>KK115527.1:206642-264407 GCA_000611955.2 Stegodyphus mimosarum
AAGCGCAACTTAAAATCAGATCCATTTTTTTATGATTCTGTATGTTTTAAGAAATAGTATGCCTTATTGTTTATACTTGAGTTTTCGAAACCTAGATCAGTTAGTCTTCTCCTGTACAGATACATATTATTGCAGTTTATAATGAAATGTATGAGGCCTATGCCCATATAAAATTACTGAAACAGGTATTTTAAATCAAAATTTCATAGCCATCATCGTCTCTAATTGTAACGCATGGAAGTAGTCAGTACTACCATTCAACAAAAAATGCTCGCATCATTTAAGTCTATTTAAAAATAATACATTTTAATTCCACATTAAGCTTCTATAAGGAATTACGTCTATTCTCCAAAACTGTACATTAATCAAAATTTAGTTCATTCATGAAATCAAATAACATCGTTATTTCTGGGCCCAGTGAGCAGAAGAATGAAACTATTTTAAGCCAGCTTAGCTGCGCTATGTAGCTGTAGTTTACATGTAGCACTATTTATATATATGTATCTACATCTGCAGTGCCTCTGATTAATATATAGGCGTATAGCAAGAAGGATCTGTGTATTCTTACGGATCTGACAGTTTGCTTCTTTAATTTCAAGGAAAATAACCCGCAGCAGAGAATGCACCTGGGCTGGATCCACACCTTTCTCTTACGACTAATGATTCGTGATCGCTTCGACATGTTAAGGATTTGTTTTTAGATATTGAAAGAAAAGCAGACAGACTATTCGGTATTTACTTGTATTTACTTCTTAATGTTTTCAATAGCAATGATAAATATCCGCAAAAAACAACGAAACATTTTTCTGGCTGTAAATTAGAAAAATGTCAGAATTTTCTTAAACTTGGGAGGTTCTGAAGATTCCTTTCAGAACTTTGATTCTGAGAATTATTTTGAGATTACTAGGAGATTCTGAGAAGCTTCTTGAAAGAGCCACCGTAAGGACTTAAGAAACGGCTAATGAGAAGCAAAACCTTAGAGATCTAAAGAAAATGGTAAAGAAGAAAATGGTATATACACTTAATCTTGTGATAATATGGATATTGAGCAGTTTCGCGGTGAATCACTGCGTGGATTTTTGTTCCGAACATCGTTATTATATTCGAGTTTTGTTATCAAACCACAGGCCAAGAAACTCTGCTGTATGGCTTCCCACAGATAAGTCATTTCCCTTACTACAGGGGCTTCCCAGCTAGATCTTTACGGCAAAAAAAAATCAAAAATTTATTCTCTTTCACGATAAAAGTTGACTCGCTCATTGCTCATATTTTACTTTTTAAAACTCGTAATCTAAATCCTTGTCTTATTGTCTGATTACAGACTTAAAGACATTTTGCTTCGTCAATATATACAGGGGTTCTGAGAAAGCAGCTACGTGTAGGCTTCATTTCCTTAAATATTGATCCAGAGATGCGCTTCTAAGTAGAAAAAAATTCTCATAAGGTAAATATCATAAACAAATGATAGTAGAATGTGTAACGAATTTTTGATGAATTCATGTGATTCAAATAATTCAGAAGTTGGGAGAAAGTTGGCTTTAATGACCTCTGCCATCTCTCTACTAACAATCAGCTGTTGCTGCCAAAAGCTCTCTTACATTTAATAACTCTGATAGTTTGCTCTGTAACTAGTGCTCGTTTTTTTCTGTTTTCAGTATACTTTTATGCGTAACTATGTAAATAAAGTTTCAAAATTCAGTTTATTGAGGTATTTATTGTCAACTGCTACCGTAAAAGTTTTAGGAATACGGATATCTATACAGATATAAGACGAGCTGTTAAGCAACTCTTGCTGCTTTTAGATGTGAGTTTTTATAGCTTGAATTTTATTTTAACAAACAATGTATTCATGTACGTTAACTATGCATATCTTATACACATACTTACCTTCATATACATTAACTTGCACATCTCTAGTCACAATACCGCCCATGAAAGTCGACAGATTTGTTTGAATAGCCCTACGGCATGAGATTACCTACTGGCATGCTTTTAAACTCTTCCACCTGCGCATCCTCATATGCGTATAGCGCGCTTATCCTTGTCTCTTTGACGTAGAAATTTAAATCATTTGCATGTCTCTTACCAGTCTACATTCCTACGGAGTTTCGTGATTGTGGCTCGAAATTTTCTGGGTACATACATTTTTTTTGTGAGAGAGTGCATATAAAATTGGTAGCCATACTAATTTCGAGGATAAAAAAACTGACGAGGTATCTCAATTTTATTGCTAATTTAAATAATTTTTTAAGATTCAGATTTTAAAATCCGTTGTTTTATTGTATGCTTCATGTAAAAACTTCGTCTTATTCCTCTAAGTAGTCGTCACAGGTGACATATTATAATAATATCGAGATTCAACAAATACTGTTCTAAATGATGAAATAATATGTTATCATTTATAATATAATTTTATCAAAATTAGGCAGATTTAATTTTGAATACAGTCATTTTCAAATTGAAAATAATTTGTTTTCAATACTAAAATATAATGCCACGAAAAAATCTGTTATTTCTCTCAAATATGTTCAGAAATTGTCACATTCCTTTACTGCACGTTCTGATTGGCTTCCTATTTAAAAAATTTAAACCCCCTTTAGATTTTTATATCTAAGAAATTTAAACCTTTAGAGCAAGTTTTATTTAGAACTAATTAATGATATTTTCATTTAGATGTAGATTTTATTTTCAGACAGAAATGGTTCACAGAAATTCATTTTTTACGAAGACTAGTAGAGGAAATTAAATGTCCAAAATCCTTTACTTACATGTAGTATCTCATTTATTTTGAACAGCAGTTTTATGTCACATAATTTGAGGCAAACTGAGATAATTAATTCATTCAAACCTTAGAAATAATATCTCCATTTTCCTCCTTTGACTCTTTATGCATTTAGTTTTGATCCTGGTTCGCATTTTTCGTTTTTAGAGTGACATCAAATAAACAGTTTTCGGTGCACTTTATTCAGTCCGTCTGTCTGTTTATGAAATGGTAAAACTTAGCAAATAATCCTCAATGAAAGCATAAAAAAACTTAAATTTTCCGGTACTCATTCGCGTCAATCTTCAAATGAACTGCAGGACTGGAAGTAAATGACAATCTGAGTAGAACAGACGGAGGACATTCCTGTGCAAATATTACAAATAAGAAGTTTCAGACTGTGTCGCTCATTCCAAATAAGAATAATTCTCAATAGGTTGCTTGCGTTCTATATTAGTTACCCCTTAAATTATTTACTGCTTTTGGTACGAAATTGCTTTAAATTTATTTCTTAAATGATAAAAATGTATGAAAATCGATATATTTTGAAAGAAAAATTTCGGCAAAGCAATGCTGTGACAATGAGTCACTTTAAAAAAAGGATCTAAAATCTTCTCAAAGCCAGAAAAATCTGATTTTGTGGTCTATCGCACTCTAGCCTAATTTTAAGTCATTATCCGGACTAGTAAAATTTGTTATAACGATTGCCAATTAAATGAAACAAATAGGGCCAAAACATGAAAAAGGGGCAATGGAACTAAATTATTCACAAGGCATACAGCAAAACAAGTTTGTGGGTTTATTAAAATACCGAAAAGCACGCAAGGGCTATTCGTCTAAGGCATTCTTCGTGGAGCCTTTCCTTAGAGAAACTGGCTAGTATTTCCAATGTACGTAAGGTTTGGTTTGGTTGATTTGGTTTGTTTGATTACGACAAAATACTCGAGGGCTATCTGCCTAAGGGGAGGGATACATTCGTGAAGGACTTTATAAGGGAAACTGTCTCGTATGCCAGTTAAATATAAAGAAAACTACGAAAACGCCCATACAGTTAACCCGCTCGCCGGGATCGAACCTCGGTCTAAACTACCGGTATTAGCGCTATTTGCAGGTAAGGAAAACCATGAAAACGCTCATGCAGCCAGCTCATTCTCCGTTGAACGTTAGTTTGACTCGAGTCTCTCCCCCAGGAACAAATTACTAGAGGTCAGCCGTCTTAAGCAATTAGACATAGAGCAATAGCCGTGTCCTTGAACATTTGCATACACAGTTGCATCCATCATCTACAGTTTTTTTTTACTTAAATGCAAAAACTGGCTTGGTGTCAATAGCTAGGAAGTAAACTTTACATTTGTTAATAATTTGAGAGAAGTTGAATTTATCAAATTGTGAATGCAGAAAATTAATTTTAAAGTAAATTTTGCGGTTAGTATTGGCGTTAGAGAGTCTGAATTTACAATAATCAAGAGCGTGGTCTTCAATAATTTGTATTGAGAAAGAACGTAATTTTCAAGGATATATATTATATTTAAGCTTGCTTCTGGAAGCAGAAAGAAAAATGCATTATAGATCGTCATTTTTATTCTCATACTTACACACTACTGCAATTTTTATACTTTATTTAACACATTTTCATGAACTGACAAGGAATATGAGTGATGGAGATACACACTCATAAATACTTATTCTCTGATTTCAATATAGGCTTAAATCTCTATTAACTCCTTTTCTTGCTTAAGCTCTATAGGCATTAAAAGTCAGTTATATTTTATAATTTGTTTCTTTGTTTTTGTTTTACGCATATATATGAAAAAAACCCCATATTAAACAGCAGTAGGCGTATACGTAAAATATAAAATCTAGCTTTCAAATAATAAATTAATAGCTCTTTAACTCCTGTCTTCAATCTAAAAATAACAGAACAATAAATTTTCTAAGTAAACGAAAAAGATCCGTCATCTAATCCGTATTGCGGACTTATCGGGAGAAGTCTGAACCCAACAGCTGTACATTGAACTGTTATGTGATCTGAAATGGAATGCGGTAAAAAAGCTTAATTGCGTTGCAACTCTCTCTCTTCCGTCTTCCCTTCTGCTTCCAGACGTTTGTCTCGCCTTGCCGCTGTCTCTGCAAGAGTTTACTTTTCTAATTTTCATTCTTTAAGAAGATGTAATCTGTACAAAATTGGAGGGGTGCATAGCGCATGCACAGTGATAATGTGTATTATCCAGAAAATAAAATTATGTGTGGACTTTACCGTTATGTGTATTCTTCGAGTGTCATCTTGCTAACTACGCAGTCTCTAATTATGCAGTCCTCTCCAACGCCAATCCGTTGCAACTCTCACTAAGTCATTATAATAATAACGCAGCCTTGTTACGATAATGGGGAAGTTATATTATATGCTAAAAAAAAGCAGGCGTATCTCTCTCTCTATGTATATATTTACTTATACACTGTTCGACATTGAAAATGCTACACCAAGAAGGAGTGGTCAGAAAGTGATGAAATTTGGAAAAAAGACAGAGACAGCAAACAGCAATAAGTGATCTTTATTTCAAAATGATAATCAGAATACAGAGCGAGAACGGCGTCGGCTCAGTAGGATGTAGAACCACCGGGGACAGCGATGCACGAAGAAACACGTCTAGGCATTGAGTCAATAAGAGTGCGGACGGTGTCCTGAAGGATGGCTTTCCATTCCCTTTTAACCATTTGCCACAATTCGTCTTCTGAACGAGGAAGGGGCAGAGTCTGCAAACGGCGTCCAATCGCATGCCATACATGTTCGATTGATGACAGGTCAGGAAAGTACGGTGGCCAGGGAAGCATCTGTATACGTTGCAGAGCATGTTGGCAGATGCGAGCACTGTCTGGTCGGGCGTTATCCTGCTGAAAAATTGCAATACCCCCTGAAGGTAGAGGAATGCCACCGGCCGCAGTACATTGTCCAAGTATCGTTGAGCCCTCATTGTGACCTGAATATGAACTAGAGATGACTTGGAATTGTAGGCAATAGCGCCCCAAACTATTATGCCACGTTATCGCGCGGTGGGGCGTTCCACAGTTACTGCCGGATGAGATCTGTCTCCACGTCGACGCCACACACGTATGCGGCGACTGTCACTGGATAAACAGAAGCGTGACTCATCTGAGAACACAACGTTTCGCGATTCTGTCATCCACATCGCTCCACTCCTTCACCATTCTAAACTTTGACGTCTATGCTGTGGGGTCAATGGCAGTCTTCTTAACGGACACCGCGAGTTCAGGCCACGTTTAACCAATCGACGGGAAATGGTTCTCGTCGACACGGGAATATCCAGGGTATTTTGCACATACTGCAGAATCGCGGTACAAGTGACTTGCGGGACCGCCACAGTTTGTCGGCAGATGCGTCGATCCACGCATGCTGACCTCAGTCTGACTGCACCTGCACCCCTCCTTCTTCCCACATTCCCCTGTTCCAACCACGTTCGCCGTAGCCGATGCACCGTGCTCGCATCCATGTGGGTATCAGCTGCGATTTGGCGTAAGGACCAACCCGCCCTTTTGAGTCCGATCACCATACCCCTCGTAAAATCGTCTATCTGCTGGAAGTGCCTTCGTTGACGGCGGCCTGGAATTCTCTCCTATTACAAATTATCCAAGTATAATGGGGAATTTTTAAAATTTTCTCAAGTGTAAGTTTCGGATCCTGGATCCCCTAACAAACTCTTGCTAATATTCTTGTACTAGATAAGGGCTTGACCGTTTAAATTCGTCGTAGGGATTATAATTCTCTGCGGCTGGTTGACAGGATGTAATGTGAAGTGTAGATCCAGCTGCTCCAGGAAGGTAATTACGGATCCTCTTCCATCAAAATTTGCTGTTGGCTTCATCGCCGCTCTCATAGTTTCCATGATAAATCCCAATCCCTTCATGGGGTTTGGTTGTAGCTGAAGGAACTGAAAGGTGGGAAGGGTCAACGAGAAGTCTTCAGTACCTAGCGGCAAGGTTCGTTAAGAACAAATTCGGTCGCCAAATATGGGGTTTTACTTATTTAATTTTAATGTTCTGTCTTAGAAACCCACGAACACTAACAAGCAAATAATCGCTTAAGTGTGTTAATAAACACGTAAGACTTAAGAAGTGTGAACTGCACTTTATTTCTCATAATAAATTCAATCAACTCCTAACTTGGAGTATACACAAAGCCTCCTACATTATTACACACTGAAAAAAATTTCTTCATAATTAGTTGTAATAACAAATTATTAATATAGTTATTCAATTAATTATAATAATTATATTATAATAAATATTCATGACTTTTTTTATTTCTTTTATTTTCGCACAAAAATCTATATCCGTTGCTATTTATACTGGCTTGAAAAAAAAAAAAAAGAAAGAAATTTAATTTTAGAAAAAATTAAAAATATTCTTTTAATACTGACAAATGTCACGTTACAGTACTGATAAATGTTGCAATACTGGCAAATGTCACGTTAAATAAACTACGATCTAGACATATCCTGCTCAAAAAAAGGTGAAAATTTGTTGACCATTTTTTTCTCTATACTACAGAAAGTATACTTCTGCTAAAAATATAGTTCCATGATTTTTAGTGTTCTTATATTTTAAAGTAAGTGATGGAACATGCATTGTTCATATAAATGTCATACATTATGAAAAACATTCATCCAGGTTTGAAATCAATACAAATCTTAATTTTTGCTCATATGAACAAAAGGTGGGAAAGCATGTGATGACAAGGAATCTTCTCTTCTTTCAGTAGTAAATTCTCTTTTTCCGGCGAAGAGAGGACCCTGATATGATCTCCTTGCCCCGCAGCACGTAATTAACAACCCTTGTGGATGATTCTTAGTGTTTGGACAGAAGACCAACCAAGGTTGCTTTTGCGACGGTCGAATTATAGTTAGCCACTGACACCACCAAAAGACGGCCAGGAACGATGCAATAATTCTTTATGTTCTAGCCCATTTAATGGCAAAAGGAGAGACGCAGAAGCCAATTCGACAAGCTCAGGGGGTGTTGTATTATCGTTCACTTCACTTCCGTTTGGGAACTATTATGTTTTTGCAATAAGAAAAAAAAAACACCTCATGTCCTTACCGGAAATTTCAGCCGAAGACATTTCCCTTGCTAGCTGGACATGTGAACCGTTTAAACCTTGACAACACGCATGGAAGAATTCGAGAATTTCTTGCTAGTTGGTCATTTATAATTCGAGGTAGCTTGATATGTTTTTGATGCTTAACGTTTAAGATAATGCAATAAAAAGAGCATTTGTTAAATGTCAAAAATTAGAAAGATATCAGGGGCAAAATTCTACAACTGAAATAACTGTTTATCGAAACTAAAAAAATAAGTAATAAAAAATAATAATTGAAATCCTAATTAATTGTTTTGCTAATTAATTTCCATTTTTTTGGCATATTTATACTGCACCTGCAGAAAAGACGAAGCCTAAAAGTTCACGATTTTTTCTAAGGACAATAAAGTCTCGACTGCCTTCTGTCATTCATTTAATTCGATGGGAAAGATATTTAATCCATTAAATTTTTTATTCAAATTCAATGGTAATTTTTTAAATCTAAATGTACATTTCTCCTGTAATGCTCCCTCGATGGAACCATTTTTGTTTAAAAAACCGATTTATATGCACCCTTCAGATTGCTTCCTTTTAATGTGGAAATAATAACGGAGTTGTCTCTCCGCTTTCTTTAAGACCCTTTTCAAACTGTTGCATATCATTGAAAGCTTTGGTAGCGTTCTTTCATGTTTGAAGGCACGTCATAACGGAGAACTGCAAGGGCTCGATGAAAGAACATATGGGATTGCCTCTTTTTCCTTTTCATTCTAAGTGAACAGCTATGAAACATCTGTAACATATTTGGGAAAAATTTTCAAAGAGATGCACATCATTATCTTACTATAAGAAAAGATGCTTAATGCTCTTCAATAAATTTTTTTTAACTGGTAATTGTCTTTTACACCAGAAGATCTTCATGCAAAATATCCGAAATTATAGATTTCCTGTACTGAAATATGACATCTGTATGGAGAACTTTCGAACTTAAGTACACAAAGCATCAATTATCAATAATTAAAACTTGTCTGTAAGAAGCAGCTTCCTTTCTAGGCATTATAGATTACTG
Organism: Stegodyphus mimosarum; assembly: GCA_000611955.2. Classification (NCBI taxonomy): domain Eukaryota; kingdom Metazoa; phylum Arthropoda; class Arachnida; order Araneae; family Eresidae; genus Stegodyphus; species Stegodyphus mimosarum. The sequence continues at coordinate 215,565 of KK115527.1, forward strand.
TTAAGAAAACAGCGGATTTTCCAGATTCGGGTTTTGTGATATGACTCAGTGTTATGACCTTCCTTCTTAAATCTGCTGTATTTTTTTAATTTCCGAGTCTTAAATTAGCCATGCATGCGCATATTAATAAAACTGGTATTATTCCTAGTTTTTTAAGATTTCTCTTGCTTTGTTAAATGGAGTGAAACTCATAGAAATTATGTTTAGAAACCTACATAATAGAAATTACACCCATTTTCGTTTTCCTTTTCCAAAATTATAAACGTTCCTAAGATTTCTGTTATACGAAAAGATTTTTAATGTTTTATAATGATTTATTTCATTGTAGCAAAGCACAGAAAGGCCATCTATCTTAATTTTCCATAATACTGATTCAAAAGTTCGCAGTGAAACGTGCCGGAATATCAGAATACGTTGATAGTAAACCTAGAATTTAGACGTCTGTACTTATTCTATACGACTCTTTAGCGCATTTAAATATCTAAAACTTAACCTCAGTTAATACTGGAAAAATAAATAATTTTTGGGTGTTTTCGAACATGATATTTCTTAAAAGGAACGCTGTAAATTTTCAGAAAATAATTATTTAGTCTTTCAGAGAACTTTGAATCCAAAGGAAGGTGTGAAGGGAATATGAAGAAAGGGTTTTATAGCCACAGATAACCAAGACAACATACTGATTATTTTCATTATAGCAAAGTATATATATTATTTTCATTAGCAAAGCATATATATTATTTTCATTATAGCATATATATCATTTTCACTAGCAAAGCATATATATTATTTTCATTATAGCATATATATCATTTATATATTCTTTTCATTATAGCAAAGCACATGAAGGTCATCTATCTTAATTTTGTATAATACTGATTCAAAAGCTCCCAGTGAAACGTGCCAAAATATCAGAATACGTTGATAGCAAATCCAGAATTTAGATGTCTGTACTTATTCCTATACGACTCTTTAGTGCAGTTAAATATCTAAAACTTAACCTCAGTTAATATTGAAAAAATAAATAATTTTTGAGTATTTGCGAACATGAAATTTCTTAAAAGGACCGCTGTAAATTTGCAGAAAATAATTATTTAGTCTTTCAGAGAATTTGAATTCAAAGGAAGGTGTGAAAGGGATATGAAGAAAGGATACCAAAAGAACATATTTATAGAAGTTGATTAAAAATCACAAGTCATTCTGAAAGCATTCTGTATTTCAAGCCATAAACTTTTCAGAATTTTTCCCAAGAATGCTTGTAGATAAAATTTTATTAAATTTCTGCACTCCTCAAGTTTAGGACATTTTCTAGCCCTTCTTTGAATTATTAATTTTCCATAATACTGGCTGCTCTCATTAAAATTGCTGCTCTTTCTAAGTCTATAACTAAATTTCTTCCTCTGTCTCTAAAATAGGCTTAAGTAACATCTCGCATACTGGGAAAGACTGGTTAAAAATGATGGTTATTGTAAGATCTATCTGCTAAGAACACCACGCATAAATTAATATATTGTAGAGCTTAGGATTTTGAGGACGAGAAACATTAAAAATCAAATGTTCAGTCCGCAGTGTCAACCAGTAGCTATCTTAACATCTTAACCACTTACAATACGTTGGTATGCACGGGAGACTGGGATAATTTTATTAGAATACAGCCATATAAAATTTGCTTGACTAATATGATATTGAAAAATAAGGGGTTTAGCAGTCTGCTTGTGTATATTTGTATGCTTGTTTATAGCATTTCAGTCAGCATATAGTAGTATTAAAACTGCGCAGTAAAATATTCAGAAGCTTTCTCCATAATATAAGTAAATTTCTGAAAATGAATATGGTAAAACATTTATCAGTTGTTAAATAGTATCAAGCTTAAATGGATGATATAAAATAAGTTTTCAGAAGTACAGTGATTTTTTGCTGGGATCTAATTGCCACTTTCAGGTGAAGTGGTTTTTTTTATTTATTTAGTTAGTAAGCTACTGTTAAGAACATTTCATTTTTTATTGGCAAATGTACTTTAGCGTTAAACAAATAAACATAAGATAGAATAAATATTTATGATTTTTTGGTACTTCTTTGGCTGAACTAAAGGTTCTTCCGAAGAAGTAAAGCTTGACCAAAGTCTGAATACTGACACAAAAAGTGAAGATTCCAAACTGCCTTGTCTGCACAATGGAAGAGTTTATCAACATGGAGAAGAATTTTCATCCAATGCTACTGGGCTCCAAGCACAAAAGCCAAACCAGTGCATTCACTGCATGTGTCAAGTAAGTTAGAATTCAAATTTAAATGAACTTTTCATTAAAATATTCATTGCAGAGTAACAAACATTTCTTTTTTTTTCGTAGGTGTAAATGTGATAAGATATATGAATATGTTGAATTTACTATATAAAGCATATTTAGATTTATGCTTCATTTAAAAGTTTTTCTAGACAAACAGATTTATTTTATGTTCAAAAAGTTCACAAAAATACTTTTAGAGCAGCTCTATTTCAAATGTACAAAATTATCACCTAATTAGCTTTGAGGTAACATTAACGTACATTTACTCCAACACTGATATTCCTGGCAGCATTGGTAGAATGCTTCTTTTAGTATCTCTTCTACACTGGCCGTCGCGTCGTTTTAGATAGCTTGAATTATCTGAAAACCTTGACCCCATAGTAATATCTTAATAAGAATGAACAGCGGGATCACAGGATAAGAAATCTGATAAATAAGGTAGATGTGACATAGGGCATACGGTCCTTTTTTATGGAACGTTTTGCCTTCTTCTCTGAATGTCTTAATTTCGTAACTGGTAGCATGTCCAGCTAGCACCAGAAGAAGCATGATGCAACCGGGTCAGAACAGGGTAGGGAACGAGTTCATGGACCCTTCTTGCTTAATGACAACTCTTCTATCAGTGATGACTATGGAATTATGGTGAAGGGAACATTTTTCAGGAGTGCAGTAGGTCCTCAAATACGTCTGAAAATAGCTCCAACAAAAGCTGCTTACCTCAGTCATTGCCGATCTTGTACACTTCTTCATATCCATGGTGCCCCAAACGCAGAGAGTCACATGCCCCAAACGCAGGACAACACACCTTGTCACCGTGCACTATTGATCATAAACTGGTTTAAAGAGCTTAATGTAGTTTAAGTTGTTTCAATGGCCAGCTCAATCCTCTCAGTGATTTCAGTCTTACTGATCATTTGTGGGAAAGACTTCAAAGTTTTAAAAAATCATCATCTAATCCAAATGTTATGCCACTGGCTAATATAAGTCAATGATATCAGCACTTTGCTAAATCCATTCCCAGATGAATATCAGGTGTAATAAAAGCTAAAAGTGGGCCAATGTGTTATTATGAAGTCCCTTTAATACTGAGGCCTGTCAGGGCATTTATCTTAAGAGAGTGTATAGCCATCAACGACTGAAAACAAGTCTTCGGACAACTGATGAACTTGGGGTAAGTCATTTGAAATTGTTTTTAAGGGCGTATTTTATAAATTATCCTGTTTCAAGCCAATCAACAGCCCTCTAGCGTTGCGAATCCTCCAGTAGTATGCTTGGAGCCACAGCTGACATGCGAAGAGAAGTTTTTACAATGCCATAACCTAGGTCCGTGTCTTCCTTCATCGCCGTGTAGCACCTGCAGCAAAACATCGAAATAAAAGGCTATATTAATAGCGTGGTGAGTAGGGATCAACTTATGATCAACATCTCCACCACCCTAAAGATTAGGAACAGCGTGTTCTTCTTTGTGTATTTCATTTACCTGGGCTTCACCAGAAACATATGTATTTGTTATCTCTTAGTTACTTCTACCTTATTTCGCACAAAATTTGATGCGCCATACATTGAAATGTTGTCATATCTATTTCTGCTTAAAAATAATAGAAAGGCAGAAGGGCAGGAAACATACTACAATAAATCATTATATCCTAAATATTTTCAATAATATCGTAGATCCGGGCACAAGAGTGACAACCGGTAACACCGCCAGCGTTGGCAAAGCTTGTGATGGCGGTTGCACCAGACAAGAGTAGCACCTCGGCACCTGAACGGCACCATGGGCCCCAAGAAGGCGTTGTTAAAAGCGAATAGTTAATATAAGGGGCCTTTACCTACTTACTGAGGATAAATAACAGGTGCCTCTGCACTTATATCTAACTTAGTCTATATACTGAACACTATCCACGCAGCAGCAAGCTGTTTCGAGAGCATAAAACCCCTTACTATGTGAGTGCTATCATTCTTTGTTGCAACGCTTTATTACAAATGATTGACAAATGACAGCATATCACGGAAACCTTTCGTATTTTTATGCACAAGAAAGATATATAATTCCCGTACTGCGCTTAAACCTAATTCTGGTGATCATAGTATCCGCCGAAAAACAAAATTTTATCTGAATGAAACAAAAGAAGCATTTTTCTTTACTGTCTTTAAACTGGAACACTAATTTTCATTTTCTTACAGGAAATATCATTGTTAATTTAATTTTAGAAACTGTTTAATATTCAGAATTAAAACGTTTGAAACATTGGCTCAAACTAATCAACCCGAAATGCTCCATTATGGCATGTTTCAAATACCCACAGAGCTTTTCGGGATCACAAACAGAAAATTACGTATTTTATAGCTTAATTAAAAACTTATTTAGAACTTACTGAAACCTCATTACTTTTAAACTATTTAAATAAGAAATAAATTCATTTTATGCGAAGAATATATTTTATGTGTATAAGATGTACAATCTTTCTTTCAGACCGGCTTGGTGCTTTGCCGTCTCAGAAACTGCGATTCTCTCCAGTGTCTTTCTTCTGATACAAAAGATTGTTGCCCGACATGTAAAGGTAAGTGTAACAGATATATTGTTTTCCTTAAAAACAAAAAAATGTGTATAAAACGTACTCCAAATTTATAATTGTCTTCTTTATATTAGAAGCTGAAACAGATAAATCTATTGTTTAATTCTGTGAACTCATTAAAAAAGTTAAGAAATGTATTAATTCCAGCCAGTTATTACATTTTAAGCTATCGGATTTTCTATTTTTAAAAACTCAGCGTTAATTCTTTAGTTTTAGCGCTTGCCTTTCTAATGGCCTTTGGAAATATACAATGTTTTCCCAACTTCATTTAAAATTTTAGCAAAAGTACAGAAAGTAAACATTAAGTAGTGCATTGTTTAGAAAATTAGAATCATATTGACTAAAGTTATTCTTATTTACAAAGCAATCCATTACATTTACAATAAATTAACAGAACTTAACTATCTGAATAAGAAGATTCGAAGACTTCTGTTTCGAGCGAGGATCAAATCCGAGAACACTCAGTTTGCAATCAAATGCTATAGCCATTTAACGATCAAAGAATGTCTTCACAAAAATCCTTTTTATGTTCTTTTTATTCTAGAAAATCAGATGCATCTATTGAGGATCAGGCAGAGCAAGAAATCAGGGGCTCTCTACATGTCCTTACCGAGAAAATCCATTTCACTGACTGAAAAGGCTTTGTGGGTAATTTTCGCAAAGTCAAAATTATAATTCAGTGATCAGTTCAGTAATTCAGTTAAAATTATAATGAGTTATCTGAGATTTATTTATTTATTTTTAAACATAAAATTTTTGTACCTTGACACGAAATTTTTGCGCTGTTTTCTTTGGATCATACATGTCAAAGTATACTGGAAGGCATGTTATTGCGGCGAACCACAGAGAGATGAGAAAATCGTTTGTGCGGTCCCCGCAAGTCACTGTTTCCAGGCTGCTACAACGGATCACACGACATGGTTCTGACATCGCAGACGCAATAATCCATTCCAGTTGACAGTAGAAGAGACATAACTTCACGACCAATGTCAAGAGATTTTTCCGTTCTGCACTGTGTCTGTCGTCAACGTCTCTTGATTTCAGAAGAGATGGCGAACCAATGATCTTGTTTTTCCTCTGATATCGTTCGATCAAGATATAACGAATCAGAGGATGTAAAATACTACTGAAAAATTAAGGAGACGGGGTTAATTCAGTCTGAAGATTTTTTCCATCGAAACAACATGTGAGAATGCTCCTGAACTCTCGACTAGACAGACCCAGAATGCTCCTGAACTCTCGACTAGAGAGACCCGAATACTCTTCAATTTAGAAATACCCTTGTTAACGGGATCCTCCCGTCACGAGGACTATAATTCACTTCGATAACTGTTCTATGCTATCCATGAATTATGTATATTTGTCAAGAGCTTCTAATAATTGTAATAAATAGGTTTTGAGTTCAAAATTGCGGTAAGTATTACGCCAACCTCACAAATGTACCAATCATTATACGGAGTCAGATGCGCTACCTGCTTCCAGTCGTATGCGGCGGACCACAACAAAGATGTGAAAATCGTGTGTGCGGTCCCCGCAAATCACTGTTTCCAATCTTTTACGACGTCTCATACGACAGGATTCTGACATCGCAGACACCCACCAGCGGCCGAGCGGTAAAGACGCTGAACACTGGTAGTTCGGTCCGAGGTTCGAGTCCCGCGAACGGGCTGACTGCATGGGCGTTTTCGTGGTTTTCCCCATGTGTAACGTGTATACGAGCAAGTTTCCCTTAGAAAGTCCTCCACGAAGGCATCCCTCCCTTTAGGCAGATAGCCCTCGTGTGCTTTGCCATAATTGAATAACCTAACCTAACCTAACCTGACATCGCAGACGCAATAGTTCGTTCCAGTGACAGCACAAGGCACAACTTCACGACCAGTGTAAGAGATTTTAGTGTTCTGCACTGTGACTTTCGTCAAAGCCTCTTAATTTCAGGAGGAATGACGAACCAATGGTCTTGTTTTTCCTCTGATTTCGTTCCAGATATAACGAATTAGAGGATGTAAAATACTACTGAAAAATTAAGGAGGCGAGGTTAATTCAGTCTGAAGATTTTTTTCCATCGCAACAACATGTCAGAATGCTCCTGAACTCTCGACTAGAGAGACCCTCGTTATCAGGTTCCTTACGTCACGCGGACTACGATTCACTTCAGAAACTGTTCTATGCTAACTATGAATTATATATTTGTAAAGAGCTTCTCGTAACTGTAATAAATATGTTTTGAGTTCAAAAATGCAGAACGTATTACGCAACCTCACTAATGTACCAACCATTATACGGAGTCAGATGCGCTTATCTGCCGCCAGTCACCCACGCTATAAACTCTCAAAGAATTACAATCAGAGATGGACTTTTTAACAATTTAAGAACGAATTTTACTGATAGATGAATAAATGACCCGAAAGTTGAACTCGTAGAGAACCTGAGCAGTATTGCAATTGATAGAAGAATGAAATGGGATGACAACGAGGTTGTAGTAATTATTTCCGACAGCTGAATATCTTTTATTACGGCAGGAGAAAAATATTTTTTAAAGGCTTTCCAATGACATTGCAAAAAATACTCTATCAGTAGCAACCAATTTCAAATAGTTAGGTTATCCAAAAAATAAAAAGTAACACTATTATCCACTTTAACACTTGGTATAACTCAAAACTATTATCCGCTTAAACACTTGGTTATGAAAAAAATAGCCCTATTTAAAATGTAGCTCAATATTCAATAATTTGGTTTATAAGGTATTTCTCCCGCCTTCTTAGCATGCCTTTGTGGTGTAGTGGTCAGCACGCTGGAATAGTATTCGAGAGGTCCGTGGTTCAAGTTCCGGTGAGGGCAATGCTAATTTTTCCCATCTTTTACTGCAAAAATATTCTAATAATTCTACAGTGGCGCCTGAACTAAAACATCTGGTGGATGATGATTCTTCAACACCAAGATTTGGCGATTGGGTCTCCTAATCCCCAGTCGCCCTTTAAAAGGAGGAGTATATAAGGTATTTCTCCAGCCTTTTCAGCATGCCTTCGTGGTATAGTGGTCAGTACACTCGGCGCGTATTCGAGAGGTCCGTGGTTCGAGTCCCTGAGAGAACATTGCTCATTTTTCATCTCTCCTGCTTCGAAAAAACCTAACGTCTCTACAGGTTAAAAAAAGTATTTAATATAACAGGAATTCTTCTTTTCGGAAATTAATGACTTGTAACCTTATACGTTTTAAATAAGATTTAACGAATTCTTTTCTGAAACGAGAAATCATCACCACGTTCTTCTACGTAAACAGTAAATACGAAAATCAGTCCATTTTAGAAAGTCTTTATGAAGGTATCCCTTTTAGCCGGAAAGCTATCAGTTGATTTACCATAACTAACTTTATAGCTAGCCTTCGCATTTAGTTCTAAACGTAATAAGTGGCGAAAACAAAACTGGTACTCTTTCACACATTTAATGTCAATTACACAGACAATGAAGCAGCTGAACAGTTTTTGAAGTTATTTTAAAGGCACCAGGTTTCTCACAGATTCAGAGGAATTAAAGAAAGTTAGTAAGCGTCTTTGTGGTCCAAAGATTTAAAAGTTTTAATCAGAAGTTGTTCGAACTGAATTTAAATTATATCGCTTTCTTGCTTTCTTACGTAGTAGCGCTGCCAGAACTGTCGAACAACTTTGCTGTAAAAGAAGTATTCTCATTTGAATAAAGCTTAGTAATCTGGTTATGGAAAGTAATTAAAATAATAAGAGATCTTGTTGTCGGTCACTAATGATCTAACAACACTATATGTGTTGAGTAAGAGGCTAAAAACTCCATTTCTGAAACGAGAAACTTCTACCTGGCCTTTAGCTTCAGGAACAATATTCCAAGTCTCAAGGGTGTCGTTTTCAGCTCCATTTGGGAAATTGTGAAATTTTGTTACGGTGGGGTCATTCTACTTGATCAAAAGAATAGCTACTAGAGTATATTTTTTTAGGTAAAATTCTAAGCATAACTATCACCTGGTGGGTTTTGTATTGGGGCAAAGAATGGTTCATTCACCTTTATACGTTAATCTACTACATGTGTCGATATACATAACTTAAAAATTTCACAAAATTATGATTTCATCTCTAGAACTGCCAGATGCTAAGAGCTTCCGTCATTTGTATTGATTACTACAGAAACCGAAAGGCACAGATATCTAGCTCCAATTCTAAGAGCCGAAAGTTGGCGTTTTAAATGTCCAAAAAATGATAAGTGTCACAAATACAGTACACGAATTTAAGAACCGAAAGTATGAGCAATATTTGTGTGCAAAAATGGTAAAGTTATAGAAAACAAATGAAATTAAATTTAAAAAATAAATGCATATATAATTGTATTCCGAACTGGAGTGAACACAGCTCAGTACTCTCGATGGAAAGAAACACAGCTCAGTACTCTCGATGGATACTGAGCTAGATATTAGACGAATACTGAATCCCAAATGGGTGCTTGCTCTTTTAGGACTTATCTAGCTCAAAATATTAAACTAGATGAACTCTAAAAATTCTAATTTTTAAACTGCTATCTGTTGAATGTATTGCTAAACTATTGCTTTCTGGAGGTATTCTTTATAATTGTCTGAAACTAGTTAACCGCTTCATTAAATTTCAGGCTTTATTATCAGTTTTTTTAATCAGTTCTCGTTTTAGTTTGAACCTATTCTATCCCTATCACTTCTGATTTCATACGTACATCCAGAAGAAGATGTAAATTAGTGAATGCAAAGAAGGTAAGAACGGACATGAATAGGGCCGATTAAATATACGTATCTGAAAAATGTATAATTTAACTTGCGATGAATCTTGGTTTATTACTCAGTAATGAATGAAATTTTCAGATGAAAATGGTAATTTCTGGATTAGTGCTTGTTAAGTAAGAATCAGTTATAATGTGGTTACATGACACATATCAAATTAAGTTCATTTGTTGAATTCCAACTCTACTGAATGTGTGCATATGAGTTGCAAGGAGCGGTTTCTGATAAATATTGTAACTCAGAACACAATGGTAATATAACTGATTATTAACTATATTTTATTAGTAACCAGATTGGTAATCTGACATTTTCACATTACATGCTCTTAAGTAAAGTTACTTTGCTGAATAGATTTTACTAGGGGCTATAAAAACGTTTGGTAAATGGCTACAATGTGACTTAGCTCATAATATTAAAAAAAATCTAAGCTTCAACCGTATATATAGTGATAACTTTGTATAATGGTCATCTCTGTATGATGTTAATATCACTATTTTCTAAACAACGCTAATAACTATACACTCGCTATAAAATAATATTACAATTTTAGCACTTTCATTGCGACCTTAATTGACAGAAAATTCAAGCTTCGGATGAGATGTTTTTGTAGGATATTCTATAAAGTAATTATTTCATTAATTAATGAATGCAAAACTCTCTTTGCTTAAATAGAAAGAGTTCCTTTGTTAAGAGTTTCTAACTCTATCTGAGATGAGTTACTTTCGCATATATATATCATGTGAGTAAATCTTCGAAAATCTTTAACAAGCAGTTTATTCAAATCAAGTTTAGAACTTTATTTCAGTCATAAGTTAAACTGTCACCATAAATCAATTCCAGTAAATTGTTTACTCGTGAGCTTGAAATCTTGACTACTTGAAACTCATCCATAGGCTCTGTGATGCAACAAGAGCTTCTACATCTGGTATTTCACATGGTCTATTTTCGGCCGTGTTTGAAAAGAATGCATAGTTGATATACACAAATGTAAATTAAAAGTATTAAAACGCAATTTATCTAATCATATAAGGGAATAACTAACTTTTTAAAAAAAGCGGTTTCAAATAAGGCAACATTTTTTAAGCTTTTATTTTTCATAACTTTAGATAGGAGTATTTTCTGAACTTTTAGGACTCGGAGAATTTCGAGAAATGAAAGAAAGATCACTCTACGTCAGAAGGAAATTATTCTTCGCAAAAAATTTTTTTCTTTCACATTAAATAAAATGTGAAGTTCTTCTATAGAGCAAAAAATAAAGATAAGAAAAGTTAGAAAAAAATTATGCCACAGAAATTTAAACATTCTTAAATAATAAGATTTGAAAGTCATTACTTTAAACTGAGATATTTTACTAAATAATGAAGAGTCTAATGCACCAATAAAAAATGTATAATTTTAGTAAGAAAGAGAGAGAGAAATCTCTAGAAAAAACAATAATTAATTAGAAATGATTTGTTAATTTTATCTTTTCTGTTTGTTGCATTTAAGGCCAATAAATTCCAACTCGCTTGGGCAAAATTATTTTATTTAGAAAAAATGTTAGATTATTATGCTATGGCAAAGCAGTCTTGAGCCATCTCTTTAAGAGCGCTGCTGGCTTCATGGAGGACTTTTTCAAAAACACGCAAGGTTGGCTTTGGCTGCTCATGGAAAAAAAAACCTCTCTTTTTATCACTGGAGAAGTCCTCCTGAAGAAAGATTTATTTTACCGATTGGATTATTTAATTCATGTAAAATGGCTATCTTCTTACCTTCATCCCACTTCTGACACAGAACAGTCCGGAGGTTGAAATTAAAACACCTCGTACTTTTCTTTCCCTGCCATCAAGCTCTGGAGGGGACTTTCTTATCGACAGATTTTAAATACTCTTTGTAGCAAAGATGCTAGAACCTCAGACACCCATCCGACATCCGAATACAAGCCTATCGGCATGTAGCTTCTGTTAATTATTTTACCAAGAGGGTGACCCTGACAAATAGTTGATTTGTCGTTTAAAATACCCTGAGCATTTTCTACTGAAATCAGTTATTGATTTTTAAAGAAAACTTTCAGTGAATTTCCAGTGATGAAAGTCACACAAAAGCTGTTAAAGTGAGATTACTATTGTCATTAATTTTATCGTGGAGGTTTTACATATGACTATAAGTTTTAAATTTTGTTAGGAAAATGTATAATTTACGGAATACATAGTCACATTCCAGTCATAAGTCCCAAAGATAAAAACCACATATCACATATATTAATTTTTGTGACATATGTTATAATACATACAGTCAGAAATTTGAAGACATACAGTATGTACTTTCATGTCTCTTCAGCTGATTTAGTAAATAAACTTTCATACCTTGAATAAAAAAAAGTTCTAGAAAATTCAAGAATTAAACCGTTTTTAAGTTTTAAAATGACCTACAAGGGAAAACGGAGGATAACATACTATTCCTCCTAAGCAATAAATACAGAAGCATATAAGGTATTTCTCCCATCTTCTTAGCATACTTTCGTGGTGTAATGGCAAGCACACTCGGCGCGTATTCGAGAGGTCCGAGGTTCGAGTCTCGTCGAGGGCATTGCTTATTTTTCACGTCTCTTCTTCTTAAAAAGTAACTTAATGTTTCTACAAGCACAAATATGAGTTGTACTATCTTTCTAAACTGTTTCGTATTCACTTACACGTGAGGTAAACTACGAAAATGCCCAAGCAGCTAGCCCATTCGCCGGGATTTGAGCCTGGATTGAGCTGCCAACATTCAGCGATCTTGTCCATTCGGTTACAGATGGGCAGTTAGTATTGTTATGAGAGAGAAGGAGAAACGTACTCTGTCAGTGAACAGTTCAGCGCATTATGTAATTTAGCTTTACTTTATTTACTGTTAGTAATGTCTTACTGCCCATCATGATGTAGCATTCAAACTATATTCTGTTTATGTGTAATATGAATATTGTGTTCTGTATAGCTTCCAGCTTTGCTCGAGGATAAGAGAGCACTGCTGTGTTTCACCTTCAATCTATTCAAATATCTGATTTTAGAAACACATTACGGATTTTTCGCAGAATCCAGTTTCTTTTTCCACGACTCATTTATTGAATATTATTTTAAAAAAGATACTTAATTATGCTACAGGAATGCTATTTTGGGATGCATTTTTTACATTTATTCTCCCTTTCATCGGCATTAACTTTTTGTAAATGCTACGAAGCAACATATAAACTCGTATCAATTATTAGACTGTTTTTAGAAAGATCAGAAAGGCTTTTGAAAATCTACTGAGAAATTCGAACGTTTGACGTCAGAAGTATTTCATAGCCCCAAAATAAAAATGTGAGATATAAATTTAAACCAGAAATTGCATTTCTAAACTTAGTAAATTAAGTTCAAAGAACTCTTTTGCGTGCTTGCTGAAGACAAAAATGTACCCACCAGCACTTCCTATAAGCAGGGTTATTAAGATAGCAATAGTCGATTCAAATATCTAATTTTAGTAATTTATTACTAAAACTGTTAAAAACGCTAGCATTAGGGTATTTTAATAGCTTCCGTTCTCACTTTGTTCTAGCCGTTAAAGAGATTATTTACTACACTTGTGCTATTTCATATTCCTCAGCATGTGGGTTTTAATGTGACGTCAAATTCATCTATTTTATCCTGAACATTTTTTAGTAAATTCCCATTTTCAAGACCGTGATATTTATTAGTCCAGCCTTTCTTATGTGGATAGCGCTTTGACCTTTTTTTCTCCTTTTAACGGTTAATTTGTTTTTGCCGAGTTCTTTTCGAAGAAATATTATGACAGCTGCAAACAAGCACTTGTGAAGATATGTAATATAATGGCTCATAAACTGTACTTCCGTCGCATTTTAGAGTGGATATAAATTACTTTATAGAACATGTATAGTATTAATTTTTTGTTCACTTTTTAGTACAATTAAAGTGATTATATGAAATTCCATGAATATCCACTAAGTACCTTCATTCATGAACTAAGTTCAGATTATTTTCAGCAATTAGTTGCAGAATATAATAAGTATGAACATCAAAAGAAAATATAAATTGTATGTTCAAAATGAAGCTTTATTTTTCATATCTTTTTGAATTTGTATCATTGAGTTCCATGATTAGAAATAACAAAAAGTAATGGCAAGAAAACAGAAAAAGAGCCTTTAGATGGACAAGTTTGCACGGCGCTACACTACCCCAAATGCTAACTCTTAGAATCTTAAAGATAGGACTTGGCATACCTTCTGCGTAGAGTAGCACAAACTCATTTTTAAAATAAACCTGTTTCTCAGCATGTCAGACTGATGGTTACACTAGTAATAGAGTAAAAGACACGTGAAAGCCGCTAATGGCGGAAAAATGTAGAACAAAGGCCCAATCAAATTTAAATATTAAATACCAAGCAATATATGCCTTGTAAGCTTTGGCTAACTATTTCACGAAGCAACGGCAGCTAACGAAGCTAAAGCTAATAAAGCAATTAAGTAGCTGAGAGATTTAGCAAAGTAACCACTTAACCAAATGCTCTGTCCCAAAATCAAGAACTCTGCGCTTGTATGCTTCTATTAATATGAATTGGGAGTGGATGAACATAAAAGCGATAGTATCGGCAAAATAGTAAGACTGTAGAGATATTAGGTATTTTGGAAGCAGGAGATTTGAAAAATGAGCAACGCCTTCGCCAGGACTCGAACCACGCACCTCTGAAATACGCGCCCAGCGTGCTGAACACTACACCACGAAGGCATGCTAAGAAGCCGGGGGATTACCTTACATGCTTCCCCTTTTAAAGAGCGACTGGGGATTTGGGTACCCAGTCGCCAAATCCCGGTGATGGAGAAGCATCATCCACCACCTTTTAAGTTCAGGCGCCAGTGTAAAAGACATTAGGTTTTTTAGGACTGTAGAGATGAAAAATGAGCAACGCCTTCGCCGGTGCTCGAACCATGCTGGAATACGCGCCCAGCGTGCTGACCACTACACCACGAAGGCATGCGAAAAAGGCGGGAGAAATACCTTATAAGATAACTCGGTTAATTAACATAAAATCGTAAAACTTTAGTATTTTTATAAAGATCGAAACAGGGGTGTTTAATTTGCTTTTCAACAGCAGAAGAAAAATGCATGACACATTCCATTTCATTTTTACCTGATTATAAAATATTAATTGATACATTTATTTTACCTTTCCTTCTTGTAACATTTATCTTGTTATTCTCTAAGACAGTAATCATGTCCTGCTTGGAACCATTTCAATGGGCTCATTGTTCGGGTGTGAGTTTTAAAGAAAGCAAATCGTGAGTGTATGCGATGCGTCCCTGAATCCCGAAATGTCACTCAAATTTCTCATGTCACAGTATTAAGATGTAATACTATAACATCAGGGCATGATATAAAGATCAAACCTGATTTTTTAATTTAATTCTTAATCACTGCAGAATAATGAAGTCTTAAAGATTCCACCTTCTTTTATGCAGATGTCAAATCAACATAAATGCGATAATTCCAACCGAAATGGAAGTCATTGGCATTAGGCATAAGTACTATGTGACTATTGAAAGTACCTTACACAGTATTGAACACGATTATCCAAATCAAGTTAGAATCCACATTAGACCAAATACCATCGCAATTCATTGAAAGGGCGTCCATCAGTGCCGGGGCAATAATTTAATGCCACATTTGATGACTTGTACCACATTTGACGGAATAACGAGATCTCCTTTCTTAGTTCCTAAGCTGTTCTTATCTATAATTTATAGCACGTGAACTTTTTCTGTAGTGTTATAAGGTAATACCCCACCTTCTTAGCATGTCTTCGTGGTGTAGTGGTCAGCACGTTCGGCACGTATTCGAGAGGTCCGTGTTCGAGTCCCGGCGAGGGCATTGCTCATTTTTCACTTCTCCAGCATAAATAAAAAAAACTAATCTCTCTACAGTGGCGCCCGAACTAAAAGGTGGTGAATGATGATTCTTCACTAACAGGATTTGGCGATTGGGTACCCTAAACACCAGTCGCCCTTTAAAAAGGGTAGTATATAAAGTATTTCTCCCGCCTTCTTGGCATGTCTTCGTGGTGTAGTGGTAAGCAAGCTCGGCTCGTATTCGAGAGGGCCGTGGTTCGAGTCCCTGCGAGGGCATTCTTCATTTGCCATCTCTCCTGCTTCAAAAAAAAATTAATGTCTCTACAGTGTGAACGATGTTTATTGATGCTTACAAGTTAAAAACTATGTCATTAGTAATACGATAGTACAGTATTAGTAATCACTACCATAGTAGCTATGAAGCTATAAAGATGATGGGGCCATGATGCTAAGTAGGTACATTTCATGTAGATTCAAGAACTATGTAAAATATTTTCGTCCGGGACAGTTTAAAATTGGTGGTAAACAAGGTAATACCTGTAACAAGCACCGACTGTGTGATTTTTTTCATTGTCTGGATCTTCCGGATTAAAATAGGTGTCAGTAAGTTTTTATATCAGCATTTTAGCAGAGAATGATATTCTGCTCTATATGGACGAAATACCGTAACATATATCCATGGCAGTTTGAAAAATGGTTAGATAAATAATATTCCAGCTTTGAAAGCAAGATTTATGCAGATTCAATCTCTCGTTTATCAGTTATTAGTCTATTAAACAGTTATGCAGTATAGTTTGAGCTAGACTCTTTTATGTCCCACCGTTTTTCCTACTTTATCCAGTTATTCAAATCAAAGAAAAAGTTAATGGCTATACAATCTCTGACAAACATTTTCGTTGTTGAGTGCATCTTCGATCACGAAAGTATGAGCATCTCCAAAATATTTCCTTCTTAGTCGTAGAATATGATAGCCATCTCGCAAAAATTCTACTTTCATAGTGTGGAGCTTTTAGGTATGCCCTAAAGAAGAGTATTATTTTGTGTTATAAAAGTTATAACTTCTACAGCGTAAGGAAACATCATTAAAGAGTTCAAAGAAAATTTTCTTCTTATCAAATCTGCCCTATTTTAAACAAATAAGAACATTTCTTTATTTTCCTTCTGTTGTTCTATTTAATTTTTAAGCCTTAAATTATTTAGATGAAGTCAAATTTAATGAGTTTTGTGGGTTTGCCTAAATGAAAGCTAAAAATCTTAAAATCTTGAAGAAATAATTTGTCACTAATTCTTATAATTAAAAAAACACTGCTTTGTATTGAATGAATTTCTATTAGTATAACTTTACAGTACTGGAACTGAAACTGAATTTCGGTATTTGAATTGTAATTTCAATCATGAGTAACAGGTAATGAGATTAACATTGTCGGGAAATCAAATAATAAAGGAATATGGCATCGTAGTTGATGGAATTCTAAAGGACTATGACTTCACACCAGACTGGTAGTATGGAGCATCAATAAATTGTTTTATTGCTGTAGTTTTTTTTTATTTTCTCTGTGCTTATAGAATTAAATGCTAATAAAATACTAAGAATTCTTAATTCGATTATTTCTTTAGATGAACCGGTGAATGAACACGAAAGTCAATCAAATCCGGTTCTAGTTACAATAATGGTGTCAGATGGTCAGTCACAAAGCGGAGGTATGTTTTAATGTAATAATTGTTTTTAAAACAATAGAATTTTTTCTTACATTTCTCACTGTTTGCGTTAATTTTTCAGCTTCGTTTGATTTTGCATGATACCTTTTATAGTTCATTTTTCACGTTGCATGATCATTGTGATATTGGTAAGTTATATTTTCATTTTTGTTCCTCCATTTGTTTTTATTTCTATTTTTAAATATCATTGTAAATTAGAAAAGAGATTTGATTATTTTAAATTTTTTTGTTTCTAAAATTTTCTTGGGTTTTTTCAATGGTATTTATTTTAATTTTTCGTTTAAACTTTTACCATATTTTCAAGAAATTTAGTTCAATTAAATTTGCTAAAATCAAATATGCTGTAAGTTACTCTATTTGGTAATGTGAATTTTTCTATATATTAAAACTTGTAGTATTTTACAAATCAGAATCAATCTACATATATTAAATTTTGTAATACTTTATAAGTATACTCTTTAATTTCACTTTATATTATTACTAATTGAGGAAAACGTAATTTTTATAGACAAGCTGTTTACGCTTTTTAAAAGAAAGATGAAACCATTACTGAGCTTATAAGGGTAATAATAAATAAAACTTCAGATTATAATAAACAGACTGAAATATATAATTATTTCAGAGAGGTGTGGTGGACTAGGTGAAAAAATTAGTAAAAGTGAATAACCAACCATATTAAGGTCGCCTAATTTTTCTTTAAAAACGAAAAACGTTTACTAACTGTTATATTCTAAAACTAACATAATTCAGAAACAGAATTAAAAAAATATACAGTATTCATACCTAGTCTTTTTTTTAATTGCAGTGCGAATGCTAGGTATATTTGGTTATGCATCGTTCTAGTCAAATACCATTTACTTCTTAAAAAAGCTCAATTAAATATTTGAAAATGCTCAGAACTAACAGTAGTATATTAACTTGTTTCATACGAAAGTTTGATTAGTCTTTAGTTATACAACTAATTAGAAGATACGGTGCAGTCACCTGCGTATAACGCTACTCATTTTTAACAGGCTACACTCTTTTTTACTTTATAAGTACTAACGCACTTTTAAGAAGTTTTATTCTGTAACAATGGTTGCCAACCTTTCCCCACTTACGTACCCGTTGGCAGCCCATTTTTATAATTTGTACATTTCATATGAGCAATGAGTTTGTAATTAATATAGAAAGCCTATCTTATCCACTACTGCTGAAGCCAGTTAATAATGGAAATAAAAATGTAGTGGAATAAAGGAAATGCTTACAGTAGTAACGAAATCAGTTCCATTACTAACTACAACCAATCCGTAACGAAATCTATAAATCAATGGTAAGAGAAACAGAAAATTCATATTATACACAGATAAACATAATTACTTTAAAAACTGAACAGGTAAAGTAGATTCAAGTAAATACATCACTGATCATAAAAATCTATTATATTAAATTAATCAATCTTTTACATTTGTTCGCCTTAATTTGTCAATAACTGAAAAACTTTGATGCGTTTTTCAAGTTTGATTTTATAGCGACAGGAATAAAGTCTACTTGTCGGCAAAAAAAAAAAATCAAAATTATTCTATTGGTGATTCATCCTGTAAAAATTAGCATATTGCTAAATGTAGAAAATGGCGCCAGCCAGTCCAAAAAGATTTTGAATTCCTTGTTTGTGTAGTCAGAAAGTTTCGATAATAAATACCGCAAGAGTAAAAAAAATGTTCCACCATAGGATAGTACACTGTTGCTCAAAAAATAATCAACAAAGGCAAAACAAGCAACAAAACAAAAAATATTTAGTGGATATTTGTGAAATTAATCCAAGAGATTGGCATGGCATTACTAGACCACATAGCAAACAATAGAGCAAAGGCATAAAAAAACACGTATGTTACGCCCATCATATCGCCAAAGACCAAATGGGTCGGAAGAAGAATGTACAATGACAACGTTACGCTAATTACAGGTATCATACACTGTAGCTGAAATACATTCTTGACAACGGCGAAGCAAGCGGGCAATAGTGTCGTTTATATCTTCTTGTGGGAGTAACGCCCATTCTTGTAGTAATGCATGTCAGAGCTCGTGAAGGGTCCTGGTGGCATACTGCGACCTGCTGTCCGTCGTCCCACACATGCTTTATGGGATTCATATCCGGTTATCTAGCAGGTCACGTCAGATGTGGATTGGTTTCACTCTCCAAATAACTCCGCACCATTCGAGTTCTATGCGGCCGGGCGTTATCGTCCATAAATATTGCGTCAGTACGCATTACAGCTATAAGAGGAAGCACAAGTGTGTGTAGAATTTCATCACGATATCGGACGGTTGTGACGAAACTGCCAGGAATCACGTAGAGGTCGGTGCGGTCGTTCGTTGCTATCCCAGCCCATATAAGTAAAGCTTCTGTTCTATAATGGTCTATCGCCATATCATTACCCTTCGGGAATTGTTCTGTATGTTGAATTGAGACTCATCCATAAAGAGTACGTGATCCCAGTGCTTTGGTGTCTAACTACACACGGGCCCAATTGAAACGCGCTCTGATATGCGATGGGGACAACTGGTCTTCGGGCATACAGTCTTATCTTCAAGCAGTCGACTCGACACAATTTGGCGGAACATGGGCGGAACTCTTGAGTTGAAAAGAATCAGAACAACCAGAACAGAACAGCTCTTGAATCAGAACAGCTATCAACAGTTTTACGAACTTGAAAATACGATTGAAAGACTGTTGACGAACAATACAAAACAAATATGGATACAGCAATTCTCTTTAAAAGTGTATATACATGCATACATATATGCAGTTTACGCTCGATTATCCGGCTTAATGTCGGAGAAGCATGTCACGGATAACTGAAAAACATGTATAATCCAAATTATTAGTCTTCATGAATATTGTAAGCACTTATTTCTGAAAAAAAATATCAGTAATCAGTTTTTTGTTTTATTTGCATTAGTTTTTTGAGAACGTTTAAATATCTGTCGGATTTTACTGCGTATTTTTCGAAATGCTATTATTTTATTTGAATCCCGTTTCGTCGACGAAGTCCAACAGTGTTTCAGCAAAAGTCATTGCTATCTCAGCCCAGATGTAATAAATTATGAGAATCGTTTTCACTTGTATTTTCAGTGTCACCCTCTGCTTCTTCTGTTCTTGACATTTGAAACGATACCGCATCACTCAAGCATTGAAAGTCCGGCTCAGTCGACTAGCTATCGAACCATTCCTCGATTTTTTGCGATCAACATTTTCGAAGAATTTTATATTTTAAATTTTTTGGAGTACAACTTCAGTAGTATGCCAAAAACTTTAAAAAAAAAGTTATAGTAATAACTTTAGTTATTACGTAAACATCTTCACAATGAGATTTTTTTTTCTGTGCTCAAATTTGCACGTGTGTGTTTTTTGCCAACTGTCGCGCATTGCGTTGAGTGTGCGTGAGTAGGCCATTGCCACGCTATATATATATATATATAGCATTATATACAGGGATTAAGCATTATATACAGGATTTCCATAATTAAACTTGAAATTTGCAAGAAGTCTGTAGCAAAAACTATGCAGCAGAATTGCATGAAAACTGGCTAATGACAGAATGAAATGATGGGAATTTTATCCTGCAAATTCCATTACACTCTTCGCATGTAACGGTTTGGTGCGGCTTTACTGCAACCTTCATTGTGGGTCCGTTTTTGTTTTTTCGAAGAGCACAGCGCGGCAGGGCCTGTGACGTGCACCGTCGCCGGTCAACAATGCTGTTCATTATTAGAGCAATCTGTTATTCCGGCTCTTCAGGCAAGACGGTGTGATACAACTACAGTGTTTATGCAGGATGGTGCTCCTCCACACATCGCCCGTTGTGTGAAACAAGTGCTCCGCTGCCATTTCGGTGACGACAGAATCATCAGCCGGCAATTTCCTATAGCTTGGCTTCCTATAGCTTCCTTCCTTCCCGACTTGAATCCTTGCGACTTTTGGCTGTGAGGATACCTCAAGGCCATCACATCTCTATCCGACCCTAAAGCAAGCACAGAACGCCATGTGCGTAACATTCCCCAGTTCACGCTGCTTTCAACAGTCGGTTTTACACTCCAGATGGTAGCAGACAATAGTGTACATCGTATCGAGCATGTTTTGTAAATTATTTATATGTTATCAGTAACGCTATGATACGCCACCTAGGGATGGTTTTTGAAACTCATTGTTTTTTCCTTGATAAAATTCTCATCATTTCATTCTGCCATTACCCAATTTTCTTGCAATTCCGCTGTATAGTGTTTGCTACAGACTGATCGGAAATTTCAAGTTTAATTATGGACACCCTGTATATACACTGCTCGACATTGAAAATGCAACACCAAGAAGGAGTGGTCAGAAATTTATGCAAATTACAGAGTAAACGCACGTCACTGAGTTATGCGAATGATGTGAAGTGCGCAGCTCTCCGACGCACGTGAAGTAAGATATAAGGGAAGGAACGTGCAGAATGGGCAATATTCGTGTCGTTATTTCTGCCAGACGAATTATCGAAGAAAGTTGCTTTTGTCCCGGAAGATACGTGTAATAACAAAGAATGCCAGGCTGCCGTCAACGAAGGCACTTCCAGCAGACAGACGATTTTACGAGGGGTATGGTGATCGGATTAAGAAGGGCGGGTTGGTCCTTACGTCAAATCGCAGCTGATACCCACATGGATGCGAGCACGTTGCATCGGCTATGGCGAACATGGTTGGAACAAGGGAATGTGGGAAGAAGGAGGGGTGCAGTGGCAACCAGAGTGAAGTCAGCACACGTGGATCGACGCATTCGCCGACAAGCTGTGGCGGTCCCTCAAGTCAATTGTACTGCGATTCTGCAGCATATGCAAGATACCCTGGATGTTCCCGTGTTGACGAGAACCATTTCCCGTCGATTAGTTGAACGTGGTCTGCACTCACGGCGTCTGTTAAGAAGACTGCCATTGACCCCACAGCATAGACGCCAACGTTTGGAATGGTGCCGGACTGGAGTGATGTGGATGACAGAATGGCAAAACGTCGTGTTCTCAGATAAGTCACGCTTCTGTTTATCTAGTGATAGTCGCCGCATACGTCTGTGGCATCGACGTGGAGACAGATCTAATCCGGCAGTAACTGTGGAACGCCCTACCGCGCGACAACGTGGCATAATGGTTTGGGGCGCTATTGCCTACCATTATGCCACGTTGATTGATTCCAGGTCACCTCTAGTTCGTATTCAGGGCACTATGACGGCCCAACGATATCTGGATAATGTACTGCGGCTGGTGGCAATCCCCTACCTTCAGGGGCTGCCTAATGCAATTTTTCAGCAAGATAGCGCCCGACCACACAGTGCTGGCATCTGCCAACATGCTCTGCAAGGTATACAGATGCTTTCCTGGCCACCGTACTCTCCTTACCTGTCACCAATCGAACATGTGTGGGATGTGATTGGACGCCGTTTGCAGACTCTGCATCTGCCTGATTCAGAAGATGAACTGGGGCAAATGGTTGAAAGGGAATGGAGAGCCATCCCTCAGGACACCATCCGCACTCTTATCATCTCTTATCTCTATGCCTAGACGTGGTCCTACATACTACTGAGCCGACGCCATTTTCACTCTGTACTCTCGCTATCATTTTGAAATAAAGATCACTTATTGCTGCTTGCTGTCTGTCTTTTTTCCAAATTTCATCACTTTCTGACCACTCCTTCTTGGTGTTGCATTTTCAATGTCGAGCAGTGTAAAAAAATATATAATAATGAATTTATAAAAAAAATTTCAAATTTCGTTAATAATTTTAGCGTTAATTTTTAATTAATAATTTAGGTATTAATTATTAGTTACTAGCTTACTAAATATGTTCAAAGTTGATAGCGTAACTTGCAACATTGAAGTCGCTGCTTATTAAATTCAGCTGCCTAATAAACGTGTTGGCACAGATGTGTCGAACTAGTAAACTCAAATATGTTTGAAGGGAAGTAATTTTAATAACCGGCGGGTACTGTATTTGCCTCTTCATATACTGTTAAGTTTTTTGCATAGCTAAAGTCCTGGTTCGTGACCTTGGGTTTACACGTTTTAGAAGTTGAAAGACACTGCTGTCTACCATTCTCCAATTCTGTAATTTAAGATTTGCTATACATTTCCATGTTACATAAAAGTACCTTTATTGTTAATTCTTCCTCATTACACTTATATCTGTGGTATTTCAGATTGTACTGCTGCAGGGGTCACATACAGTCATGGATCATCCTGGCATCCTGTGATAGGACCGTTCGGGCCTATGGACTGTGTTTTCTGCAAATGCCAAGTAGGGTATTTAAAATATCATTTTAGCAGTGCTTTTAAATTAAATTGTATACATAAACTCGTTAGTATCACGAATATTTATTTAATTTTCCAGAGCAATATATATTTATCACAGTGATTGTGATTACGTGAAAGATTTTTTATTACTTAGTTGAAACCTTGAGGCATGTAACGAGGCGCTTTGACACTAGAGTTAAGTGCTGTAAGCTCTTATGCTTAGCCATTTAGCAGTTAATAATTTTAATCTACAAATAGAATTGCAAAAATAAGCATAGGATGATAAAAAGTTTCAAAATTAAATTTTATTTTCATTGTGAGTATGTTTGTTTAGTTAATCAAACCTGTCAAAGCACGCAAGGACTATTTACCTAAATAGAGGTATGTTTTAGTGGAAGGTTTTCTTATACTTAAGGGAAGTTGTCTCATATTTACGTGAAACATGGGGAAAGCCACAAAAATGCCAATACATCCAGCTTGTTTTCCGGCAAATTTTCATTACGAGAGGAAAAGTGATAAAAAAATTAACCTAGCTATAAAATGTTGTGAACCAAAGAACATAAGATCAAAATAGAAATATACATACGCATTGCTTAGATTTTCGGTGCTGAAACATTTGTTTAAATGTAAACTTTTACTTAATTGCAGAATGGAAAAATAGAATGCAGTCGGTTGAATTGTCCATCTGTCCAAACACTGTCCTGCTCAAAACCCATCCAAGTTCCTGGTCATTGTTGCCCGCTGTGTACTGAAGAAGGTTTGAATCTATCTATTTATTTTTTAGAGCAAATAAACTTCGTATATTGCGTATTTCTTGTTCCTAGAATAAAAATGCGGCTTTAAGCATAATATGTAGTACTTTTTTCTCTAAATTTATTATAAAATTTGGTTGTGTATGAAGAGAAATTTGGCATGTCAAAGATTACACCAAATAAGTTTTCAAAGCCAATTATGCTAATGCGAAAAAGACTTAGCTGCCTAAGCGGAGGGATGCCTTCGTGGAGTATTTTACACTCAGGAAAAACTATGGAGGAAGGAAGGAGAGGAGAGATCTTAAAGGGTTTTCTTTTGCCGTGTCTTGAAACAATGAGACACTTTGCCTTGATACCTCAATGTTTGAGTCATTTGCTATTGAGCGTTATAGGTTTAGCTTAGTTTGGGGGTTAAAAAAATATATTGCATTGTAAATATAAGTGTAAATGTGTATATTTTATTTTTATTCGATGTTTCGGAATGCTGATAATGGCATATCTTAATTTTTTGAACTGCATTCTGTATTTCGTTCTAATAAAAGGCTATTACTTTTTATGTGCTCAGAAATATAAATGAATTTAAAACTGGATGAGATGTTTTCACAAACTTTTGTGAAATACATTAAAAAACATTTCTCGTAATCTGATGTTATTTGTTTAGTGAATTAACAAATTAATTCAAAGCTTCTTGTATTATTATTATTATAAATAATATGCATTATTACTTTTCAATTAACAAGAGTTCGTCCTGAAATACGTTCTAAAGTATTAAAAGCGTTCTAACTTTTTTAATATACTTTTCAAATCAAAAATCATACTCGCACTATATTTAATACTCTTTTTTTTCACTTTATTTGTTTCACTTCTATTTCAATATTACGCTGCCCAAACGGGAAAGTGGTTAGTGTCTCTGAGTGCCGAACCGAAGGCCCGGGCTCGAATCCTGGAGAAGGAATGGATGTAAATTGTATGTCCTTTCATAGGAGACAATGTGGCCTACCTATTAGGTTAGGTGCTTGCATGATAAAGTGGCCATCCTTAGTAGTGGCCAACGCTTATAAAGGCTAGTGTCCGCCATTGGAAAACAAAATCAATGCTATTACTATGCAAAATTTAATAATTTCCATGCCATTTATTTTTTTAAGAAAATTGAGAGGAAAACGATTTATTAATATTTTAGACGATTTATTAAAATTTTTGCAACTATATTATTATGAAATATAAATTTAGTTACTTTCATTACTCTTGTTTTTTCTTTATTTCTTTTTTCTGGCCTCCTTCTTTGAAATTTAACTGGATATCGCGAAGCAGCTAAGCGTTATCTGTCTAAGCGAAAGGATATGTTCATGGATGACTTTTAAAAGAAAACTGAATCGTATTTACATTACGTATCAGGAAAATAGTGAAACCTGTCATGCAGCCCTATTGTCGAGAATCCTCAACCGAGTCGAACTACCTGTGAGTGATCTTATCCAATCGAACATGGCAGACTATATAACGCTGCTAATCTTTGTGAAATAACACATTACGTAAGAAAATGACAAAATTATAATTTGTAATATTCCTAGGAATTTTCGCGAGATAGGCGTAATAAAATTGAATATCTTCCTGAGAAGCAATTTTCACTATCGACTATTTTTATAGAAAGAGATAAGTAAGGAAAAATATTATAAAGTACAATATTTTAAAAGGCTGTCAGCGTAATGCGCACTATTGAACAAAAATGCCACATTCCCTAAAAGTCAGTCTAGACAAAGTTGGCTTAGCGGCACTGTAAAATCTTCTTTGCAGATTTGTCGCCTGACAGCATTTCGTCTTCACAGGACGATTTTCTTTCTAAGTTGTTCTGAGACATTAAGTCAATCAGAGCAGTCAATGTAGATGACGTGATTTGTAACCAATACCAGACCTCTATCGATCTCAGAACAAACATAAGAATTTGCAAAATTTTCAACGCTTTTATTTTTCAAGGCTTAATTCTTAAAATAAATTGTAATAACAGAAATAGTAATAATAAACAGGAGGCTTAATAAGAGACAAAAAGTAACAATGATTAAAAATGGCAATATAAATGCAAATTGCAAAAATAAAAGCTTTCATTTAAATAATTAATTGTGAAACGTAATGCATATGAATATATATATATATATATGTGTGTGTAATGCAAAATAAATTAAAATAAATAATGTATCTAAAATTTATCACGCATTCAATTCGGAATAAACATATAAAAAAAAGAACTCTTTCAAACTGCAAGAAAGGGCAGACAAAACATATTAAAACCAAAAATAAATAAGAAATTTCTATCTCCGCTGTATCATCATAAGGAGGATTCGTGCAACGAAAGAAGTAAATAAATCAGCTTGTTTCTAAACCATAATTTAAGATTGACTTTTGCTTCTAAGAGTGTAACTACTGATATTTACATAAATTGTTTAAGGCAAATTTTTCAAATCCAGGTACCAGAGAAAACTTTAAGTGATAGAAATGCTGCTTGAAAGGTAAAGAGATGAATGAAAAGAAAATTATAAAGAACTCGTATTAATTGACTAATCTTATTAACTAAAAATATGAGTTACGTTTAGTTGTCTTTGAAAATTAATCAAACGTCTGTATGCCTGGGCTGCCGACATCCGTCACGAGACGTCAGCAGTGAAGTTCTTAGTTGCAAATTCTTAAAACCCAGAAGTTTGTCACACAGAAAAATATGGTAATCCTCTTAAACAGAAAAAATATTCAAGCAGACTTAATTAGTGTTAACAAATTAATTAAGAAAATACATCGCTTTACAGCTTACAATAATAAATCACTTGTACCAAGGTAAAAATGTCTATCGTTTACAAAGAACTTTAAAGGCCAAAATTATGATCCGAAATAAATGTCACATCATAAATTAAGTTTGTCAAATAATAACAAAAACTTCAAACAATTCGTACCATATGTCATTTAGCAAACAAAACGCTTCATCAGTAGCCGCCATTGCTTTTTGAATCCGTGAGTTTATCCATACGCAGTTTCACTGGCTGTCGTCAAATAAGTCTTCAGCAGCACTATACAGTGCTGCTGAAGCTACATCCATTCCACTGGATACAGTGCTGCTGTGTCTAACTCGTCGGCGATATGTTTGCAGGGGTAAAGTGACTGATGGAGGCGCCGCAGACGGCGAAAAGATACTTGTTCGGAGATGTGTGTCTTTAAGTAGAAGGGCCTTTAGATTGTAAAGGTCTTAGAACTGTATTTCATCCTCAGAAAGACAATGACTTTTTCTTCTATCCCTACCTACACTGGGAAAATCACGGCAATAGCCTCGTAACCAATGCATTCGCTAGGATGCAAATCCAGATCGAAATACCAGTATTCAGGACTTTTACTCACCGAACTATCGGTGAACCCCAAATAAGCGTAGAAGCTCAAATCATCCGAGAACGTTTCTAAACGCATAATTACTTGCACCTAAAGGTAAAAATATGTATTTGACAGTTCTTCATTTAAACAATAAAATGTGCCAAATAGTGAAAAAAAAATTAATACCATTATTCATTAAATTAAGACATCGAAAGAAGTTGCTGCATGTTATTTTTTAATTGATTATGACAAAGTTCCCCTACGGCTATCGGCTTAAACGAGGAGCAGTGCCTTTGACTTTCTAAGGCCTTTGATATAACATAGAGAGAAAACCATGAAAACGCCCAAGCAATCAGCCTGTTCGCCAGGGTTCACAACTTGGATCAAACTACTAGTATTCATAGGTCTTTTATCCGTTCACACCCTGACTAGCCGGTTGCATGAGATTTGCCTTTTAAATATAAGCCAGTTTTCCATAGAAGTATTCGACAAGCATTTCTTTCATTCCATTTTTTCCCACAGACAGACAGTCGCATCTTGTTTTAAATAATTAAACCGTTTGATCTATTGTAAAGAAAACTGCAGGTGCTCAGTTTTCTGACAAGCGGAATTAACTAAATTATTCCAAGTTTCCAATTACTAGACTGTTGGTTGGTTTTTTTCTGGTAGATGATTTATAACAGAGGGTACATGAAAGAGGAAAAAGAAATTTTAGCACTTTATCACATAACGTAAAAAATCTAATAGTTATATTTACATAATTAATATAAAATTATTATGTAAATAATTAATTGATGTAAAAATTATAACATCTTATGTAACATAATAAAATAACGTAAAATTATTATACGTTACAAGAAAAAAATCTTAGTAATTTTTATATTAGCAGAGATTCATTCGAGAAGATGGCGAATGTGGGATTGAAGTTTACCATTGCTCACTTCAGCCAAACATATGAACATTGTGAGATTGGTGTCGCAAATTTCCTGTTTGAGCTTAAACATAGTTTTAAGGACATCCCTCTGATCGAAATGGGATTTTATTCATTACTCAGGGTGATCGTATTCAAGAAAACATTGCACCTACAGAATGCCTTAAAGAAATGAAATAATTTTATTTATGAATATTTAACAAGTAGCCATTTTATCCAATAAAATTCTTATGACATTCAAACAACTACACATGTTTTGAGATAAATTAATAATACGGCAAAAATAAAAAACTGGACACACGTAAAATTATAATTTAGATGTTTGCACAAAATTTGCTTAACTGAAGGTTTCTTAAACACCTTTTTTGTTCTCAGTCACAAGGTCATCGCATAATTAGTTCCTACCATTAAAAAATGAAGGTAGTTTTTAATATTTGTTATGCCTTGACTAGCCTGAACCATTGATGAGCGTTAAATTAATGATGATTTGATAATTCTTTATAGGCCAAGGAGCAACACCAGTTGTTCAGCCAAATTTACATCAGCCTTCCATTTCTGTTACCATGCAGCATAAGGGCACACATCTCGATAAAGATATTAGAACAATGACAGATTTCATAGAAGAATGCCTACCTCCTCAAACAAATACTTTGGTTCATCGAAGTCAGGCTTCTAGCGTCTCAAGCTCCTACTATCAATACGCTTTCCAGTCACTGACCGGTGATCATAGCACGAGGTTGCTTACTTGGACCATAGTAGACGGTATGTATAAGGATTATTTTAAATGAAAAATAAGAAAAGAAATGGAGGAAAAGGTGACTCGATTAAAATGAGAATTATTTTGGAGATTCTTTTGATTTTTAACACCAAAATCACTTTCAAAACCTATTTCAAAGTTTCAAGTTCTCCTCCCTTCAAACAACTGAAAACAACTTTAAAAATTTTGTGAAGTACTCAGAGGATTCTTTTGGTGTCTTGAACTACACTTTCTGTAATCTTACCGCCTATTACCAAACTGTTTTCCAATTTAGGTAATTATAGCATGTAATAATCCTCAATATAATATGCTGTTCATTTTTAATGTGTTAAGTGTTATTTAGCAAAGTGGTTAGCATCATCGTCACTAGAATTAATTAATTAAAAGAATAACAGAGTTGTTTTAAACTAATTATTGTATTTTAATAACTTATTTATATTTTATATCAATGAAATGTTATAACTGCTCTTATTATACCTTTCTGCTACTCAGTTTTAAATAGTACGTTCAGGGATGTCTTGCTCAGAATATACAGAGAGGAAATTTTCGATGTAATTATTGCTGTGGTAGTTACGATTGAGAGCTAATACATTTAATTTCAAAATGCCAGTCGCTACCAATATAATCTCTTATTATCAGTAAGCTTTAAGAAATTATTGGTGCTTGTCTCAAAATTAGGCTAATTTTGCATAATAAATAATAAATTTTGCATAATTCTTCAGTTCTCCTGAGATAAAAACTATCATAATGACACATTTTACACCAAAATTAAATCAATTTCATTGTCACTGTATAACTTAAAAAATAACCTGAGTCCAAATCGTACGACGTAAACATTAGGGATTAAAAATATTTCAGAACTTTAAACTCTTATGTAATGCTTCGTCTCCCATTAATATTTAATATTCGAAGGTTTATAAAGCATAAAAACTACACAAACTAACATCATAGAATTCCTCCTAAAATCGTAGCAATTCAATCAGACTTAATTTTTTAAAATTATAGTTAAAGTACATGTGAGCCTGAAGAGGTTCATATGAAAGCATAGAAATTTTGTTTAGATAAAACTATATACAAAACCATTTGAATTTTTTCTGGATATTTTTTTCTGTCGGGTGTCATTTACTATTTTCATAACAATTAGTCAAAATAAAATTCTGAATTAAATAAAATGCGATGTAATAAAAATTATGTCACTATAAATTCTCGAGATTTTAATCTCTGATTCAAACCTTAAAATAGTTATAATTATTCAAACCTTAAAATATTTAGTTAAATATGCTTCGTTTGATAGTACTTAATTTGAAAATAAGACCACATTTTTAAGAGAAAAGAACAACGTATTTAATTTTCGATGGCTGTTGGGCAACATTGGTACATGTATCTTTCAGTAGAAAAATGTTTCGCAAGTGTTATCCTATAACGAAAAGATTTGAAATTTTTTGTGGTTTTCAGAAAATTGAATAACTGAAATCTAAGTAAGCAGTTCAGAATTCATTGGTATATTTTAAGATTAACGTATATTTTCACCGAAGAGATTAAACAGTTACTATATTTTTTGCAGGAAGGGAGTTGTACGAGAGTTGTTATATTAATGTACATTCTGTGTTTCTCAAAGGTCAAATTGGCGATTTTTCGGAGCAACATCTTTCTAAAGAAGAACTGAAGCAGCTCATGGGAACCTTCCAGTTCAAGCTGCAGGGAGCTACGAGAACCAGTAAGTCAATGAAATTAACGTGTTTTCTATATTTTTAATAACATTCCCTAGATACCAAAGGTAAAAACAAAATAAATTTTTAAAATTAAAATGTTAAACATACTGTTAGTTAAGGTACCTGACTTTATATTCTAAAAGCACTTCCAGTCTAAGAAATTCAATCACCAATTTGAAATTAGAAAAGCGTAGTGAATGGTTTCGATGACTGGAAATCAGTTGTGCGCAAATCGAGAGGTCTCAGGTTTGATGACCAGTTGTCAAAGCAAAGCTTTCCAATGTAATATTTAAGAAGTAACAAAAAGCATTATTTATAAGTAATATAAAAAGAAATAATGATTAAGAACACTGAATTTCTAAATGATATGTCATAAAATAAAAGCTCATAATTTTATTGAAAAATTACATCGATATTTTACTAGTATATTTGAAAGACTGTCAGCACAATCTCTTTTCTGATGCTGATGATGATGCAATCGGTTGTTTTCAAAATAATGGTGTTCCGGAAGATTCAGTCGACATTTGTACCATTTTCAATGAATTCCATTTGTGATACTTTAACTTATTTATAAAAGAATTTCAGTTTCTCTGTCTATGAAAATTGAAATTAGTGGGTTGTAACTAATTCATTTATCTTCATAAATGTGGCATTTATCTTGTAATAAACACAGAGCTTAAATTGCGCCGGAGCACGGCTCGGGTACTTCTTAGTTTTGTGGATAAATTCTAATTCTAGCCGGAGCGCACCGAAACCCTAAATAAGGAGGCTTCGGCACATCTTTTATGTAACTGAACAACAATTTGAATAGAAATTTGGTCTCGAAAATTTTATTTTTAGCAATAAAATTACATTAAAAATCGTTTATTAAATTTTAATTTATTTCTTTACATTTTATTTAATTTTAATTATTTAATTATTGTAAATAATAATAAATTACTTATCAATTAAATATTAATTATTAGTACGAATTAAATAATGATTAATTAATTTGCTAATCATTAACCAATTATCATTTAAATTATTAATGATTTTAATAGTCATTTTATTTATTTATTTACTCTCGTTCTTCTTTCCTGACGGTCTTCCACAGGGCTCCGGCACTTGCACTTTTAGAAATTAAGCTCTGAATAAACATAAATATACTATAAAATCACATATACAGTGGCGGAAAAAGTATCTGAACACGTTTAAAATGATATCGCTAATAAATCAAAATTGATATTGATTTGCACAGAATGAACATTTGAAAACGATACACATTTTAGCTCAAAAATATTTGTTATGAAAGTAACAGAAGTTCAGTTTAAAGAATCCTAAAATTTGGAGAATGAAAAATTATTTGCACATAACAAAAGTCTACAAACCTAAGCAGAAAAATTAAAATAAAATGTTAGTACAGAATGGCCCCAAAGTGACTAGATCATTTTAAAATGAAATAACTTTATTTATTTATTAATAATATACATTTGTTCCTTTAAAAGTAGGAAGCAAACTTCTTGAAAACAACTTTTATTTAGTTTTGAAAATTACATACTTTAAATAACCATTTTGCTCTTTACACAGACTCCTAAGGAGTAAATCATCACCCGTCGTAATATTTCTTGTCTTACTTCTGGAATTTCTTCACAGATTAGCTTTCAGTTGCTGAATGGTTCGAAGATTGTTACGGTATATTCTTTCTTTCAAATCCTCCATAGAAAGAAGTCTGAAGCAGTTAAATCAGGTGAGCGTGGCAGCCACTTGATTACAGAACTGCGCAAAATTATGCTTCTTCCAAAAATTTTCCCACAGTTGAACTCAGTCAAAGATGGGATTAGCTATTAGGATTTGGGGGAGTCAGTCATTTGGCTGGCTTACCAGTGGCTGTATGAATAAGATCTCGGTACACTGGTAAATCGACCTGGAACTGAATACAATTTGAGGTTTTCTCTAAGTGTAATATGAATACGAATCACTTTCCCTCAGCAAGTCCACTATAAAGGCACATTTACCCTTAGGCAGATGATAGACTTCGAGTGATTTGTCGTAATCAAATCAGTACGTTCATTCAGCCATTTAGCCGCTGATCAGTTGATCAGTAATGAAGCTCACATTTGGCAGCACGAGTGATTCCTTCAAGTATCCAGCCGTTTTTTTTTGGGGGGGGGAAGACAATATGGAAACATTGGTCTTATCTTTTCATGTTCAGAACCTACTATAGTTTCATAAGTAATTCGACACCAGATTACCAGCATTCGAAAACTGGAATTCGAAAACACTTAGAATAAGCATTAGTTAACATACAGAACAAGCACCACGACCAGCGCTAGGCCTTTTTGCCACCCAACGCAATTTCCGTAGCTCCTAAATTCTACTGCCTGATAACTCCTTGAATTCCGAAAATTTTACCGCCTCCAAATTCTGCCGCTGCACCACTTACACCGGCCCTGTGTAGTAAAAATTATATAATTTTTACTACACCCTGAAAATCACTAATTTAATTATTTTTGACGCCGCAACCGTAATGAAGCTCTTAAAACCGCAGTTTATCAATATACTCAGCTGCGATTTACTAAGACGAATTAAAAATTCTATTTCATACAATGTGAATGAAAGAATGAAACGCTAAAACTGACACGTTTAAGTAGATTATGATATTGTGCCAAAACAAAAATGCTCGTTTCAGAGAAATTACAGTGCTAAGCCGACTCTGAAACACAAAAACAGTCAACTAGTCAAAATACAGATTAATATTAAGTTTAAAACTCACGGAACAAACTTTGTGGGATAGAAGAGCCTACTGTGACAAACTTTTTTGTACAGAAATGTAATGTTTCTTGCGATTAAGCACACACACAAGAAATAAAACATGAAACGAACATAGAAGGGTATACTTTACAACATTTTGCAAGTGCATTTTTTACAGCATTGTTTACGACAATTGCTAAAATTTGCCTGCATGATATATTTGGCAGTGCCGAGTGAATGAGTACGTGAAAGATGCCAGATATTTCTCGCATGCATGTGGCCGCAACGTACATAATATAAATGACGAGTCCCTCAACAGACAAGGTTTGTGGACAGACAAGGTTTTTCAGATGAAATCGAAACTCAGTAAATCAGTTGATCGAAATAGGTACATACTGCCAATCTATCTGCCCTAAAAATGGCATTAAGTTAATTGCACACATCATTGCTGAAATGCGTTGGTGCTCTCTTATGCTGAAAGCCCATTACGAATGCTATTCGGGACATAGAATATCTGGTAGAATATTGAAAAGAATACCTGGTAAAAGCTCTCCTAAAAAATACGACAACATATGTACGTCATCGAGTCGTTTTGGTAGTAGATATGGCTCCATCATCAAGTTATTCATGATACTCCCATATACATTCAAAAAGAATCGTTCTTGAGACTCATGTGAACGCGTAGCGTGTAGATATGAGGTTGTCCCGCGATGACAACTGTGCACACTGAAAAGACGTTAGCATGTAAAAAATCACCCTATTTTTCTGTGCATGTATAAACATGTATAAGATATTTCTCCGCATGCCTTCGCGGTATAGTGATCAGCAAGCTCGATGCGTATTCGAGAGGTTCGAGTCCCGGCCCGGGCATTGCTCATTTTTCACATCTCCTGCTTCCAAATAACTTAATGCCTCTAACATCTGAAACAAATATTAACTTATTAAATATTGATTAAATCTTCATAAAAATTTCCTCAAATGTGTACATTTGGTTAAGATAATTCAAACCAAATAAAATTTCACAAGAAAAATTATGCTGCAAATCACTTATCGTGGGAAATGAAATCTGCTCAATTTCAGTTTCAATAACTCATTAAACGTTATTTATTGCTGTGAACGTTTTCCTTAGTAAAGGAGAAAAATTAAAAACTGTGAGATTCTGGGATCTATTGGGAGATAAGTCGGCATGGTGAAAAACTGGGAGTCCCCCGGTAAAACCGAAAGTGTTGCCAGCTATGGGTTCTAAATTAAATTTTGATTTTCGTGTACATCAGTGCACTGAGGTTAAAAATACCAACTTCGAACGTATGCCAAATTTCGCTTCACCTAAAATTCGTCATTTGGTCATTCTAAAATTCTAAACAATATTTAGGTTATTCTAAACAATATTTAGGTTAGTGTTAAAATGAATTACTTTTATTACTTTTATTGATAAATTTCTTAGATGGTTATTATTGAGATTTCTTAATTCAGTATTCTCATGCTTACATCTTTTTTCAGATTTCATGGAAAAATTCATCCGTAAAGCCAAACGACTGCCAGATCGTTGTGGGACCCGATGTGTAACCAAAATACAACGTTTGGAACAAGTTCTTCATCTAAGAGAAATCATACAGACACCAGAATGTCTCGCACAAGACTTCACACTCTATTAATCAACTAACCACATCTTTTTTATTTGAAATTTGAAAGTATTGGAAACAAAGTATGAAGATATATCATTAGAAACGTGACGCTACTACTAGTTGCCATTTTTTTCATGTGTCTGTCGTCAAATTTAGCACTTTGAATCGTTTAGCATTCAAACTGTTTCTCTAGCTGCATTCTCATCATCTTTTTGAATGACTTTCAAAGCATTCCTATTTTACAAGACAAGCATCAGTTTTCTCAGATGTATATACACGTGATACTAAAACACTGTTGTTCTGTATCGTATTTGCAGTTCCTTATTAAAACAAGTACGTCATTTAAATAGTACTTTGGTCATTTAATTTACTTTAACCTGATAATTTCAGGCAAAGTCTTGAATCAGACATAAAAGGTAAAAGCTTTATTTTGGTTCGTCTTACTCTAAGCCATACATACTAACAGTCACATTTAATAAAAGAAATTCGTTTCCTTTTTAGAATCTTGGTAGAATATAACAGAATTTGTGATAAAACATTTTTTATTTCTGAGAAAGGCAAACCTTTTAAAACAAAAATGAATAACCAAAGTCAGCCACAAAAGTTTTCGTTTATTTTACATATGTTACTTCAGCCATCGTTTTGAAAAGAAAATGAATGACCCGATTAAGCCATATAACTTTTAATCATTTAAGCAAGTAACGGCCAATCAGAATCGATTACCGCGCCACAAAATCGTAATATTTACTATCAAAAAGCAAACTTTTTTTAAAACAATTATTCCTACCATTCATTACTAAAATGCAGATGTTATAAATTGATTACACCTTTCTTTGTAATAATATTTACCATTTAGTTATCAAAAATTATTTATCATCTCATTTAGTGCGGTTTATCGAAATTCTTCAGCAATTTCATGTTCACTTCAATTTTTGATTGCAGTTAGTCTGTTTTTTGAATTACAAAGTGATTACTTTCATTGTAGGAAAGATTTTCTCACACTTGCCAAATAGTGAACATTGTTTAAGGTTTGATTTGGTTTTGTTTATTTGATTACGAAAAAGTACGCTGAGGCTATCTGCTTACATTGTTTACAAATCCGCTTGGTCACGAGTGAGTACCATTCTTGCGGGAGTAATTTCCATAAATTAGATTCGTGTTTTATGCTGTGTTCAGTGCTGGATCATGACGAAATTTAAAAAACTAATTGCATTGGTTCACACTCGCCATTTCACTCAAATGAGTTCTGTTTGTGGTCAAGAGTTTTGAAATTCACGACAAAATTCTGAAATCAGAGAAAAATGAAGAAAATAGGATGAAATATATTTTTTGCGCACTCAGTTTGAACATTTCATTTGGCATACCGGAAGTCTTTCGACAGCTCTTGGTTTGGATAAACTGTGACTCTCTGATTTTCTCACTGTAATAGAAAAGTGCAGGAATTACATGATTAAAACAACAAACACTTTGCAGACACATTTTACGCAGGGCCAGCTAGCATTGCTATTCGACACAACACTAGCAAAGAATTTAATTGAATAAAACAACAGCATTGTGCGGATCACAACAATAGATTGGCATGCCGGATATAGCCCCTGAGGTATCCTACTGCTTTAAACAAAGGTTCAGCATTAATATGTAAAATGGAGAAAACTGGATATATTAATCATCCACTATTCTACCAACTTAAATTCACAAAATAACAATCAAGGTATTAATGACGCCTAATCATTACTTTTAAAAATGCCTCAACGAGTATTAAAGAAAATTCGGACTATCATTAATAAGGTAATTAATGATTTTTAAACTGTGAAAATTAAAGAACTGATAAAAAAGCCTAAAACAAGAAAATATTTTCATTCCAGTGGATTTGCGACCAAAGAGTATAAACTTGAAGATTTTTTTTTTATCGCAGCTACGTTGCATTATCTAAAACTAAGAATATTATGGATTTATAACATTATCTCGAGAGTTGCATTTGCTCCAACAACCATGCA
Organism: Stegodyphus mimosarum; assembly: GCA_000611955.2. Taxonomy (NCBI): domain Eukaryota; kingdom Metazoa; phylum Arthropoda; class Arachnida; order Araneae; family Eresidae; genus Stegodyphus; species Stegodyphus mimosarum. The sequence goes on from KK115527.1 coordinate 252,917, forward strand.
AAATCTACATGTATCAAACTACGGTTTAAAAATGTATGGAAGCTGGAGCAGCAGTTAACTTGCACAGTTCTTGTCAAAGGTAAGGTATAGACTTACATATTGATGAAGAAATTGTCATTGAAGCATAAATTCTTTTAATGAGTTTCAACGGCTGACATGTGTGAAAGAACAGGCGCAGATTTTGCTCTAATTCATGAATTCTACTTTCTTCGTATTTTTTTTATTATGTTTGCGTTCCTGAGTTTTACTTTCTTACATTGCACTTATTGCTTACCTAAAAGAATACTGATTTTTAAAATGTCGTTACAAAATGCCCAGCTGCGGTCAGATACCTTCCCTGCAAAGCGGGATTAGGGTTACCACAAAGTGACAGGAAAAGGCAGGGTCGCCATATTTGGCACGAAATCGCCCATTTGGTGACAAAATTGGCGATATGCCTTAGACGGAGCGAGAACATTCTAGAACGAATTCTTAGCGGTTTTCTCCAGAATGTTCTCGACAAGTCAAAAGCTATATATACCTTGCCTGTGTGCGGAGTAGGTGAGTATCTAGAATGTGCTGAGTTTAGTAGTAGTGCTTTGAGTTCAGAGATTATCTTGAGAGCGACTGAACCGAGTTGGGAGCTGTACTTTAGTGCTTTGCCGTGAAGCTAGCTTCACTGTTGTAGCCTGAGAGCTGTGTTAGCCACCTGATTGTTTCAGCTTGTCTGTCGTGGTTTTTCGACAACTGTAACGCGTCTTTGGAGCTGTCCTGTGTAAGTCTAACGAATAAATTCTGTTTTGATTCTTCATCAAGTGTTGTCATCAATCACTCCAAATCCACGAACACGTAGAACGCAACAAGTGGTGACAGGAGTGGGATTTGCGAGCGAATGCTAGCGGAGGAGATGAAGGCTTTGATGGACTTCTTAGCAGCTGTGAAACCCGGACTGGAAGACATGAAGACTGAGATCAAGGTTGTAGGAGAAACGTTAGTGAGCGATTTCAAGAATATATAAAAGCCGAACAAGAAAAGCTGCAAGAGCAACTTCAACGGATAATAGTGAAGCAAAAGAAAATTAAAAGCGACATCGTGGAGTTTAAGAGAGAAAATTGGAGCCAAAATAGAAGATGTGAAAATGACAGTAGTGGCATTTCAAGAATCAAAGGATGAAGAAATGAAGGAAGTGGCTAATGAAATGTCTGAGAAAGCTCAACAAATGAAGGATGAAACATTTAATGAGATTAAAGGAAAAGAACGAAAAGATGAAGAAGTGAAAGTTGGGAAAGAAGCTTTTGATTCTCAAGTGCCTGAAGTTGAAATGGAAGAAAGTCATGTCTGAAATGGAAGAAATGTTGAATGTTGAAATGTTGAAATGGAAGAAAGTCTGTTTGTAAAGATGAAAAAATTAAAGAAGTGCCTAGTATAGCATCTGAAAAAGGCGGAGAAATAATTCATGGAAATAAAGCTCCTGGCTCTCAGGAGCTTGAAGAAGAGATGGAAGCAAGTGAAAATGTGACTGTTAAATTGGTAGAAACTGATAGTGTAGTTACGAAGTCGCAGTTAGCAAGTATTGAACCACCTGAAAATTCACGTGATGCAGAGATGGGAGAAGCTGATCTACAGCTTAAGCAGAGTGTACCAGTATTGTAAGAAAATACACCCACTTCTCAAACTAAGTGTGTGTCTCGTAATACAAGTTGTACAGACACAAACTTGATTCTAAACGAGGATACTTTTGTTTTCAAAGATTCTGATTTTATTAATAACTCTAATGCAAACATCGGAAATGGAGGAAAATAAGCATATACCATCTGCTAAAAATAACGAGCTGAACTGCACACATGTTGCGTATAAACTACTGAGTGGTGAGCAAACTGCTTCAGATCTTCCTGTGAATGAAAAATTCGAAAGAACTGAATCTTCAGACTGTGATATGCAAAACAGATATACATATGATAACTGCAGTGAAAACGTAATTAACCAGGTATAACTTAATAAAAAGCCTGAAACAGAAAATTCTTTCTGAACTTTAATTTATATAATTTAAAATTATTATGTGGTTAATTTGTGTACATGACTTGTAAATAGTGTAAATATTTATTTATATTATCTTTATTTACCTTATTTGTTTGTTTATTATCTTTTGTTTGTATCGAATTCGGCTTCTGGGCAAGGGTTGTACTATCCGGGACGTACAGTCCTTGGGAGGGGGCAGTGTTACAAAACGCCCAGCTGCGGTAAGATAGCTTCCCGCAAAGCGGGGTTAGGATTGCCAGAAAGTGACTGGAAAGGCAGGGTTGCCATATTTGGCGAGAAATCTCTCCTTTGGGGCCAAAATTGGCGATATGACATAGACGGAGCGGGAACATTCTAGAAAGAATTCTTACCGCTTTTTCCCAGAATGTTCTCGAAGACAAGTCAAAAGCTATATATATCCTGCCTGTACGCGAACTAGGAAACTATCTAGAGTACGTTTAGTTCAGTAGTACTGTGTTTTGAGTTCAGAGATTAGCTTGAGAGAGACCGAACTGAGTCGGAGGCCATACTTTAGTGCTTTGCCGTGAAGCTGTCTTCACCGTTGTAGCTTGAAGGCTGTGTTGCTGATTGTTTCAGCGTGTTTGTCGTAGTTTTTCGACGACTGTAACTGTCCTATATAATACTGACGAATAAATTGTGTTTTCTGATTTGATTCCTCATCAAGTGTTGTCCTCAATCATTCCAAATCCCTGAACTCGTAGAAAGCAACAATATCTAAAAAATATTTTGTGTATTTTTTCCCTTATTTTCTGTGATTTCTTCCATGCTACATGAAATAGCTCTATATCAATAAACAATTAATTAACGATTTTATTAATAATTTTTTGTAATCAATGAGATCTTAATTATGTCAATCAATTGCCAAGACATATTCGGCTATCGACCACCTTTAAAATTTTATCGACCCTGTACGTGGTTTATATCGACCCCGTTGGGAACCCCTAGTTTATATTAACGATTTCCAGTTTTATCTCAACTTTTCTTTTTCTTTCCACACTTGTCATCCTGGAAAGGAAGACTTATTTAATACGAAACATTCAAAGAACATTTTTTTGTTATTTACAGTACAAGCAAAAAGAAAAAGTTAGATTGATTTCGCCAGAACTGAATACTCGTAGTTCATTCCGGGTTCTAATCCCAACGAATGGACTAGCTGCTGATGATATTTCGTGCTTTTCCCATGCGCACTGAGGCCGACCAGCGGACGAGCGGTAAAGTCACTGAACACTGGTAGTTCGGTCCTGGATTCGAATCTCGACAAAAGGGCTGGCTGCAAAAACGTACCGTTGTTTTCATCATGTGTAACATTTAAACAAGACATTTCCTTTTAGAAAGTCCTCCTGAAAGTTTCCTTCGCTTTAAGCAGACAGCCCTTGAGTCCTTTGCCATAATTAAGTAAACGAAACCTATGTGGAGGAATCAATTTCTCATAAAACGTCTTTCACGAAAGTATCGCTCCTCATAGGTGGATAGCCCTCGAGTTGCTTTGCCCTAATCAATTAACTTAACCTATTTGTCTGCCATCAACATATCCTCACTTGGCAGTATTATGCAGAATTCCTGAAGAACGCTTGAACTGAAATAAATTGACCATACCTCCCGAATTTTCGGTCCCTCTCCCGAATTTTTACAGCTCGTTTTTTTGTCTCGTGTTTATAGAATTTTTCTCGAAAAATAGTAGTGTGAGAACATAAAATTTTAAATGCATATATTTATTAAAAGTAGTGTAGATTGCAAATTGAGAATACAAGTTTAAGTTAAGAGACGCGCGCCATACTAGTACCACTTACATGCAGGTGGTACTGGCCCATACCGGCCGCATAAAGAGGGGATACGCGTTTACCTTAGAAAAACTGTAGTGAGGAGTTCTATTTCTATTTTGTAGTGGGGGTACTCGGAATTTTTGTTCACAGTTCACAGGTGTAGTTCAAACCTTCACTTAAAGACAGGACTGCAGTTTTTAATTGATGTATTAATTCATTTGTAACTTGAATTTATTAATATATACATATATTTTTAATCAGCCCCTTACACATTATAATAATCTAAAAATAATAATCATCTGCTGAAATTTCATTGTAAATATAAGCCTCTAAAATCATCTTTCTTTTGTTGCGTTTAGATTGTAAAATATTTTACTCCATCGTCATTTTGATTTTACATAAAGGCCAGAAACTTTTAGACCATTACTTGAATTTATTAATATACACATATATTTTTAATCAGCCACTTAAACATTATAACAATCTAAAAATAATCATCATCTGCTGAAATTTCATTGTAGATATAAGCATCTAAAATCATTTTCTTTTGTTGCGTTTAGATTGTAAAGTTTTTTACTCTACCGTCATTTTGATCTTACATAAAAGCCAGAAACTTTTAGGAAGTCTGCGGAAACGATGATGTGTAATAATGTTTCTAGTCTGGCAACGGCACGTATTTTTTATTTATCAACGTTGCATTTACATACATACTAAGGATATGTTTTACTGCGGTTTAATTCAATTTATTATTTACTTTTACCTTTGACTTTTTTTTTAAGTAATGGGTCAAAAAAATGTGTACGTTTAACGAAGATCTACAGAAGAAATATCCATTTATTGGAAAAACTGAGAACGATTTCTAGATACGGTTCAATACTTTGCTGTGAACATGTTCTTCAAAATTTTCAATAAGCTATTGTGGACGTACAGATATTAAACTATAACTTGATATACACTGGTGTGCAAAAATTAGGGACGAGACGGTTTTTTCAATATAACTTTGTACAAAATCTTTCCAAATCAACACATTTAATACCGTAAGATCCCCAATACGTAAGGACATGAGTAATGTAAGCAACACTTACTAAAAGAGAAATCAGAGGGATGAAAAGAAGCTTTATTGAAAAAGTAGCATGGAGCGCAATGCGACTGAAGGCCGAAACATCCCTGTGATGGGTGTCCAGCAAGAAACATCCGGTCTTTAATAGGGGATATGATCTCCCCTGACTGCTAGGCAGGTTTCACATCATTTATGCATGCTGGATATGTGGTTGTTAATGAGCTGTTGAGACACTGCTGCTCGTTCCTCTTGTAGCACCAATCGCAGTTTCGGAATCGTTACTGGCGATAAGTTACGTGCTGCCACGGGTCTCCCTAGTAAGTTCCGTACATGCTTGACGGGATTTAGATCCAGAGACCTTGCCGACCAATCCATGTGTTCAATATCTTCACTCTCCAACAGCTCTTCGACAGTAACTGTGCGATGAGGTGGAGCGTTGTCGTCCATGAAGAGGAACTGAGGACCCATAGCCCTTGTGAAAAGACGCATGTAAGGAAGAAGAACCTCGTTACAATAGCAGTCCCAGGTGACGAACCTCCTTGGGAGATATGAAGGTCGGTCCGGCTACCAAGCATTATGTCTGCTCGAACGAGAACTCCGCGACCTCCAAAACAGTCCCTTTTGATGATGTTGAAGGGGTTATTGCGTGTTCCCCGCTCTGTCCAGATGTGTATGTGTCTAGAATCGCAACTCAGACTAAATCTGCTCTCATCTGTAAAGAGTACTCGTCCCCATTCATTGTCTCTCCAATTCCGGTGTTCCCGGCACCACAGAGAACGCCTTCTCCGATGGGCAGGCGTTAGAGGTACACACCGTACAGGGCGTCGTGCAAACAGACCACCACCGTGCAGTCTTCTGGCCACGGTAAAACGCGATATCGGTCGTCCAGTCGCCTGTGTCGTGTGTCTAGCGATTTCTCCCGCTGTCTGCCGCCTGTTTCTTCTGGCCTGTAAGGCAATATACCGGTCATCTGCGGGTGTGGTTCCTCGTGGACGACCACTACTAAACCCCCGGATAGCTGTTCCTGTAGTTTGAAATTGTCTCCAAAGTCGTGAAACGATGCTGTGAGCAATTCCGAACTCTGCAGCCACACTTGTCACACTGCGGCCTTCCTCCAACTTCCCAATGATTCAACCTCGGGTAAAAGCATCCAGATGTCGTCTAACAGATTGATTATTCGCCATTTCTCGCTGAGGCAGCAACTCGGTGTGATTTTAACTGCTATACGGCGCGCAATCTCTTTGCCAGAAATACTGATCTTACACCGACAATATGCTTTATACTACTCAGACACTCCCCCATTACGTCTACCTGCATATCAGCGCATGTGCTACCGTACATCACCTTACTTAATCTCCTGATTGGTCTTTCTGTCCGCTCTGCCTCTTCGTTCAGCTGATATCCAAATTTTTCGACTTCGTCCTTAATTTTTGCACACCAGTGTAAATAGTAATAAACATAAAACGCCAAACTCTGCTGCTGCATCCACTTCATCGTTAAAGAATGTTTTCAAACAGGAGAAAATGTATGATAAGGAAGAATTATTAGCTGTAGTAGAAAATACTTTTGCATACCATACTACTTGCCACAATCGTAGCTTTAGGGCTATGGATTGTAAATTGAAGCTGCTTCCTGTGGCATTTTAGCCTAAATTTAAATGTGCGCAGACCAAGGCCGAAGCAATATTATTAAATGTTTTCACGTCTTACGCTTTAAAAGCTGTGCACAATGGTTTGGGAAAATGTTCATTTGTTTCAATCTTAGCTGATGCGTCCAATCACAAGGAAATAAAACTTTTTCCAATACTTGTTAGATTTATACTAGATGGGATTATGCAGTTAGAGTAAACATTTTCTAATTTAAATCCTTACCTGATGAAACATCCGATATGGTCAGCAACTATTTAACTACCTGTCCTGAAGATAATAATTTTAAAATGTTATTGGTCTTTGTGCCGATAATACGAATTCTAACTTTGGAGGAGATAATAGATGTGGAGAAAATAATATTTTTGTTAAAACTGAAACGAAACCTTAACCATGGTTTAATTGAAGTCGGATAAGCAAAGCATGTTATCCATAACACTATAAGAACATCAGCCGATGTTCTGCTAGTTAATATAGAAATGATTATTTCTAAGATATACATTAAATCTTATACTGTCAAAGTAGAAACATTAAAACATTTCTGCAAATTCGTAGAAACCGATTTTTCAATGATACTGGGGTATTCGCAAACACGATGGTTAGCATTACATTCCGCTATTAAAAGGGTACTCCAAATGTTTTTACCACTGAAGGCTTATTTTCAATCTCAAGACAAGTGTCTCAAGCTTATTTCGAAATTCTTTGAAAATCTAGTGGCAGAAGCTTGGCTACATTTTATTAGCACCCAGGCTTCAATATTTCATAAATTATCACAACAATTGAACATCACACTGCGTCTTATTTTGATGTAATTGTTTCAGCGGATGCTCTGAAAGCTTCAGTATCATGCAAGATAGATATTAAATTTATCTAATAAATGTTAAAAAACCCTAGAAAAACTTGAAGAGAATGGAGACGAGTCACTAACTGAAGTTACTGAATTTCAAGAAGCTACGGTTTAATTTATCAGACCGCTCTTACTTATTTAAGAAATGAACAAAAAAAAAACATATTTCAGGAGATGGAAACGGCAAGACAAAACGGCAAAATCCATTCACGGAAATTTTAATCGCGGCAAAATCCATTCACGGAAATTTTAATCGCTGGATAATATTAAATCAAATCTTTTCTTGGAGTCAAGTTGAAATAGCCTTTTTGTTAATTACTTAAATGATTCCAAATCATAAATTATTGGAAATTGCTATACACTGGTGTGCAAAAATAAAGGACAAAACGGTTTTTTTCAATATAACTTTGTACAAAAGCTTTCCAAATCAACACATTTAATACCGTAAGATCCCCAATACGTAAGGACATGAGTAATGTAAGCAACACTTACTAAAAGAGAAATCAGAGGGATAAAAAGAAGCTTTATTGAAAAAGTAGCATGGAGCGCAATGCGACTGAAGGCCGAAACATCCCTGTGATGGGTGTCCAGCAAGAAACATCCGGTCTTTAATAGGGGATATGATCTCCCCTGACTGCTAGGCAGGTTTCACATCATTTGTGCATGCTGGATATGTGGTTGTTAATGAGCTGTTGAGACACTGCTGCTCGTTCCTCTTGTAGCACCAATCGCAGTTTCGGAATCGTTACTGGCGATAAGTTACGTGCTGCCACGGGTCTCCCTAGTAAGTTCCGTACATGCTTGACGGGATTTAGATCCAGAGACCTTGCCGACCAATCCATGTGTTCAATATCTTCACTCTCCAACAGCTCTTCGACAGTAACTGTGCGATGAGGTGGAGCGTTGTCGTCCATGAAGAGGAACTGAGGACCCATAGCCCTTGTGAAAAGACGCATGTAAGGAAGAAGAACCTCGTTACAATAGCAGTCCCAGGTGACGAACCTCCTTGGGAGATATGAAGGTCGGTCCGGCTACCAAGCATTATGTCTGCTCGAACGAGAACTCCGCGACCTCCAAAACAGTCCCTTTTGATGATGTTGAAGGGGTTATTGCGTGTTCCCCGCTCTGTCCAGATGTGTATGTGTCTAGAATCGCAACTCAGACTAAATCTGCTCTCATCTGTAAAGAGTACTCGTCCCCATTCATTGTCTCTCCAATTCCGGTGTTCCCGGCACCACAGAGAACGCCTTCTCCGATGGGCAGGCGTTAGAGGTACACACCGTACAGGGCGTCGTGCAAACAGACCACCACCGTGCAGTCTTCTGGCCACGGTAAAACGCGATATCGGTCGTCCAGTCGCCTGTGTCGTGTGTCTAGCGATTTCTCCCGCTGTCAGCCGCCTGTTTCTTCTGGCCTGTAAGGCAATATACCGGTCATCTGCGGGTGTGGTTCCTCGTGGACGACCACTACTAAACCCCCGGATAGCTGTTCCTGTAGTTTGAAATTGTCTCCAAAGTCGTGAAGCGATGCTGTGAGCAATTCCGAACTCTCCAGCCACACTTGTCACACTGCGGCCTTCCTGCGACTTCCCAATGATTCGACCTCGTGTAAAAGCATCCAGATGTCGTCTAACAGATTGATTATACGCCCTTTCTCGCTGATGCAGCATCTCGGTGTGATTTTAACTGCTATACGGCGCGCAATCTCTTTGCCAGAAATACTGATCTTACACCGACAACATGCTTTATACTACTCAGACAATCCCCCATTACGTCTACCTGCATATCTGCGCATTTGCTACCGTACATCACCTTACTTAATCTCCTGATTGGTCTTTCTGTCCGCTCTGCCTCTTCGTTCGGGCTGATATGCTAATTTTTCGACTTCGTCCTTAATTTTTGCACACCAGTGTATATGAGGAATATGTTTACCTTAAAAACAATATACACACACTGGCCAATGAATTAGAAACCTTTGAGATTTTTCATTTAAATGCGTGCTAGGCATGAAGTACGCAAATTTTTTATGATGTGGGTTACACGTGTTAGGATGCTAGTACAAGTGAGGTGTAAGAGTGCTTTTCACGATGAATGAAGTAAAATGGGAAAAACGACAGATATTTTACCATTTGGGGGAAAAAGGGCTTACTGTTGGTGCCCGTTTAGCACGGGCCTCGATTTCGACAACAGCAAATCTCACTGGGTTCTCAAAAGCAGCCACATCAAAGGTTTTCAAAAGTTGGAATCAGAACGCACAATCTTTCTCTAGAAAACGTAACTCCGGTTCAAGCACAGTTTTTTTAGGAGAGTGATCGGCCTCGTCTCCGACGAACTGTACGACAGAACAGGGACTCTACTGTACTTCAGCTGATGCAGATCGTCAAACAAGGCTCTTCTCAACAGATTTCAGCTAGGACCATGCGCACAGAATTGCAGACGATAGAAATGCATAATGGGGTGCCCGTGAGAAAACCGCTCATTTCTGTCCGACATGCAACAATTCGCTTGCAGTGGTGTCGGGAAAGAAGACACTGGATATCTGAAGACTGGAAACGGATAATGTGGTCGGATGAATCACGCTACACCATATTTTGTACTGATGGAAGACGTCGAACTTGGCGAGAACCCCATGAAGCCATCTTATCTTATTCGCACTGTCAAATGGTTTCGTAAGAGTATCATGATATGAGGCATGTTCTGCTGGCATGGAAGTGGTGCCCTGGTGTTCCTCGAGGGTAAACAAACAGCCATGAGATACCTAGATATACTGGCAGATCAAGTGTAGCCTGCAATGTTGCATTTTAACCCTGATGGCAACGGATACTTCATGGATGATAATGCAACTATACATTCCGCCAGAAGTGTTCAAAACTGTTTCGGTGAACATCAGCCTGATTTGCAACACCTTTTCTAGCCACCGCATAACCCAGATCTTAACCTCATAGAAAATGTGTGGGGTATGGTAGAAAGACGCATCCGAGAGCACGCTCCTCTTCCATCCAATTTACAAGATTTAAAAAGCTGCATAGCTAATGTATGAAATTTTCTGGACGTAAATGCACTCCGGTCTAATAAAATATTGATCTTGGATTTCGAATTCATTCACTAGTGTGTGTATCACGGAAGAAAAAATATTCGAATGATAAAAAAATTATATGTGCCCACTTCAGAGATGGATGGAAATAGCTGCATATTTTAATAAGAACGAGATTTTCTTTTTTCAAATGTCTTACAATGGCCAGAGTTTTTCTTTTGTTTTCCTGGCACTAATGCTGCAACTGAGCAAGTTTTTAGCATGTTGCACTGTTTTTGGACCAGTAATAAAACACAGCTTAAAGTGGACAGTTTGAAGGTTATGTCAATCACCAAAATAAATTTTAATGAAAATTGCACGGAATTTAAGAACAGCAAAAAAGAAAAAGCTATTCTAATAAATGTCATGCTTCAGAGAAATACAAGGCTACTTCATCAAAATAATTTAGAAGGTTTACAAATTTATTACTTTGTTTAACAATGAATACTGCGTTTTGATTTATTCTTTACTTATTAGAAAGTATTATATATCACTAATAAAAAAATAAAACAAAAATTATTTATTTTGATATATATGTGAGTGTGTGTAAGAAATATAAAGAATATGTAAAAGATTAAATTAGCAGCGTAAATTAATTTCCCTTCTCTGTCCTAAAATTAGTAAACTCTTAATAATCTGCGTCATTTCGAGATTAATCCATGTCATATGACTCTTACGCAATTCTGATTATGGAAACGAAATTAAAACTCAAACAGCCAATAATAATTTTACAGCAGTATTAATTATCCAATCAAAATGTATTGCGAACTAAAACGAACTCAAATCTGAATTAAGATTTCATCCTGAACGTAACACTTGCTCGCTTCTCTTCGCCTACCTGGTCTGCTGCTTCCTTCTTGGTGCAAAATTATCAAAAATATAAACCTCTTGAAATAGGCACAAATAATGTGCCAAGTTGTTTGTGGCCGCAATATGTTTACTAAAAATAAAATGAAGATTTAATGTGCCTCAGCTGTCAGTTTCCTATTCATTACGGATCAACATTTCTACATCAAAATTCCCCCTGTTCACTACTTTTTTTATAATTATATATATATAGTTTTTTTTTTTATTTTTATAATTA
>KK115527.1:264735-278825 GCA_000611955.2 Stegodyphus mimosarum
ATATATATATATATATATATACTCTATAACAAAAAGATCGACGCACCAAGAAGGAATCATCCGATTGCTTTGAAATTTCATAGGCATAAATATTTTGACCAAATATGCAAATGATTAAAATTTGGTGTCCAATGAAAGAATAGTGCGATCTTCAGCACATCGGAACTGCGCATCTGGCAGATGTATATAAGGAGCTGTTCAACTGCTATTGCATTGCAATTTAGGATACCTTTCAACGATTCAAAAAAATGCCTCTCCGCAACATTCGAGCTCATCACGAGCAACTGTCAGAGTTTGAAAGATGTCGCATCATTGGATTGAAAGAGGCTGGTTGGGTAAATAGTAGAATCGGCTCGTCATATGAGTCGAAGCGATGCGGCGATTAGAAGATGCTGGCAAGAATGGGGTGGAAAATGGCGGATTTCAGCGTCATGATGTTAGCGGTCGACCTAGGGCCACAACAGATAAGAAGGACAGAGATTGTGAGATCAGCTAAGACAGCGCCTGATTCATCACTATCAACTATCAGACGTGCATTCTGCACATAAGTGTCAACTATGACCATTCACAGACGGCTGATAAAGCGAAATCTACGTTCATACCGGCAGTTGCGTCACCTGCCGCTCACGCCTGCACACTGTAAAGCCAGATTACAGTGGTGCTTGGCTCGATCAGGTTGGGATGATGCTGACTGGGGATGTATAGTCTTTAGCGTCGAATCCCGCCACAAACTGTGCCGTGACGATCATGAAGATGTGTCTGGAGACGCCCAGAGCAGCGTGCCAATCCTGCTTTCACAATTGCACGCCACACAGGCCTTCAACCAGAAGTTATGGTCTGGGGTGCCATTTCCCTTGATAGCCGGACCCCTTTGGTCTTCATCAGAGACACACTTACAGCACAGCGGTACGTCGACGACATTCTGGAACCTGTTTTGCTACCGTTCCTTTTTGCAGTACCCTGGCCTTATTTTTCAGCAAGATAATGCCGGCTTCCACCATAGAGAACGGAAGTTTAATTTAAAATACCAGTTGCTGTTCTCCATCGTTAAAGTGTAAATTTAACGTACGAGTTTACTTTGAAATCTTTAAGTTACATTAAATGCTTAAATTACCAAAATATATAACTTTTAAAGGATTTGCAGAGTTATGAAAATATACATGCGATTCCACACGCTGAATAGTAATTCCCTAGGATGAAATTAAAATGCAGTTATTTTACATCTTAAACAGCTGACTGAACAAAAATAAACATAGCTACAGGCAATCTCATAATTCAGAATAACAAGCAATTCTGTTCATCTCATAGCAACATCTTCAGATAGAAAACAGATATATATATATATAAAACATCAATAGAAAATTCTTTTACCTAAAATATTAATATATTTTACCAAATCATGAGATGGAAGAATAAAAATGAATCTTTTTTAAACTGTAGGGGCACAATGTCTTCTTTATGCTCTACTCCTATCAGCGAGTGGTTTCCGATTATGTAGAGGGTAGTACGATGGCCAATACTATGACTGTTCTAACAAAAAAATCTGCAATAGATGGTATGGTTTGGTTTATTTAATTGTGGCAAAGAACTTGAGGGCTATCTTCCTAAGAGAAGGTATGCCTTCATGGAGGACTTTCTATGAGGAACTGGCTCGTATACTTGTTACACATGAGGAAAACCATGAAAACGCCCATTCACATCCTGAACTGAACTACCAGTGTTCAGCAACTTTTAGAGCTTAGCCCTCCATTAGATGGAGTTACACAAAGAGTTCAATGACAGTTCGCCTCCATGGCTGCATTGACTGCATGCATGACATCTGAAACCTAAATGGGGCCAATTTATCTCAGAAAATCCTCCCCAAAAACATACCTCACCACAGATAGCTAGAATTGTACGCTTTGTCATAACCAAATAATCCAATACTTATACAAATCAACGAATATTATTAGTTCCTCTCTTGCATCAGAACTCAGATTTCTTGGAATTGGTTCTATGTTTTATGAAACCCTAGCTTTAGCAACGGTTTGTTGAGTGACCAATTCGCAGTTACTCAGTTGTCTGCCTAATTAGACCCCAATAAAGTGAGGTGATGAGACATAAAAAAAAGACTTTTTTTTCTTGCAGAATAGTTTGGATTAAGGCATAGCACACTAGAGCTATTTGCTTAAAAGAAGGGTTCGTGGGGGACTTTCTAAGGGAAACTGGATTTACACGTTATACACTGAGAAAACCATAAAACTCCCATGCAGTAGCCCGTTTGCCTGAAACTGACCTGGTTAGAACTACATGTGTTTAGCGATTTTACCACTCAGCTACTGGTTGGGCACTACAGTATTTAAAAACACGCCAAATGGTAAACTCAGAACCAGAAAAAAAATTACAGCAATAATCAGTTAGCATCTGCTGTAAAATATGTCTATAATTACTGGTTGTTTCATTTGGTTTAAGTAATTTCAGCAAAGCCTCGGGGGCTATCTGCCAAAAAGGAGGGATGCCTTCATGGAGGCCTAAGGGAAACTGGCTCGTATACACATTACACAAGAGGAAAACCATGAAAACATCTATGCAATTCAAACATCAGACCGAATTACCACTGTTCAGTAACTTTACCACTCAACCACTGGTTAGGCCTCTATAATTACCAGATTTATTTTATAATTTTCAATTTATAATGCATTATCCCTAATTTTGTTGAGCAAGTAATACCAAATCCTTAATTTGTTTGCTGTAATTTTCTGAAACAATGAGCACATACATTGCAATTGCAGCAGGCATCTTGATAATTCTCTGAAAGCAGAGTTGGTATGCGCTATATGCTGGAGAGAAAAATTAAAAGCTAACTTCAAAACAGACTTTTTATTGAATGGTTTTGTATAAATTTGATTAAAATCGTAAGTCTGAAATGCTTTACTTGAAATCATGGCTTGAAAATATAATCATGCCAGAAAAGCATCAGTGGAGTGCACAGAACAGAAGATTAAACTGCTAATATGTCTTCTAAATATATTCTCAATTAACATAAGTAAACTTTGATCACTGTAGTTGGACTATTCCAGACATATAAATGATTGTGAAAAATGGTGAGGGACCAGAAAATAGACAATAAATCTCATAGAAGATCTCAAGAGCATTAACCACACAATAAAAGACTATCAAGACTACAATGCCCAAAGGAGATTCTGTTAAGACTTGCATTCCAATTTCATACACACTAATTTCAAGTATGCATTCACAATTTTGGCAATCATCTACAATTTTAATTGATGTCTCCTGATAGCATGAATGAAAAAAGTGTAATGCAATCAAAAAATATATCTAATACTCTCTTTAAAATGTAATACTATACAGAATGTTATATAATGCATGGTGAAATAACGACAGTGGAGCAATCATTAATTATTTTTTATAGTTCTTTATATATTTCATTTTTACATGTACAGAGACAAAATTCAATATGCAATTCAACAGCTTAATATACACACCTTAATCACCTGCTAGATGCTTCAGAAAGTAGAAACATACCAGGTATAAATAGATAAAGCATAACGTGCTAGAACAGTATTGGACATAACATACGAACTTCTAAATATAGAATACAGTACTATGAGTACATCCAAAATTCAGTACGTGTTCTCTAATCTATGACTCAGAAATGATATACAGCACATAATTTTCAGTACATTTTGATTAGTAAAAATCAGGTGAAAGTGGATAAATGCCTGCCAAATTGATTTTAGTGAGATGACATGCTCTTGGGGAGGACTTTTTTAAGAAAGTGGTTTGTATTCATAACCACAAAAGTTCAAGCAGGCAGTCTATCCACTGAAAAATGAATTTACAATGATCTTATTCTATCTACCACTGGTGGGCATATCAGTTCGAAATGAAGATCAAAGGCTCTCCTTGGCAGGAATCTTGCTAAACTGTGAAATTACTGTTTTATAATTACATTTTTAAATCAATATAATACTGAAATTTAAGCAAGAAAAGTATATTAATTTCGTAGAGGAGACTGGTCATTTAATAATTTCCAAATGCTAATGACTTTCGATGACACGATAGGGGAAGTTTCTTCTACTAGAATAATCAGCAAAGATTTTGAAACAATATGGATTATTTTCTAAACCAGTATTCAGGTTTTTACTAGCATCCACAAGCAGGGTGACCACTGTTAGACTTTCATGTTAAATCTAGTATTGATTTTTAAACAAATTTTTAGTGTTTCACTTTAATTATCACCAGATTTAATACTTTCTTACTTCCAAGTAATAATAATAAAACAGCATAAAAGAATTAAAGAAATGAATATATACCTAACCTTGAATGTAGCAGATGCTACCAATAGCCACACAAGCTTTATGTGCACTATAAAATCCCTTAACTAACACATACTGGCTCTTCCTAATATTCGAGCTGCCATAAGTAGTAATCTAAATTATTTGCCTTTTAATTTCATCAGAAGCGAATGAAAATTATCATTATATATTTTTTGAAATCTTAAATTGTTACTAATAATATCAAAGAAAAAGATAAATCTAACCAACAATGTTCAATTTTTTAACATACAAAATATGTACCTAGGGGCAAGAGAGGAAGCTCATAGGAAACGAATGTACGTGAGAGGAAAATTTCAGACAGATATCGAGAAAATACTTCTCCATTTATGTTGAGTTCTTAACTAAGTTTTCAAATGAAGGAATTTCAGAGGTCATATACTAAAGTTTTTCTGAATTCTTAAATGTAAAAATTGGACTCTTTTTACATTAAAATGTGATTTCCCTCGAATCTTTCAATCTTATTGAAGAACATAGCTATGAATATTTTGACAGAGAATGGTATTCATTAAGGACTATAGAAATACTAAAAAACTTAGGAAACTATGATTTATACAGCAAAGTTTCGGGGGGGGGGAAATATACTAGAAAATTAACATGACTGTGAATTTAAGAATTTTAGTTAATACCTTATTCTGTCTCCCTTATTTGTCAGCAGAAACTGAAAAAATACTTCCACTAAATTAGAATGTATTAAGAAATCAATCTTTATTATTATTATTATTTTTGAAGAATGTATCCTTTTGACAAAGTAAAAATGAAAACATTTATCAGCAAATGATTTCATAGTTTCAAAAAAGATAATTTTGAAAAATTTGTTAAAAATGATTATTAAATATTATAAGCATTTTTCTTTCATGTAACTGCTTATTGAATAATTAAAATGTTTACATGTAATAGAAAAATTAAATAAAATTTTAAGCTCTATAGATGACTACAGTAGGCTCTCCAACTATTTCATCTGTTTGTCGAACTTCTGTCAAGATTACATTTGAGTTGTGCATGATTAAAATGTTAATATCATGAGCATAACAAGTATATTTTATTACTTAAATCTCCTTAATCTAATATATTTTCCTTGTACAATATAAATCTGCTGGGTGGTTACCCTCCTGTCACGTTTTCAGGAACATCACTTGATAATATCTCAATACTTCCCAATAATGAATAATTATGCTAAAGTTTAAATTATGTGTAGATGGATCTCTGAAGTTTAAATGACAAATGCTTCTATTTCTGAGCTCATTTAATATTTCAAACTTTACCTTTCATTTTTCAGTTAACTGTAACCCAATACTAAAATCATAAGCTCACACATCAACAGAAAAGATAAATATTAGAATTCAAAAACTACCCAAATACTGGTATAGCACTGAAACACAAACGCAGCACTAAGTAGTGATTTTAAAGTTAACTGATATTCTTTTGGCCTTCAAATTTGAGTACACAAACTGTACATTTTCTTCACACATGGAGCAGTAAAAAGAAAAATCATTACACCCAAAAACAGTAGATTACAATCATGACTAAAAGTTTCATTAATGAAGCATTTAAGATATTCTAAAATAATGCTCCTTCTCCTGATTAACATTAGCATAGGACTTAAGAAGCAATTTGCTCCAGCAATAGTGAAATCTACATAAACATACCTAAGAACTTTTTTTTTTTCAAGAAGTGGTAGTAAAACCAAGGAATGTATTTTTGCGAGTCTACAAATGAAAATAGCATTTCTCGATAAGAAATTTAATTGGAAGTTGCACAACAATGTTTTGAAGAATATTTGCAAAGTTGATGGGAAATTTCAAGCAAAGGACATTTAAGCATCTGAAGTCATGCAAAGCTATGAGATGGTATGCTTTTCATCATTTCTTTCTGCAGCATGTTGCATTTTTCCCTCAAGTTGCAAATGATGAGTATCACAATACAGATAATTCCTTACTAGATAATTTCCAATACCAAGTAAAACTACAAAAGCACCTAATGCTACTTCTGCAAGATCTAGTAAAACCAGATAGGGAAAGGCTATCACACATACAGCCAGATCTTAAAGGAATTCAAACTTGCAACCTTGGTTTCATGTTAGCAGTCAGCCTCTACTAGTCACTACAGTATTTAGAACACAAACATATTTATCACTGGTCTGCATTCAGTTTCTTGCTTCCATCAAAGAATGTTAAACTGAAAGTACATAACAATTAATGCAAGAATCGGATGCATAAGCTGTGGTTCTGGATACCAGACAATATAGTGGGACTTTACAAATTCTCATAATCACAGGCAGCCTTAAAATTACTAATCCTCATCGCACATCTATATCATGATAATATACTAAAGCACTAAAGAATTTTTTATTATATATAAACAAGGGAAACAAAAAAGGCACCCACAATCAAAACTTCATTTTTTGTAAGTGGAGAAAAATCTGTAAAATGAAGCCTATGTCTGTGCGTATGAATTAAATTTCTTTCTACTCAATTAAAAGTAATGCATACCATCATTTGAAATTTATAATAAATTTCAAGTGATAACGGCATTTACTAATAAATTTACTCACTGCAATGCAATAATGAAAACTTTACACTAAATGTAAAAATTTCAAAAGTAAAAATGTACCAAAAACTAGATCATGCCAACTGATTTACTCTACTAAACCCCATACTTACATGCATTTGAAAATGTAATAAATTTACTAACCTAACTAATTCCCTCGCACTTGATGAAGAGGTGATAAAAAATATTAATACAGCACACAGCTAGCTTACTTTTCAATAACTTAAAACTCATTAAATTAGGCAGGAATTTTAAATAAATAGCTGAGCCCTATTTTAGCTTAACATAATGATAAAAATTATAAAATTTTAGTTTAGTAAGCATTTGATGATGAATCTAAATGTGCTTTCGTTTTATTTAACAAACAGCATTTTTTAGTTCATATTTAGTTTAAAACTAAAATCAAGGCCACATAGAATTCATGAAAACTTTATTTTTTAAATAACATAGGGAAAACAAATAATGAACAATATTAAACATGCACATATGATACAAAAAAATGGAAGTAAACTTTTTACCTCATTAATTACAGAAAAATGGAAACTGCTTATGGCACAAAATTATATGCAATAACTATAAAATATTTATAAGAAATTTGATTTAATTCAACTAGTTTATTCTTAAAACAATCTTCAGAAATCCAGAAAGAATTATATTTTTTGATACTAATTAATGGTGAAATTACATTTGATCTACTGTAACTTTGCTTCAAAATAAGAAAAAAAAAACTTCTGATTTTTTTAATAAATAAACTTTTAATATATATCTGCATACATTATATATGCTTACCTTTTATTCTGATTTACAATCTATGAACGGTACTCCGCGAGTTTTTTCAGATTATATGATCACTTGTTTATTCACCTCTAGAGAGGCCAGTTTAATCGGTAGCATACCATAAATGTTTGCATAATAAGTAATGGGTAATTAGTTACAACTAAATATTTTATTTAACAACTTACTTACTTCTGTGTTCAATCAGGAAACCGAAATCAGTGAAGACAAAAAGACTTTATTGTGAAAGTGACAAGATTTATCAGCTAGTAATAGAAGGCAATTAGAGTTAAGGAACAAATTTCACAGATTTTGTAATCAGAAAAGTGAATTCTTCGCATAATGAAATACTTTCTAAACAATTATTTTTCATTATCCATTAAAACTGCAGTAACATGTAATATGTAAAACAATGCTTTGAAATGAAAAATATGTATTTTAATCAATAATATTTCTGTAATTATGTGCTACATAAATTACAGAGATATGACAGTGTGAGACTAATTGAATCATTAAAAAGCTCTCTCTTCTTAATAATGAGAAAGTGAACAAACAAATACCATTTTTATTTCAATATATCTTTAGTCAATTATACAGAACACGAGCTATGCAATTCTAACAAATTTTAGCAAGAAATATAAATGCAAGTTCCAAGCTTTGTAGTCAGATAGCTATATTATAAATTGAAAGAATAAATGAAATGAATAAATACATCAAAGCTCTTATTATTTCATGCCAATATAGGCCAATTTAGCAGAAACCTTCCACACCTGCATTTTATTCATAATTTAAAAAACAGTACTTGATACATTCAACTAAATATATAAAATATGGCATCAACATAAATGCAATTCATACAGGCAACAAATCATGGCTTAAATGCAAATTAAATATAGAATTACACTTATACATAAAAAAGGAACATCTGAGGAATTTGAAAAATAAAGAACAAAGACTAGAAGATATATCCTCCGAACTGTACAAAACACTAAATACTATGACTAAGTAATGGTCACTGGACACTGACAGGTATGTTTTGTTACATCAGGTCCAACGTTTTCCATCAAAATCGCTATATATTCCATACATCACACATACATTAATTTCACAAAATTAAAGCAATGCTATTGCAAATATTTGGTGCTTAACATATTCTGTGATCTGCTGAATTTTCATTCAAATCATCACAAAATAGACCAGTTAAAATAAAATTATGAGCTCTCAACAGGATTATCCCCAGGAGTAGCATCATGTATATTAATGATTTCGAATTCATTCACTTTCCTACCAGCAAACTCGACAAACAAGTCTTTACTCCCACTATTCAAGCTTCTTTTATACACTGTAACAAAAGAAAATTTCAGTTAACAAATGTAAGAATGAAGTTTAGCATTTAAATAGATGTCACACTGCTTTAGAAATAATTTTCTGGACTTTACACATAATAGGGTAAGTAATTCAAGACTAGTTAAGTCACTTAAAAGTTACTAAAAGTTAAATTTACAAACTTGCTTAGAAACTTTGCATCTACTTTTTACATAATACCCAAACATGGTAACAAGTTTGAATATTATACAAGTATGAAAATTATAGATGTGTGTAGCATTTTGCAGTTAGTAGTTATTGATTGCTGTCACAACACCTACAATAAGTGTAGAAATTATTCGTACAAGAGTGATTTTGCAAAACAAACTATTGTCTTGACATGCTAAGAAACTTCAAAAGGCAATAACTCATAAAAAATATTTATCAAATATGAGTGCTTATTTAAAAGATATCAAATTAGCTTTTAAATGTGTAAAAAATTAAAAATATGAGATTTATTGGTGATAAAAAAATCTGAAAAGATATTCGTACATCAAACAAATGCAAAATTTTGGTAGCATTTCCTAATTGGTTTAGTCAGTTTTTCATTGATAATGGATGTCATTTGTCTTGTGGGTTATATAAAACAACCAGATTGGTTTGGTTTGGTTTGCTTAAGTATGGCAAAGCAAACAAGGCCTAAGGGTAAGGATGTGTTCATGGAGAACATTCCTAGGGAAACTGGCTTGTATACACTGCCCAACATGGGGAAAACCACAAAAATGCCCATACAGCCACCTGTTCACTGGGAGTCAAACCCTAGACTGAACTACCAGTGTTAAGAGACTTTACAGCTCGGCCGCTAGTGGGCTCTAAAGGACTGGGTGTAACTTTAAATGTGATATAAACATAAATTTTTAATATCAGTCATAAAAGTAAACAAATTAGTGTTTTTGAAGGAGAAATAATCTTAAAGCTTCATGAAGGTTGTAAATTATACAATGAAATTTCAGAAGTTTATCACCTCCACAACAGCGCACAACAGTGCTCATTCAGGGTTGCACACAGTGCTCATTCATTCTATTCACAT
The DNA here is from genome assembly GCA_000611955.2 of Stegodyphus mimosarum. Lineage (NCBI taxonomy): Eukaryota > Metazoa > Arthropoda > Arachnida > Araneae > Eresidae > Stegodyphus > Stegodyphus mimosarum. The sequence continues at coordinate 274,792 of KK115527.1, forward strand.
CCACCGACAGATGATTTCTCGCGAGTTCGTTGAAGAAAGATCCAGAAGTAAGTGCTCCTAAGCTTACAGCAGAATTGAGAAACATGGAAAGAGCAGTAAGCACAATTCGAAATGCATGCAGGAAACAAGTTTCCAAGGCCGTGTTGCGAGATGAAAATTCTTGGTAAGCGACAGCAATCAGAATACTCCTTGCTAAAAAATACATGAATGAAAGCCCAGACTTCTGGAAGAATATTATTCTTTCAGATGAAAGCAAGTTCAATATTTTGGGATTGGATGAGAGGAAAATGGTGTGAAGGAAACGAAATACAGAAATGCATCAGGAATTTGCTACCCACAGTAAAACACAGAAGTAGAAGCATGTTGGTTTGGGTTTCTACGAGTGCTTCCCCAGTCACTAATTTAGTCATCATTAATGGCATTATGAACCATGAGCTACATGTTAATATTTTGAAAAATAATTCACCATCTAGTACGACAAAAATGGGTTTGGATAGTGAATATGTTTTCATACATAATGACCCCAAGCATACAGCCCTAATGCACAGCTCTGGATATATAACCCCAAAATTTATGAAATTTCTCCCTCAGTCACCCACCTCAATCCCATTGAGAATTTATGGGAAACTCTTGATAAACATGTTAGATCAAAGTGCATTTCTAATAAAAATGACTTAACTCACTAGCTGCTCTTAAATAAGAATGGAAGTCCACACGCTCAGTAACAGCAAATGTGATTGAATCGATGCCAAGGAGACTCAAAGTCATTATGCTAAAGGATATCCCACAAGGTATTGTTTTAAATATATTTATGGAAATATTCAATATTATGTACAATGTACGAATACTTTTTACACCACGAGATGATGGATTGCTTTTGTTTTGTAAATGCTTTCCTTATGGATACATTTATTTTCATGTAAATTTCCCATGGAAATATTAAAGTATACTCCATTATACATATTGAGGAATTTATAGTTTTTATCAATGAAGCATTTTTAGATCAACACACCTTCTACACTCACTGTAAACATACAGTACTTCTCATATGCATTATTAACACTCCCACCCTTTACTTATATTAAATTTAGGAACTAAAGAGTAGAAGCTAATACGGGATTACTTCACTTGATTTATCAGTTTCAAAATGCTGTATTTTTTAAAAATACATGTTAAACAAATATGTGCAAAAACCATGAACTTGCTAAATTTTTCTAAAACACTGCAAATGTTTAGTGTATGCTTTGCTGACTCTATAATGCATATCCAAGCTTAAATGATTTCAGTCCATACCTTACTTAACATTCCCTCCCCCCATCAGTGATCATCACAGCAGCATGGCAGACACCCTGAGCTCTACCAGAGTAGAGGCAATGGTGATGTATATGAAAATATTCTTCAGCAAAACTTTTTAAGGAGAATGTCCCATCATACCAGATCGGATGTGGTAGACCATGCAACAAAAAGGCATTGTTTGATACCATTTGGAAGTTGTTTACGTCATCAATAGAGCAGAGAACATTCCTTGTGCATAAGGAAAACATCCAATGGAAAATATGCATTTCCTTTCCTTCAAATATTATTTGAGTTAATGAAAAGTTCATCTTATTTTTTATGCTGAATAGCACCATAACTTAAAACTTGGTTAAAGGACTACATTTTCTTTTGAATTATTATATCATGATGAAATAATATACCACTCTAAAATTAAAGTTTTACATATTAAAATTCTTGTTAGAAATATGATGCTTTGATTTCTTATGAACCCTATATAACTAGCATATGTGCTGTGTAGGTACAAATTGTTAAATATACAGAACAGTGTATATCTGACCACATAAATTTTGTAGAAATTTTCCTAAAATACCCGGAAAACGATCATTTACATTTGATAAAATTTTTAATTCAAACCAATAAATACAAGAAAACAAGCTCTTCCTAATGAAATGCATTTTAAAATTAAACTGCATAAAAATTCCACATGATTTAGGGCATTAATCAGAGCTATCTTGACTGCCATGATTTTTCCTGTAACATTCATTTTAAGCATTTCACACTTAATTTATAAGCCACAAGAAGGAAGATAAATTACAATATTAAAAAAAATGCCCCAAAAAGGAGCTTATTGTTTAGGTAAAAAAAGGTTAAAACGAAAGGAAATACACAAAAATCATACCTGGTGATTCAACTTTCTCTAATGCATAAATCGGCATTGAAGCACAATCACGTGCAATGAAAAATCCCAAGGTTTTATATTCACTGAGTGGGGGCAAGACAACCTGCATGATGTGTCTCACAGTTTGTGTATCTGCATCATAAAATCCAGCCTATATAAAAATTTACATGTTTTAATAGGTACATTGCGAAAAGTAATTATTTAAAATTATCAAAAACAAAAGTGACATACCCTCATTTTTGAAATTTGTTCAAACAGCATACGGGGAGGATACACATAACTACGATTCAACAACATTAAGAAACAACGGCGATATTCATAATCCACTATAGCAGTCTTGTTCTAAAAAAGTTGAATTTTAAGTCAATAAATAAATTTTCAAATGAATACAGCATTTAACTTAATAAAAACACAAGTTTAAAATTAATCAAAAAAAAAACTTTTTTGATTTCCTCCCTACACAAAGTGCTTGATTTGATGTTTACCAGAACAGAAAAAGAAAAGTTAATGAATTTTGATGAAAATTAAAAAGTGTAATAAATCAATCATTAAGAAAACATTCCAAAATGTTTTAAATAACAAACTAAATAATTAGCTACAAAGTTTTACAATAAACTGACTTACAACTAACTAGATGGGGATTATGTATGTATTTTGTATCAGGATCACAGAAACCTGACATGTAACGTATAAGTTCCAGGCTTTAAAAAACAGTAACACTAAATTATCACTTTTTTTTCACCTGAAAAAATATAGTAATTCTCTTCACACACATAAAACACTTTCATGAAAACCAAATTGAAATAAGTAATCTGCAGATGTAGAACTGTTACCATACTCATTGATGGCAGGGGAACTCCATACTACAGAATAAATAAATACTTTAATATTGTTGCCTTTAAGATCAGGCCATTAAGTTTAATAAATGTTAATCAAAAATAAAATGCTTATTTAAAATTTCAAACCTATGTGTCACAAAAAAAGTAGTATGATATTATGATACAAGAATACACTTTACAGATAAAACTGAAGGATTTTCCAACATTAGAGCCTACAAGTCAAGATTAAGACCTCCAACATATTATAAGCACATTTAAAAGATGAAACATTTAAATAAATAAAATTTACAGATGTGTAAATTGTAGGTAAATAATTTATTAAAATTTACTACACAATTGTATTTTGAATAACAAATTTAGCATAATATGCATAGCAATCTTACGTTTCAGCTTTCTTTCAATTTACATTATAATTGCATTCCGAATTAAAGAATCTACCATAATTTGCTTATCAATCTTTTTTTCACTTGCTTCCACGATGTAATTTCTACTGCTTCCAGCTTTCACTCCTAAATCTGCTAAACGTACGTAATGTATATTAAAAATAAAAAATTCTTAAAATTTATTTTAGTAGAAAACTGCAATTGCATAACAAATACAGAACCATCTCACTGCCTATGCTAAACAAAATGATAAAAATTCAAGTCAAATGAAAACTGTTAACTTAATTTATAATTACAGCTGACTTTTGATTAGCAATATGCAATGACAGTTTGAGATACCACATTTACTCATATGGCAGAAAAAATTTATACATTACTGCAAAATTAGTCTACATTTACTGTTTATAAATTTATTTTGCTATCTGTTGCTCCGCAAGATGAATTTATTGTGCATACATAAAGTATATTTTACATAAATCATGTCTGATGTTACTATAAAATGAATCATAACATTTATTCTGTATGTCCGAATTATCAAATTAAATTAAGATGTAAAAGAAAATCACAAAAGTTAGTATCTTACATGTGTTAAAATATAATTTATGTAAGTAACACTTAACAAAAAAAAAAAAAAAA
>KK115527.1:278838-300717 GCA_000611955.2 Stegodyphus mimosarum
TATACTACACTGGTTATCATAAATCAAGGAAAAACCACAATTACTGAAAAAGTTACATGTGGAATTTTATGAAACTTACCCACAATATACAACACATAATAAGGTATCAAAATAGCATAAGAAATTATCAGACAATTATGGCAGTACAGAAATTAGCACATGAATAAAATGAACAAATTGAAGGTGTCAGTTTGCTGTAAGGAAAGTACCTACAATATCGAATATGACTGCCTCTAGAAGCAATACAGCACATACAGAAGGCAAGAACTGGACCCCTGTCCTGGGTCTGCTTTTCGGAGTGAGCGTGTCCAAGCTCCTGAGACCCCCTCATCGGCAACACAGACCACACAGTCCCTGCCCGGCTCCATACAAAGCATTGGGCCAAGCAGTCCCCGCCACTGGAATATGAGGGCCAAACCCTCGACGACAAGGTCGGTGATCTCCGATCTAACCCCACGACAGAGAAACAGACATGACAGTACCAGTGCGGTCCCTGCCAAGCCTGAGCCAACCTGAGAATAAACTCGGGCTCTAGTCCAGTGAAGACAACTTATATGCCCCCCGTGGTTGATATACAGCACATACAGTGATGTGTGATGCTTTCAATTATGCGGTCTATCAGTTCCATAGGAAGCGAGAACCACTGCTCTTACAAAGCAGTTGCAAGTGCGGCAAGGGTCTGAGGGAGCAGATTGAGAGCAGCTAGACATCTCCCTAAAGCATCCCAAACGTGCTCGATAGGATTCAAGTCCGGGGATCGAGCTGGCCACTCCATGCGCATAATTGTTTCCTGTTGAATGTAATCATCTACGATGCGAGCCATGTGTGGTCTTGCATTGTCGTCCTGTAACAGGAAAGCATCACCTATTGCCCCGGCATATGGATGCACATAAGCATCAAGGATGTCATCTCTATAAACCTCAGCATTCACGGTTCCTCTTGGAAAGATATGGAGGTCAGTGCGTCCACCCAGAGAGATGTCACCCCAAACACAGACACTGCCTCTTTCATATGCATCTCTTTCACGGATGTTTGACGGATGATAACAGGTTCCAGGTTCTCTCCATATCAAATAACGCCTATATTATCGCTTTCTAGACTAAACCTGGACTCATCCGTAAAGAGAACAGCCCTCCATTGATCAGGCATCCAGTGGACATGTTGTCGTGCCCACTGCAAACGGTCCCTCCTATGCCGTGACATGAGCGACGCAAACGGCTGTTCGCCTCGCATATAGACCACCTTCGTGAAGCCTTCTATGCACAGTTGACATTGACACCAACCTTCTGGTGGCTGCAGCAAGGAAGGATCCAAGAAGAGTTGGAGTAGCGGTTCCATTCCTGCGTGCACATAATGTGAAATATCGGTCACCGGCGCTCGTCGTAGCAGTTGGCCATCCTTGGCTTGGAACCTCCTAGATGCCGAATCTGTGGTTTGAAATTGCCTCCAAAGTCTGTGAACCACAAAAAGACTCACATTTAGCTGTCTGGCCACTTCTGTTTGACTTTGTCCTGCCTCTAGTCTCCCAACGGCTCTCCATCGTAGTTCTGCAGGCAAATGATGCCTGGAGGTCATTGTTACGAGTTGGCTATCTCTGATTTCTGATGTCACTATCACAGCAAAATATGTGGCCTTGCTCTCAAACATGGACTTTTATGCTCCTTGACAGATGATGTATCCCGAGTGTAGCATCACTAATTTGCATATTGCAGTTTTACTCAGCTACACTTACTTGGCAACATATTCAAATTTTGCACGATTTGGCTTTTTTTTTTTTTGAGGGAGTTATTGCTATTTCGGTCATCTTTCCTTAATTTATAACCGTGTATATGATACTACTTGAAAACAGAAGAGAAACACGTGAAGTGAAACATGAAGTCAGTAACGCAACAACCCCGGGTCTGGTCAAACTCAAGGCTGTTGTGATACTAACTTTACGATAATACTTACCACAACAAAATCATGTACAAACTGACCACGACGTCCATGAGCAAATGATGGTACTTGTATTCTTTCATACTGCTGGAATTTTATGTCAATATCAACTTCTTCTTCAAAAAATTTAGCTTTCGGAGATTCTGCTTCCCATGATTCAGTTGGATTAGCAGCTGCATGATGTTGCTTACTAGCTACATATGGCTCATGCTTTGGATCTTCCTGAATGTCAGGAAGATAAGGAATACTGCACCATCCACGAAAATGTCGTAACTGAAACATATTTCAAAATTCAATATTTTTCAATGCAAAAAACAGTCATAACATTGTTATAGAATACTGCACAGTAAGTCACTATAAAACAAGTATGACAACTGTTTTAACACTATAAAATGAAACTGACATATTAGTAATTCTCAATCTCATTAGGGCTAATGTTTTTTGGTAATTAGTTTAAAATCTGCGAAACATTTAAAAAAATTTTAAGCAAATGGTTGAAAACTAAACTCTCAAAATTAAGTTTTTATTACACTCTATAAACAAAAAAATTGACGCACCAAGACAGAATCACCTGACTGCTTCGAAATTTCGTATGCATAAATGTTTTGACCAAATATGCAACTGATTAAAATTTGGTATCCAATAAATAGCGCAATCTCCAGCGCATCAGAATTGCACATCCAGCAGATGTATATAAGAAGCTGTTCTTCAAATGTTGTTAAAAACTTCTGTTGCACTGTGATTTAGGATACCTTTCAACAACTGAAAAAATGCCTCACTGCAGGATTCGAGCTCTTTACGAGCAACTGTCAGAGTTTTAAAGAGGTCACATTGGATTAAAAGAGGCAAGTTGGGCAAGTCGCAGAATCACTCATCATACGAGTCGAAGCGATTAGAAGATGCTCGCAAGAATGGGTGGACAATTGCAGATTTCAGAGTCATGATGGTTGCAGTCGACCTAGGGCCACAACAGATCAGGACGACAGAGAGATTGTCAGATCAACTGTCACAGCATTTGATTCATCATTATCAACCATCAGATGTGCGACTCGCACACGAGTGTCCACCATGACCATTCACAGATGGCTGATAGAGCAAAACTTATAGTCGTACCAACCATTACACCATCTGCCACTCACACCTGCATACTGTACAGCAAGATTACGGTGGTGCTTGGCTCCATCAGGTTGGAATTATGCTGACTGGGGATGTACAGTCTTTAGAACGAAACCTGCTTCCAACTGTGTCATGATAATCATCGAAGACATATCAAATAACGCCTATATTATCGCTTTCTAGACTAAACCTGGACTCATCCGTAAAGAGAACAGCCCTCCATTGATCAGGCATCCAGTGGACATGTTGTCGTGCCCACTGCAAACGGTCCCTCCTATGCCGTGACATGAGCGGCGCAAACGGCTGTTCGCCTCGCATATAGACCACCTTCGTGAAGCCTTCTATGCACAGTTGACATTGACACCAACCTTCTGGTGGCTGCAGCAAGGGAGGATCCAAGAAGAGTTGGAGTAGCGGTTCTATTCCTGCGTGCACATAATGTGAAATATCGGTCACCGGCGCTCGTCGCAGCAGTTGGCCATCCTTGGCTTGGAACCTCCTTGATGCCGAATCTGTGGTTTGAAATTGCCTCCAAAGTCTGTGAACCACAAAAAGACTCACATTTAGCCGTCTGGCCACTTCTGTTTGACTTTGTCCTGCCTCTAGTCTCCCAACGGCTCTCCATCGTAGTTCTGCAGGCAAATGATGCCTGGAGGTCATTGTTACGAGTTGGCTATCTCTGATTTCTGATGTCACTATCACAGCAAAATATGTGGCCTTGCTCTCAAACATGGACTTTTATGCTCCTTGACAGATGATGTATCCCGAGTGTAGCATCACTAATTTGCATATTGCAGTTTTATTTGCATATTGCCCTGGAGACTCCCAGAGCAGCGTGCCGATCCCGCTTTCGCTACTGCATGGCACACAGGCCCTCAGCAGGAGTTATGGTCTGGGGTGCTATTTTTGTTGATAGTCGAACCCCTTTGATCATCATTAGAGGCACATTTACAGCACAGCGGTATTTCGATGACATTCTGAGACCTGTTTTGCTACCAGTCCTTTTGCAGTACCCTGGCCTTATTTTTCAGCAAGATAACACAAGTTTAATACTTTTCCCATGTCTCTTGCTGCTCTGTGCATGTCAGTTAATGACATCTAGGCAAAATGTTGTCTGGGAACACCACAATCACTATTCTGCCTTCCAGCAAATTCCTAATACCACCTAATGCTTGCTAAGAATATTACTCTCCAATAACTGATTTAACAATGATCATGCAGTAATGCAGGTCTTGCTGAATCTTGAATATCTACTATAGTTCCCTCATTCTAATTGGATTGGATTAGTCTTCTTGTAGCAGTGCCTTCCTGAGACCACTGCTGCTATTAATATATAACGCAGACATGTCCTACCCCACTCTCTGTAATGGTATGGTAAGAAAATTTTTACTGTATGATTTCATTCAAAATTAATTAAATGACCAAACTGAAAAAGTCATTTTGGAAATTGTTTTTCACTCTAAACCCTCAGTTACCAAAGTGGTCCAGGTAGACCCCCAGGGGTCCACGGGAGACTCGACGAGGATCTACACTGGAGATAAAAAAAAATGGGGGTTCACAATTTGTAAGCAGGGGTCCACAAAAATTTATTTGCTTTCGATAGCAAAGAACTGAAGTGTTGGCTAGACTTCAGCTTTCAATGTAGGCAGATAATATTTTAAGAAGCTCAGAGTCTGTTACGTCTAAAAACTTGCATATTCCACATACAGTACAAAAATGTGTCGAGACTTGTAAAGCGCCGCCATCCGCAACGCTTGTTCAGACGTGCAAAGAGATGAAAGACGACTTGTGGCGTGTGTGCTTGCAATCTTGCATGAACTTGTTTGATTCTTCACCAATATAAATATGAATGCCAAAGATAAACATCACTCATTTGTTTCTGGAATTTTGAAAAGAAAAGTAATGTAAAGTGAATCGATGTTAGTGTTTGCTAGCGTCGGAAAAAGCTATTTGTTATACATACTTTTATTTTATGTTGTAATACGTACATTTGTAATGTTTGCATTAAAAATTATATACTGAACAGAGTCATTATTAGATACTTCCAATGATTGCTCTTACATACTGAAGTACGCTGGTTGTCGAAAGGTGCACGTTTAACACAATTTTACCCACTTTTTGAATCAGTTTTAGGGATTCTGGAAAGTAAAGATACAGATTTAAAAGAAAACCTGATCAATTTGAAAGCAGACATCGCATATCTGACAGATTTGTTCAAAAAATTTAATGACATGAACTTACAATAACAAGGGGACAGCATCAATTTAATAAAAACAAAGGGTGTAATTTCAGCTTTTCTTGGAAAATTGAAATTTATGAAGCAAAATATTAGTCGGCGCCAATTTTCCCAGTTTCAAACTTGTCACAGGTAGAATGCGTTGATGAGGATATTCAGATATACGTTCAACATTTAATTGCTCTGCATGATGACTTCAAAATCAGATTTGGAGATATTCTGAAGATGGAAATAACACCATGGATCATAAATCCATTTGATGAAACGGAAGTGGAGAATGTGATGTTACAAGAGGAGCTGATGAAACGGAAGTGGAGAATGTGATGTTACAAGAGGAGCTACTCAAGTTTAGCACTAGTGAGGAGCTGAAGGTGAAATTTGAAAGAGGGTATCAAACATTTTGGCTGCAGGCAGAAATACCCGAAAAATATCCTGAACTGTGGGGAATTGAGAGAAAGCTTTTGATAGCGTTTCCCATGTCATATCTCGTCGAAAAAAGTTTTAGTGTCGTTATGAACCTTTTAAGAAAAAGAAAAAAGGAGCAGATTGAATATCATAGAACAGGGAGATTTGCAGTTATTCTTAACAAAACTGAAGCCAAATATTGATAATTTGCTGTAAATCCATCAAGTACATCTCTCCCATTAAAATTATGACTATTTTGTGATTGTCATTGTAGAAGTTACGTTACATTATTAATGTTTAATTTTAATTATATTACGACTGTTACAATCATATTACAATGTAATATAACAATAATAATTAATAGTGTAATAATTACATATTTGAATAAATACAACACAAAAAATATACTATTTTTCTTTTTATTTTTACCACTTCGAATGGGGAGTTTTCTAAATGAAATAAGTGAGAACTGATTGGTTCCTTGTACTGTGGGTAGCTGTCAAAAAAGTAAAGTTGGATGGAATCACTTTTTTGATTGGCCAACTTTACTTTTTTGACATCCACTCACACCAGAATCAATTAATTAACCAATCAATTGTCACTTTTTTTTTAAACTATTAATTTGTGGTTGGAACTCAGCCGCAATGCAAATTTCCATAGTTAGATCTTATCTTCACATTTTTTGTCAAGTTTTGGGAATATAGCTGCAGGGGTCCACCGGAACCAGCTAAATTTTGAAAGTGGTCTATGAGAAAAAAAGTCTGGGAACCAATGCTCTAAACAAATGCAAATTACCAATCCACAGAAGAAAAGAATGCTCATTAAATAGTTCACACATATTTAACAACACCCAAATTTGTATTCCAACTTGTCAGTATTAGCACCATCCATAAGTCGTGATTTTTTATAATTTCCTGAAATACCATCTCTCAAATGTAGTCCAAACATCCACTTCATTTCATTTACCGAGTTTTACTAGCTGGTTTGACTTGATTTCATTTTCCCATCAGTATAAGGTAGCTTATTAAGGTTAGCTTATTATTAGGTTAGCTTATTATTAAGGTTAGCTTATTATTTATTGTATTATTTTCACAGCTGCTTATTAAGGCATATACATTAAATTTTATTGGAGAAGCAATTATTTTTGCCATGTTCAATTTGAATAAACATACATCCATTGTTTTTCAAATTAAATTGATTACTCTTTTCAAATACTCTAGCTTTGGTTTAACCAGTTTTGTAACAGCTTACAGAATCTACAATATAAATATCAGTAATTTTCTTTAATATGCTCCAACATGAAGGCTTAAAAGCATATTTTCTAAGCATGTAACGTTTCAATGAGGTTATGTTATTCAATTATGGCAAAGCACACAAGGGCTATCTGCCTAAGGGGAGGGATGCCTTCGTGGAGGACTTTCTAAAAGAAACTGGCTTGTATACACGTTACACATGAGGAAAACCACGAAAACGCCCATGCAGCCAGCCCGTTCGCGGGATTCAAACCTCAGACCGAACTACCAGTGTTCAGCGTCTTTACCGCTCGGCCACTGGTGGCCCAACGTTTCAATGAATTTCAAGTCTATAAATTGCTTTAACACATAAACACATTAATAAAAACAGCTGTATTTTTGCTGATTAAATTACTAATATTACTGAAGATGTTCCAGAGGCTTTTAAAAACACATATATATACCAACAATAAGTAAATTACCTACTGACCACAATTTTAAGTTAGGTTAGTTAATTGAAAGAACTAGACAGTTTACTTCCATAGAAGGGACAATTTCTTAGAGAATTTCTAATCAATATAATAATAAAAGTGACTATGAAGATGGCATACTAACATAGAAGCTAAAAGGTCCATATGCAGCATAAAGAAAGAATATGATAAGCTGTTCCAAGAACGAACAGAGTTTATTTGGTGCAAATAAGCAAAAGGTTTTACTCTTTACTCAGCTTTATAGTAAATTCAAGCATGTACTAATCTTAAAATTCCTTATGTTATCTAAAATAAGAACACATACTCCTTTTTACTAAAGATAAAAAGGAACTGATGTTCCAGGCTATACTGTTGCTATATTTTACCCAAAAAAGGTGGATGCAGAAACTAAATGGATCTGCTTAATTTACAGCAGCCACCTCATTTTTATTATGTCACCGAAGAATTATACAAGTACTCAAAGTTGAACACATAAGCATACACATGTATGTCTGCAAAGCTGTGATTATGGAGGTGATATAAGCATATGACGGGGTTTCAGCAATTTGTGTGCTCGTACTCCTTTATGACATTCTGCATTTCTCGCAAGAACTGGGAAAATTTCATAAAATAACAAGTAAAAAGAGTACCCATGAACATATGGATGGCACAATGAGATGGTGAATTGTAAGCAGATTGGAAAGAGGTTAAGTGGCTACAGAGCTCTATGTAATGCCCAGTGTTGTCTGCAATTTATAGAAACAGTTTCAGGATACTGGATCCATATCGAGAAGACCTGAACAAGGTGGACCAAGATCCACAACGAAGAATGAGGATCATTATTTGGCACTTTCAGATCTGGAGTGAGTGTGGAACACAGTACCACCCTTTCCTCATCAGGGAAAATGATCATTAGGTGGTATAATGGTTTGGGCAGATGTGTTGGACAGCTAAACACCCTTGCATGTGTTTGACAAAGGCTCCTTGACTGCTAAGAGGTATACAGAGATGTCACAGATCTATGTTTGACTTCTGAGGTTCACAATTGATCCCGGATTCCTGTTAATGAAGGCCAGTGCTCATCCACATAGGGCTCAACTGGTCAATGATTACTTGGAAAGTAAGGCTATTTACCCACATGGATTGGACAGGCAGATCTCTTGATTTTAACATGCAAAGGATGTCTGGGATGCTTTTGGAAGGGCAATTTCATCTCGCCATCCCTCTTCAAGAACATCCCCAAGTTAAAAAGTGCCTTCTGTCCATATGCTACACAACTTGTTGGCCTGTGAGAAAGAACCATACACCATATCAGGCTAATTTTCAGTTCAACATCCCAACGTGAATTCTGGACATGTCTGCACTATCAGCTTTACTGATAATTATGCATTCATAAAATGACTTTTGAATATTACATCTCTTTCTCTGTTATAAATGCATATTCATCCAAATTTCATTAAAAACTGTTCATTAGTTTCACAGAAATTTGACATAATATGCAAAGTCTTTTAATTTTGCACATGAGCCAATGTTGGTCAGAAGTTTTAAAGAAGTCATGAATTAGCATTAAAGACAAACTTCTTAGATAAAGCACAAGAACTTCAGACGGATGAATTTTAAAAATTTGTCAGAGGCCTGTTTGAAATATTGAAGGACTTAAAAAATGAATATGTGCTTTTGCTGCTGTAAAATGAATACATGTGTTTCTTGGGGGAGGTTGTTGTTGGACAAGTTAATATATTTGGTGATCCAAACTTTTGAAAACATCCAGTAAAATATAAATAGTTCCCATTTATATAATCATAAGCACTTCTATAAAAATGAAGCAAAAACTTTAATAAAGCTTGTGAACCTGAAACAAGCCTTTAAAAAACATGAAGCAAAAAAGTTTAATAAAGCCTGTAAACCTAAAACAAGTCTTTAAAAAAAAAAGGCTCTTTAAAATAGTACCTCCTAATGATGAATCACAGTCCATCCACTACTATCTGTCAAGAGATCAAAACCAGTAAAATTACTTTCCTCTAAAGCCTTACTTAGTTTCAGTTTAGTACCAGAAGTACAACGCAAGTAATCTTTTGAATGCAAAGATCACACTTTTTTTTTCTGCTGTTAAATTAAATTTTGCATGCTTTCTGATTTGCATTTCATTACAAACTAACCACGCCATCTAATCTGCAATTTAATGATTCAATACAGTTCTAAGTTCATACAATACAAATACTCAAATTTAAACAATTTAGAAATATTTCACATTCAATTAAAAATACAAGAGAAACAGTGGACACACACAAAAGAATGCATTCTCAAAAATTTATATCAAATTCATTTCTTACATCACATAGGCCGTATTCTCACAGCCAGCAATGACAACTATCCAAATTTCTCATGTATTACTAACAATCTGCTCACATGGGCCTTACTCTCACTACCAGCAATGGCAATTGTCCAAGTTTCTCACGATTACCGATAGGTTGTAGGGCCAATTTTGGTAGTGTTCTGTTATCAGGGGGATTACAGAACAGTACCCCAATTTTCAACATTAAGTCACAACAGAAGGTTTTTCATTTGCTTATTTTCAGATGACGAGATCTTCCATTATACTGAAGCATTAGTTTTGTACACAGTTTAAAAAGACTGTAATGTTAACTCTCCAAAAGGCAACACTTATGTTATCCACAAGAAAATAAACAACCCACTTTTATTCCTTGGAGAAACTGTGACTGATGACTCACTTCTGGAAATGTTGATAAATATATGTTATTTCTATTGAACACTTACGTTCTGATGCCACAACTGACGACATTCACACCCATTTTCATAGAAATGTAAAAGAACTTCCTGATCTTGTTCTATTAATGTGCTTGTTTGGAAATGCTAAAAATGGAGAGAACATTCTCATTTGGCCATTCTATTCACAGAATCTCCATACAAGCATACGATATTTATTTTTGTTGAGTTTGCTTTAAGATAGCACTTGCATACAACCATGAACCACCATCCAGGAATCCTGACTGGCCATTACAGATGACATAATACACTGAGTTTCAGATGAAGGATGATCACACAATCCACAATGAGCGATAGTTATTAACTCATGAGAAAACTGGAGAGTTGCTACAGCTGACTGCATAAGATATACCCACGTAAAATAAGAAATTTTATGGTGCAAAATATTACCTAAACATTTCATGATTTACAACTGCATACTACGTTATATACTGTTTATATTGAATACTAAGAATTTTATGAAATATTACATTCAAAATCACCTCAACTGAAGTCTATGGACCTCAAATTCTTTGTTACAAGTAAAGAAATAAAAATTTGAAAAATCAAGAACACACATTATAAGAACATGCAGAATCATTTATAAGCAGCTAAATCCAATTGCGTATCACACATAAGCATCTGTCTGATAACATTAATATTCAAATTTAGTAACAGTAACAGCCCATACTCACACAAGCAAATAAACAGAAATAAATACTGTATATGTAGAAATAAAAATAATAAAATAAACAGCTTCACATATAATTGTTACCTATAGAGAAAACAAATTAAGAGAAAATATACTTACATCTGCACTTTGTCCAACCTGAAAATAAGACTTTGATTTACAAATCTCTGGTCAACTAAAGATTACAAGATGAACAGAAGTGTCTGTATATTACTAGTGGCAACATCATGTATTGCATCTTAAGCAGCAAAATTCCAAAATTATTTAATATCAGAAAAAATATTCAAAAATATATATACTTCTGGGGAAAATTTTACAGATGCCACAAGCATTAAATCAATTTTAAATTATCAAAAAATTAATTTTATCCACATATTACATACTTTATATTCCCAATATCTCTTGGTAAAAATAATAATAATAATAATATTTCTACATATACAGTACCAATATACAAAAATTAACGAATCCTAAAATATTTATTACAAAATTAGTTAGTGTGGATTTCAGCTTTTCAAATGTAGCGGTCATTTTTCTGCTTAATGGGTTCCGGTAGCCCCCCCTTTTTTAGGGAATTGTAGTAGAACTGTGGAGTTTGCTTGCTGATGAGAAAGCACTGCATGCTTTCAGAAATATGACATTTATCCTAACAGTAGAGAATACAAAAATTTGTATTCCATGAAGTTACATTTAATAAATGATTGAATAAATGCAACTCTGTTTTATTAAAGCAAAAGCCGAGTACTGCGTACAAGGAGGAATGATAGCATATGTAGAACCAAGTTGTGTATGAAACTATTAAAAAAAATCCCCCCCTTTTTTTGAGCTAAAATAGATTGCTATGTACATGCAGAGAAGAGCAGTAATAAAGATAAGTGTTTTACTATGGATATTTCTTCATTTTTGATTTTATTTTAGTTGCTCTTTCATTTAATTCTTAGCATAGCACCATTTTTTAAAATGGCTGTTGTCTTTTGCATCTTAGGCTGACAAAAAATTAGTTGCCAACAACTGACAACTTTTCAGAACAGTTGGGGGATAATCAGTTTGCTAACATGCATATGGCAAAAAAACTAGAGTTTGGCTTGCATATTTCTCATTTTCTCAGTAAATCAATGTATGTTGATCAACATACATTATAAACATGTCAACAAAAAGAAAATGAATTTTCATCTCCCTGCCAGAAAGTTATTCTCAGCAATGCAAAGCAACTTGGCACTCCTCTCTGATGTACACATCAACCTGTTTTAACTTGAAAAAACATCAGAGAACTGCACTTATTCAGAGAAAACTATTATTACAATCACCTAAGAACAGTTCATAAGCTACTTTTCAAGGTGCAAGATTTCTATAACAATGTAGCATCAGAGATAAATAATGCTAGCCAAATACATTGTTCTCAAGCATTTTGCTAGCAAGTTCTAACAGCACATTTCCATACAACTGAATCTGTTATAAAACACAGCTTCATGGAATGTGCATTCCTACACTAGGCAAAATGCTGTATTTTTTTTTTAAATGTAACACTTGCTTTTTCATTAGTAAGCAAACTTCACAGCTGCATTACGATTTGTTACAAAGTGGGAAAAAGAAACCTCCACAGTTCATTTAAGCACTCATGGAAGTATTAACGCCAGATAAAATTTTGGTAAAATTCTGGGTTGCCCACTTCAGCGACACAGCAGTTTGCGTGGTGATTCTTGTCATGGTTGGGTGCATAATATGGAAGTACCAAAATTGTTAATAAATGTAAAGCGATAATTAATAAAGATGATATAATAAGTTTCCCACTGCAAAGACTGTGCAGCAATCAACTAACGGACAGTGAAATCTGCAGTATGTTTTAAATCTAGAAAATAATGTTACAGACAGTGACAAGACAGTTTTGAGCATGAAAAGATTTTGATTGACTGTTTAGTGGGAATTTTTGACACAGCAATTCAAAGACCTTGAACAGTAACTGAACAAGAAATTATGTCTGTCTACAAAATTAAACAGGAAAATGTAAATGTTTGTTAAAAAATGAAATATTTTAAACAACTTCGACTGAAGGAGATGTTTAATACAACAAATAAATATTCTGCTTTTTTGCTAATTTTGGTTGCTTAAAGTAATAAATGCTTCATTATTTCATAAATAACTATTTCACATTTTAAATTTTATAATTTTTACATGTCATCTTACTGAAGTCCCAACGATTCTTGGATCTCATAATTTGTACTGTATTTATTGGCTTTAATCAGTTCAAGCCATATATAAAAAGAATCCTTTAGTCAAGAATGATGTTAAATTAAGGATAGACTACATGGTATATGTTATATAGTCATGATGAGAAAGTTAAGTGATGAATGTTTCTAAACTGTTACTGAAAAAAAACTAATGATGTATTCTTATGAAGATAAAATTGCTGTTCAAGTGAAAGTATGATAGCACAAATCATAAAATAATTGAAAAAAATTATAACTAACAAATTATATCACTTTTTTATTTAATAAACTATATCACTTTTTTATTTAATAAACTATCATTTGAAATTTTTAATGATCTGTGTCAGTAAACTTCAAAGATTTGCAAAAGAAAATGTTTAATTAATTATCATGGAACATTTATGCATATAGCAGAATATGAATTTCCATACCTTTAATTATGAATTAAACAGAACAGCTAGCTGGTCCAAATAAAACTTTTTTCATATCTTAAAAAATACAGGGAAATTTATATATTATTATCTATTCAATAACAGTACCTGCATCAAGTAATATTATGCACTAATCTTGCAAAAATGATAAAAGAATCTGAATTAGGAACATTACGTGCTAAACTTGCAAAAAGGATAAAAAAATTTTCCATTTCCCCTTAACAAACTATATTTGATTTGATGGATCTTTTCACTTATGGGAATCTGAAGAAATTAACCAGAAATTAAACCATATTTAAAAAAAAAAATGTTTGTTTTAAATTCATCTAAATGTCTTAATAATTTTCCTTTTTATCAATATTTAAATTTATTTTGCAAATCTGAAACAATTTGTTCATACATTTTTACGCTCCCCGAAATGAAACAATGTTTCAGAACAGCACTATATGACAAACTAGTACACAGAAGCAACTATTTAAAAAAATGGAACTTTTTAACAAGGGAATACAAATTAAGCAAGATCTTAAATTCTGAATTTTTAATGGCATTTTTCATTAAAGCCATACCACTGATTTTTTGCACATACTGGCTTATTTCTCCCCCACACACACCTCCAGTTTCCTAAACAGATAAAATGGAATGGATCAGGAATGGTAATAAGAAAACATTATTTAATTTCATGACAAAAAATCCTCCAAAAACCCACTGTAAAGGAAAAACATTGTCTACATAATCTTTCTCTTTTGTGATTAAGCTTTCATGAATTTCCACGATTTTGCAGCATCAGCTGGTTTTAACATGAGAACGAGATAACAAGGGACTAACACATACCACTCTCGTACAATTATTTCAATCAACCACTATGCTGCCATTCATGTAAAGTAAGCTTTGGTTCACAAACTCAATCAAGGCTCTTTACATTTTAATTTCATGAGACAGTTATTTGAACACATTCTTTCTTAGTGAAGAATATTTCTTTCTTGAAGAAACAGAATAGCCACTGGCTTATCTTTTAGCAAATCCCAAGACATGATATCAATTACAGTTAATAGGGGAATAAAGGATTAAAAACTGGTTGTGTGAAAGGTAGCTATGAAATCAATTATCAGAAGGAAAGGAGCTAAACCCAACTGGTGACCCCTGGCCTCAAAGAAACACTGAAAAAAAGACACCAAGTGGTATGGCTTTAATGGAAAAGTACCCATTTAACATTCCGATATGAATACTGCCCAAGTAAATAATAAATGAAGTACCTTGTAGTGAGCAAACTGACGATAAAGGTACATTCCCCCAATAATACCAGTGGTTAATACGAGAAGTGCTGTCGCAAACACACAGAGAGTAGTCAATGAGCTAGCCCTTCTAACATGGGCATGCATGGTGACGACAACAGGACGACCTTCTTCAGCATCTTTCACGTTAGGCTAAAAATAAGTTGCAAATTTTAAGTAATTTTATGGATGAATAATACAAGATTAAAATAGCAAACTGAAAAAGTTTACAGTACGTTCAAATTTTTGCTAGTTGAATTACTGAGAATATTTTAAGAGGTTACTTTTCATACTTATACAAAATGAGCTATACAGATGTGAAAAAATACAGCCAAATAAAAAATTTTAATCTGTTCATAATATTCAATAACATATGCATGTGAAAGTTAAATCCGTTTACTTCTAATAATTACAACAAAAGTTCATAATCTTAGTCTTACCAATTTAATCCAAACTCTCAACAATCATACAGTGATTATGTGTGAAGAGCAAGCCTACATTACCACAAAATATGAAAAAAATCAAGGCTAAAATTCTAAATAACATACATATTAGTTGAATTCCTCTCTTACAAATACGGACCAATAGCCTAGATCACATTATATAAAGCTAAAAATAAGAAGTTCTCAGTTTGAACTCAGCTGCTACCACCATTTTATCACTCTTATTAATACTTTTAATGCTACTGTATTCTGAAAGAAAACTTTTAAAATGTAAAAAGAATGTACAATAAAAATTTTGAACCAAAACCAATTTTTCATCTACTTTTTCAAATTGGTATGTTTCAACATGTTTATATGAAATTGATTTATCATAAAAACATTTAAACCATTATAAAAAAAACGTTTCTAAAAATATATATATATATACACACATACTATTATTTCCAGCCATATCGTTATAAATTTTGCATATAAGTTTAATTTCATTCTTGACACTGTTCTTAAAACATATAAATAACCACTTTTTATTAAACTTTAATTTAAAAGATTATATAAATTTTTATCTTCTGATTTTGAATTTTAATTTTAAATCGATATTAAATTGGTTGGTTCCCCTTGACAAGTCAATTAATCTGCAATCAACGACATTAACTACTTTTCCATTACTTAATATTTTTTCAATGCAGGATTTTTCTTTACAAATTTAAATGGTTTTTACTGCAATACAGGACTAGATTACACCGATTTAAAATGCTAATCTAGAAAACTGACTAAAAAATAAATTATTGGTTTATTACTTAGCAGCTTTAGCAGAAGATTTAAGCTTATTAACTTACTTAGATATATACACATTTGTAGGATAGAAAACTATGATGAAAATTTATTAAAACATTAAACTTAATTTAAGTTAAAATAACACGCAGAACAACGATTAATTTAGAAGTCAAACAACAAAAATCAGTGTTATATTTAATTTTCGAGGACTCAATGGTTTTACTACCAAATCAACTTCATTTGCCAAAGTGCAAATGAATGAGACAAGATATGGTGATAAGATAAGAATGCCTGAACAGGAGTTAAGTTACTGGTGCCATCTATTGATTTAACAAGAAATCTAAAACATAATTTTCTTAAAGCCGAAGATAAAAATGAATTGAAATTAGGGTCGAAAACTAGAACAGAAAGATTCTTTGGAATGTGGAACACCTCTAGAAAATCTAATTCACCAATGGAAGATGTTTCTGAATAATTCTGGCTGCAGAAAAATGGAAATTGTGGTTTTCATACTAACAGCGCTGAGCACAGAAGACTTCTGCGTTTCCTTTTTCCAAGCACATGCCTCATGTTTTTTAACCCTTTCGCAATGGCATGCTGCTGAACTAAAAGCCCTCTGCAGATGGGTGTGTCATATATGCATCAGTCCCAAATGTCGCAAGCGGCCGGGTGATGCACTGATGCAAGACACCGTCTCCAAGGTGAGTTGCACTAAGCGGCATTCCACCTTGTAAGAGGATTAGCTGCTGATGCATATATGATACATTCGTCCTGAAGGGGTTAGATTTTTCCGGCATTGAGACGAATGTTTTGTATCACTTATCGAAACTTTTTTTTTTTCTGAAACAAGAAAACAAAAGCACTATATAATCCTAGAAGAATATACACAAATGCTAAATGAGTCTTTTTCTGATTCTGATGAGAGTGATGATATTTTCTCTGGATTTAGAAAGTCACAGCGATTCTAATACAGATATAGTATCAAATACAGAAATCACAGCATGTGTGTGTGCCTTCTACATCTCGCTGACCCATTTTGGACTAGGACACTTCCAGATAAATCTTTTAATTTAATAGGAATGCCAAATGTTAATACTGTAAATGCTATCAAAGAAATCGATTTTTTTATGATGATCTGATAAACTCCATTGTAAAAGAAACAAACAGTTTTGCTCAAAATCAACTTAGAGAAAACCCATCTTCTTCAAAATCAGTGAAATTTTCAGATATGACTCCACAGCAAATGAAAGTTTTTTAGTCTGGTTATTTTGAAGGGAATAATCAAAAAGCTACTATAAAAATGCATTTTAGCACCAATGAGATGCTCGCTACTTCTTTTTTCAATAAAGTCATTTCACGATATGTTTTTCTTAACATCTTGAAATTTTTATATTTTACTTCTGATACTAATGCAAAGAAATTAGAAAAATTGGGATTCATCATCAAAGTTCTGCAAAATAAATTTTAAACTACCTGTATGGCAGATAAAAACATATGTATAGATGAATCACTTTTTCTATGGAGAGGATGGATGACTTGGATTTAGGCAATATGTGCATTCCAAAAGATCTCGCTATGGAATAAAAATTTACAAGTTATGCGAGTCGAGTTCTAGGTATGTGTGGAACTTTTTAATTTACTGTGAAAAACAGACTATGAGTAGTGGCACTGGTTCTTATGGAGAACAAGTGGTAAGAACACTCATGAGCAAGTTATCTGATAAAGGATATAATTTGTATGTAGACAAAACTTTTTAATTCCCCATCACTTGCAGAATACTTAGAATCTATAAAGACAAATCTGTGTGGAACTGTTATGAAGAACAGAAAAAATATGCCAAAGAATTTTCCAAGACTTAAAAGAGGGAGAGGTAGATGCCATGCAGTATAAAAATATGAATGTGATAGTGTTCAAGAATAAAAAAAAAAGACTTATGTGTATTGACAATAATACATGCACCAGATTTGGCTAAATGTGGGAAGAAAGCTAGAAAAACTGAGAAAGATATTTTGAAGCCTACTTGTGTTTTAGATTATAAACACATGGGAGACATTGACCTAGGAGAATCAATCTTGAACCATTATCTACTATTCCGAAAATCTAAAGTGTATAAAAAACTGTTTTTTGATTGATGGACATTGCGCTCATGAATGCTAATGTCCTTTACAACAAAAAATATGGACTAAAAACACCTTTCCTGGAATTTAAAATGAAAGTCCTGGAACAAATTTTTGAGAACCATGAAGATTATAGGGCCGAAAGAAAGTTCACTGCGAGATCACCCTCACCTTAAGACTTTCAGGGCGACACTTCCCTACTTTAAATCTAAATAAAAGTGGAGAAACTGCAGACGATATACAGTTTGCTTACAAACAGTAAAAAAAAAAGCAAGAAAACAGCAGCAGACATTCTGTTCCTGTGACATATGCAATGTTGGACTTTGTGTACACCCATGTTTCAAAGAATACCATACACGGTCTCTTTTTTGAAAAATACTTTCTTTTTGTTGTTTGCATGCTGAATTTTTATGAAAGACAACTTAAATGTTTTTTAATTTTAATTATGTGTTGTGTTGAATAAAATCTGCGATTGTTTGGATATTTTTCTGTATATATTTATTTGTGGGATAAGGGAAAAATTATATTATTTAAAATGAGTATTTTATAAAATGTTTTAAGGAAAATATAATAATAAAGGTTTAAAATTAATTCTGACAATTACCTGAATGTTCTTCTCATAATGTGCCAAAAATTGGAACAATTGGCTGACAAATTTAATTTATATGAATTTGTTTCCAAAGTTAGGCTTAGCAGCGCGAATTAACCGTCCCCAAAAGACGTCGCATGTGGTTAACATGCCGTTCCAAGAGAACGCTTCAGTAACAAAGGTGCTCATCGTGAACAGGTTAAATACCTTTGATTTAACACTGTGAGTTATTTAACTATTTTAACAATGAGATAACTTTAAAAATTTGAATTCTAAGAATTTTCAAATTATTTTGAGAATGAGGAGAATATAAACATTGAAGGCTCCCACCTTATGAAAAAAATACAATTGTTTTTGTTCTTTCTTTCTTTATTTATATATATGGAATGTTTTAATGTAGTTTAAAAAGGACGGTTGCCTTTTAACAAGAAAAGAAGGCCTTTTAAAATGTAACTTCCATAGCACCCTTTGGCCACTAGTGCAGAACAAACACACCAGTTAGTTCAAGTAGATTTGTCCATAAAATAGATATGTTAGTATTTTGAGAAAGCTGTGGGATCTCCAGTTTATACAAAAATAAGTAAATTAGAGATATCTTAATAAATAGCATAATTTCAGTAATGATGTACTTCAGATGATGTTAAATGGAATGAAAACTAGTTATAAAAATCTCTAAATTTATTGTGATTACATACATTAATTAATGAATGCATTCTAAATTTTTGTTTTGTAATACGGTGAAAATTTCTAATACAAATATCATTATGAAGATTTTAAACCTTAATTGGGACAATTTTACACCAAATCTGATTTTTTCTCTCAATCTGATTTCTTTTTGTCTAAAAGATAGTTCTTTAAATTATCATTGTACAGTAATGTAAAATTACATTTACTAGATTTCTGAGGCACAACTTGATTATACAAGTTATTCATCTTAACTTGAATTTTAATTTTCATATATTTACAGGGGTTGGACAAAAATATGGAAATGCCAAAATAAATTGCTGTGACTAACACAGTGCAGAAAAACTGCAGGCATTCTAAACAGCATGCACTCTTCTCAGAATGATTAAATGGAGGTCCTTCTATGCTTTGCAAGGGAATCTTGTACCATTCTTCCTGTAAAATATTGGGAAGTTCAGTTAACGATAATGGCGGTGGATGGCACTCACACAACTTTCTCTCCAAAACAGCCAACAAAGGCTCAATAATATTGCCTATGGTGGCTATATGTTAGATGTCAAAGTTCATCCTCATGCTCTGAAAAGGAGTCCTGGACTATGCGAGCTGAGTAAAGAGGAGCTCCTGTTGTCTTGAACTAGGGCATCACCATTGGAGAACAATATTTGTACCATGGGATGGACACGATCAGCCAAAACGGTCACATAATCCTTTGCAGAAATGTGACCTTGCACAGTAATTATAGGTCCATGGAATACCACGTTATGGCTGCCCAAATTATGACCGAACCCCCACTATGTTTCTCTATGTTTCTTATGTCTAAACAATCTCTACCATATGCTTGGGACGGCGTTTGCCAGATGTAAACTCACCCAGAAGTTGGAATCAGTGAGAATCAAGACTCATAGTTTTCCACTGCTTTATAGTCCAGGTTTTATGGCTTTGGCACCACTTTCTCCTCTTACAGGCATTCTGATCACTGATGAGTGGCTTTTGAATTGCAGCTCATCCAAAAATACCCTTATTGTGGAGCTCTTTTCATATTGTTTTGGTGCTGACAGGGTTTACGAGTACAATACTCAATTCAGCAGTCAATTTTGCACCTGTAGTCTTCTCATTTTTCATTACAGTTAGTCCTTTTTAACGATCATCTGCCATGATCACTCAGCATACATTTTTGTCCGTGCTGCGATTTACCAGATGTGGTTTTTCTGGTTTTCCTGTACAAGTTAAAAATCTTAGATACTGTGCTTCTTGAAACACCAAAACTTCAACTACCTTGGTCATGGAAGCATCCACCATATGAGCCCTAACAATTTGCCCACATTTGAATTCATTTAGCTCCAATATGATACACTTAATAATTGCACAAAACACTGCCTTGATAAAAAATGATGCAACATACTGAGGATGTTGTACGAGTGGCATTAGTGAGCAAACACATCAGTACCACCAACAGCTTTTGCAAGAATAAACATTTCAGTTCAAGCAGGCATTTTATGAGGTGTTTCTGTATTTTTGTCCAACCCCTGTATTTTTTTATTACAAGTATGTGCTATAAAGAATTTTATATCCATAAAAAGTAAATTCAAACTTCATTTTTTTTTAATATACAATACTACAGGCCAGTTAATTTGCATAAGGAATGGAAGTTTTTAGGTCTAACTGCACACTGGTGGACAACTGCTAAGGATAGATGACAGTAGCAGCAATAGCAACCACAAAATGGAAGGCAGAAAAATGTGGAAATTAGCACAAGTGCAGGATACAGTAAAACATGTTGCATATATGGAAATTTTAGATTGCTGAAGTTGTTCATCACGTGATAGCACTGATAAGAGATATAAAGGATTTGAC
Organism: Stegodyphus mimosarum; assembly: GCA_000611955.2. Taxonomy (NCBI): domain Eukaryota; kingdom Metazoa; phylum Arthropoda; class Arachnida; order Araneae; family Eresidae; genus Stegodyphus; species Stegodyphus mimosarum. Next base: position 300,060 of record KK115527.1, read on the forward strand.
GTGTACTGACCATTGTTGTTCAAAAGCAAAATTCAATGGGAAAGAATCAGTTGATGAACTTAACCATTTGTGACCCATGGCAGTATTATTGGCAAAACTTAAGAAGGGCGAAAAATAGCAGATGTTGCTACAGTGCTAGACATCAACCAAAAGGTTTTGGAAATCATTTCAGACAAATGGAATGCATAGCAAACTTCACGGGGAAGGTTGTGTTCATACTATGATGCCTGCAGAAGATAGGTATAAAGCAAAAAAAAAAAAAAAAAAAAAAAAAAAAAAAAAGAGTTCTATATCTCTTGTTCTACTGGGCCAATTGACAAAATTAAACTTGCATTTGTCATGTTTCAAAAGTGCGAGTTAAGATATGTATTAGATTTATATATAGCATTGTTGTAATATAGGTATTCTGACACAAAATCAGACTTTCTCTGAAATGGCATGCCAATTTTTTTCTATATTTCAATTCTATGACTCAAATTATGCCATGCTAAGTACTGTAAAAACCGCACATGTAGTTTTTAATAAATTAGCTCTCCAAATTTTAGGTCCTCCATGTTAACTAATTTGGTACACATTTATTAATCTCTCTTTTTTTTTATTAAACTTATTTCATTCTTCATTTCACATTTTGAAATTACGGTTCATTCCAAATAAAATT
>KK115527.1:300807-310824 GCA_000611955.2 Stegodyphus mimosarum
ATTCCTGCAAGAAAAATTAAGTTTTTTATTCAAAATTTCCTAAGATATACGTGAATTTACCATATTGGTGCCTTTTGAAACATGGCATATTTGTTATAAGTGATAATAATGCCAAATGTGGCTTATACACTTTGTGAAATTTATTTGAAAGTATGAATGATGCATTTTTTCTGCTCATGTATAATGAAAAAAAAGGAAAATAGGTTGCTATAAATTAAGAAGTTCATCAAGTGGTGCATACTGAAAAAACTCACCAAAAATTTAATATCTAGTCATAATTTGAGTCATAGAATCAAAATATGGAAAAAAATTGATGTAATTTTAGAAAAAGTTTGGTTTTGTGTCAAAAACACCTATATTAGAACAACGCTATATATAAATCTAATATATATTCTAAGTCGCGCTTTCGAGACATGAAAAACGGAGTTTGAATTTTATCAATCAGCGTAGCAGAACAAGAGATATAGAACTGTCCTTCCCCCCCTGCAGTGTACACAGAGCTATAAACAAAAAGGAATCAGCGCAGCACAGCTACTGAGGTAGCAAATCAGTTACTTGATGCTATTGGCAAGCAAATGTCCAGATAAACTGTAACCAAACGTTTGCACCAAGGAGAACTATATGCCCACTGTCCTGTTGTGCACATTCCACTGTCTACACATCTCTGTTCCGCCCATTTGCAATGGTGTCAGTATCACAATTGGACGGAAGAGAACTAGGAGTTGTCTACTATTCCGAGACGAAAGTAGTTTGTCTCTTGTCTAATCATGGATGACAAATGATGTGGCATGAAAGTGATACTGCACACAGTTCAGCAGAGATACATAAAAGGAACAGATGTCCTACATGTCGCATCATGGAATGGCTTGAAACTCTGTTCAACAGCTGTACATCACTCTACGTGCTTCCAACTGGGATTATGATTGACCAGTAATACATTAATGATGTTCTACTGCCTCATGATCACATGTTCCATGGTGCTGTAGTACTAAATTTACTTTCATGGTCGACAATGCAACATGTCATCGAGTCCAGAAGTGTTTAGAGAGTCACTGTCCAGGAGGGTCTAGAGAGTGAGGCTATTCAACGCCTGGTATGGCCAGCACGTTCTCCAGATCTGAATCCCACTGAAAATGTTTGGGATGGTTTGGAGAGGAATCTTGCTGGTCGACAATGCCCTCTAGTAAAGAAGGTCACCCTCATCCGTGCATTGAGAGAAATGGGATAAATGATCATAACAGGTGCTGGATACTGTTGTGCAAAGCATGACACGACATGTGGAATCTTGCATCGCCCTCCATGGTGGCCATATCCCACACTGACATCATTTGCCAGAATGCCTGAGCATGTTAATTGCATTTTTTTCAATTTCACATATTCAGTGCAAAATGATCATTTTGTCTCTTGGACACTTTTCAAAGCCTTCCGAATTCCAGAACACAAATTATCGTTAGTGTCATGTCCTAGTATTCTAACATCATTTTATTTCACTTGGCATCCAACTGCACTTGTTTTTCTGTGCTATATAGCTGTTTGTGATACACCCTTAGCATCTGCCCACCAGTGTATTTAAGCATCCCCCCCAACCATCAGCGAGTAGTTACGCTGATTTGTTTGTAAGGACGTGCCCGCTATAATCAATGTTTATAACTATATTTTTTTCATTTCTGCTTACTAATTATTATACTGCTCTACAGTTAGAAGAATTTGGTTTTCTTTTTCTATTTACTAATTATTACATTGATCTAGAGTTAGAAAAATTTGCTTTTGTTTTATAATAAATAAATAAGTATTAAATTTAACAGAACTTCATAACTATGCTATAGAAATACTTTGATTCTGTATCGACAACAATACTTACTTTTTACGAAAGATTTTCACAAGATTGTAAGAATTTCTTATGTGAACTTCCAGCACCTCAAGAACTTTACAAATTTACATTTCAGAAACTTACAACAAACAAATTAGATACCAAATTTAATTTGCAGAATGTTATTTTGTTCTTATATTTCTGAATTACTTCTTGCAAACATTTTTTTCCCTCATTGAAATTGTAAATATTGTACAAAATTTCTCTAATGCTTTTAAATGCTCTAATGCTTTAATTGCTTAAAAGGCTGCAGAAAAGTCCTTTGGGAAAAGGACTTTTCTGCAGCCTTTTTCTCCTTGAAGAGAGGGAATATTAAGATATAAAAATAAGATAGAAATTTATTAATAAATTAAACTTTATTGAAACAGACTGACAATAGACCTTTAAATTACTAGTTTCAATTCAACAACATCCCCTTCACTTTGCATCACTTTCCCTGCAGTAACTGCAATGCAAAAACTCTTGCAGAATTGCTGTGCAGGATTAAAACAAAGGCCTCTAAAATTATAAATAATCCAGCCATGATATTATGCACTCTCTTTTGCAACCTATGCTTGACAGCTTAAAGGACATCTCTTGCTTGGCTGCTTCTATTCATTAGTAAAAATATAACAAACTGTAATTAAAAATGTGTGAGGTGCAGATTGTTCCCATTGTGCTGCAACATGCCACAGAGTAATAAAAAAAGATAGCTTTGAATTATCAAGTGATTTTGTAAAAGTCTCAATATCTTCTACTATGTAATCGATATTTCAATGTTTTTCTAACTTCAATTTATTTGCAAGTGCAAAATAATTGGTGTCTAGTTTAGTCAAGCACTTATTATCAAATTATCTGCAATGAACTAAATTGTCATACACAGATACATAATGCTTTATATAAATAAAATATTCTTGCTCCTTTACATACATATTACATAAATTGTGTAAATATTGAAGAAATTGCTTGTGTATACGAGATGATGTACAGGATGCTGGAAAATGCTTGCAAAAACCTTTTCTTCTCAGACCACAGCCAATATAAAAAGAAAGTTATTCCCTCTCTTTGAAGGAATAAAAATATTCCGCAGCAACAGAATATTTTTGTTCCTAGAACAACTCTTCTTTACATCCCTCAAAATACAGAATCCTTCTTTAATACTGACATCAATGTATAACTAAATTTACTTTTAGTTGGAATACTCTCTCTATATTCTAATTTCTTTAATGACAGTCAATTTGAATATGCCAATGTTTTCATGTATAACAATTATTCTCATCTTTCCATTATTAGTAATTTAATAAATTTCAAATATATTATCCCCCGACATATCGTAAAGAACACTTTCCATCTTACCGTAAATAGAGATAAATTATGTACAGGATTTTAAAACTTTTGAATTAAATGTAAGAATGCGTTATGTACCACAATTCAAATATGCAGTATTAACACATTTCATAGTTTACTCCCACTTAAAGAAACACAAATGTGAACTTATAAAGCCGCATAGAAATGACAAATAAGCACCCACCTTGCTGCCAAGGAAGTTAAAAATAACCATTCAAACAAACAGAAGCACTTCACACTGTTTTAATGCATCTGCTCATAAAAATGCACGATCAAATTATGAACTAATTATTTCACAAGCTAGCGCTTTATAATAAAACTTCATCCATTCAACTGTACGGCTCAATGTGTGTTAATTTATGTAAAAATTAATTCACTGCTAATTTTATTCCACATCAGCTATAAAAGCTTTGAAATATACACATAATGAAAGCCATAAAAGCTCAGAAATGTACATTCAATGTTATTTTAAAAACGTAAGTAAATACTTACCGCATTCCAAATGCGAATAACATATAAGCCCTTAGCTGTTTGTAAACAACTAAATGTGTATACAAATAAAATTTGATAATTTTAATGCCAAGACAAATTTTAATGCCGCTAACATGACATGCTCATGCAATCTATTACATAAATTAATGTGTCTTTCCGTCATCTTAAATGGTAATCTACAAATGCATTAACAAAACTGAATCTATACAAACCGTTTTTTCGCTGGGGACCAGTGGCTCCTCTTGATGTTTACAACTCTTTTTCCCAAGAAACTGCTGAGCGATTGTCATTTTTCTGAATTAATTTCCACCACTTCGATAACTTTGCGTTCCAAAAGCGCTTTTGAAAGTGCGATATAATTAATGGCGATGAACCACTAATATGCCTAGAAAAATCGACGCAGTCGTAGCATTGGAGGCAGACGTTAGTAGAAGTACTGTTTGGCACACGGCCAAAGGACTTTATAACAACACGACTTTAATAATATATAAGTATACACGCAAAACCCTTCTTTTTATTGCGGAATTTCATTTAATATTCTTAAATTAACCCAGATTAAAATTTCTTCAGACCTTTCAATTTTCTACATGGTAGCTCAGTAAGAAGGTACTTTCAAGAAAGAACAGAAACGCAAAATTGTATGTAATGTACGACAGACAATGTTTTACTTTAGTCTTCATTAATAGACACATACATACACCTATATATAATGATTATATATCTTCGTGTAAATAAGGCATTTATATATATATATATTTATGGCTGAAGGACTCGAGAAAAAAAGCACCACAAAAATGTCCCATTGGCGATTTTTTCCAAGGGATATGTGATGAAAGACAAAACGATGGAATGGGTAAAACAATTCTCAATGGTGCAAATATGCATGGGGCACCAATTAGGATCAAGGAAGTGTAATTTACGGAGTTCATAGGCAATTACGCTTTTACCTCCACATCATCACAGAATTAAAATTATCATCAAAAGAGGGGATTGTCTAATAAGGTAAAAATTTTGAAAAGCCAAAAGACTTAGCAATAAGTGCTTTACACTGAGACAAAAAGGGTAAAAACTCAGAAGGTCTTAATTTTGCGCTGAGAAAGGACCAGAATAATTTAGATAGGGACATTCATCATATATAAATTTAGACTAGATAAATAAAAGGTGGAAGTTTCCTTGAACCTTGATAATCATTTTTGCATACGTCAGAGTAGAAGAATATGCAGGGGAGAGGTCGAAGACCTTTTCCGATGCGCATTCTTCCTGGTTACATGTCGAAAAAGTAGTTCTTCCAGTGATCAGCTGGAAGAGAGAAGTTTCGTTTTTGACCGCTATTCAGTCGTGGCCTTCGAGAAAGCCACGTGTTTCTCGAAGGCCACAATTCAGTGCGGTATTTAAAAGACCGAAAGTGAGGTTGTTAAACGCCTGAAAGAGTTCTTTCTTAAAGGAAGAAAAGAGATGTTATCAGTATCAGTTAAAAGTTAAGATACGCTATTAAGCGTTGATAATAATAATATGAAAATGGCATTTAAAGTTTAAATCAGTCTTTTTTTCGACTGTAAGGTTTCTTATTAAAGAAACATTAATGCGGGTTCCTCAGGTTAATGCTTTGTGCATTAAAAACTCTAGAGGCCGGAGGGGATTAAGGAACGAGAGGTAGTTATTCACATGGTCGCCCGTGTGCTCATACCTGGCCCGTTTAAATGGAAGTGCAGAACTTCCTGTTAAGATCCAGGTCGGTTCTTAATCCGGTGATAGTCGCTTCCAAAATATTTAAATCAGGGAACGGTATCAAGTGATGTATTAAAGAAATCTTCACATAGATACAAATGCCACCACTGGGATTTGTGCTCTGTGACACCCTGTTAGTACAATAAGTGTCATAATTCCCAATTTTGGGAGTATTCCCTGGGGTAAGGAGAGTCTCTTGGCCTAAAACACGTCAACATCGTGCTCTAATACAAAATCACGTACTTCGTGAATTTTTTATGTTAAGCCATTGGCATTCCATGTACCAATGTTTTGTTCTCTGGTGGTAAATGAACTATTATTATTTTAGGCCGTTATATAAAAATATTGAATTTTAGGCCGTTATATAGAGGTTCATCATTGAAAAACAGAAGACATGGGTCTAAAATAGGTCAAATTAATTTGAAAGCTCAATATTCTTTCATACAAATAAAATGCCCTGATTAAAGCATCTGCTTGCCTGAGTTTTGGCAATGCTTTTTTGAAGGCGAGAAGCAGAATATGCTTATCTACCGCAGGGTCGCGGGAGATTTCAATTAAGCATTTTAGTGTAGAAGAGAAGATATCTTCTGAATCATTCCGACACTCTGTTGTGGCTGCAGGGGCTTCTGCAACCGGCAGTCTTCGATTCGTGGATTTGAATCCGTGCTCGGTGGTGTTCTTCACCATTTTTGCATAAGATGGTGAACTGACGTTGCTTGAGGGAGCAGGCATGGGACGTCTTGTCTCAGCGGTTGCTGTGGGCTTAGAAGAACCCTGCGGGGGCTGTCTGTGCAGCTGCCCTATTTTTAAGCGTGATGTTTTTGCCACGAGCCCGTTTATTACCTGGGAATCGAGGAAAAGAACGATAAGAAGCTGGATGATTTCCACCGCAGTTGCAGCAAGTTGCTGGTACATCTAAACCTTTGGTACACTCACGTGCCCAATGGGGTCCAGAGCATCTGACACAACGGATTGGTAAGGTGCAGAGTTCCGAAGAATGGAAAGAGCCCTGGCACCGAAAGCACTGAGTAGGGCCCTTGCGGCCGCGATAACGCTCAATGCTGATCTCCGTGCCCCACATGTCAGTGACGGCGAACAGATGATCGAGGAAAGGGTGTGGGATGACTTGTACGTATACAAGTGGCATAGGATATCTGGAGCCTGGCTGAGTCAGCCGAACGCAGCGATGCACTTTAAATCCCATGGCCTCAATTTCCTCTTTGACGTTCTCGGTGTTAGTTTCAACAGGGAGGCCTCTGACAACAATTTTGACTGGGCGGTCTTGTTTCTAATCAAAAGTCTTGAACTGGATGCCGGCTTGCTTCATCCAGCGGGTAACCTCCCTGAATTCCAGCTCTGTTTGAACAAATAATTTCAGATATGGACCAGTCAGTATGCTCCGTAAATTTGGGGCAATTTCCCTCAAGAAAGACACTTGCGTCTTCCAATTCTTGCTGCTGTTGAGGTGAATAGCCGGAATTTAAGACTGCGGTGGGGGGGACGTTCCGTGCCAGCTCGCAATTGTTGTCTCCCTCGTTTGTGGCTTCAATAGCCGAGTGATCCTTATCAGAGTCATTTATCAGAGACTCTTCAATTCTTTCGAATTTATTAATCCTCTCCCTTTTCTTGGCAGTAACATTTTTTGAATTTTCATTTGATTTAGAATTTTGAATAGTTTTACCTGCAGAATTTGAATTACCATTAGTTGCCAAATCGTGCGTCAAGTAGATCGTATCCGGCTTGATCAAGTGGCGTTGGAGTCTTTTTCATCAGGCTCTTCTGCCGCTGTATGGCCTCGAACTGCTGCTTCAAGTCGTAAAAATTGATAAGATCCATTCGCTTATCTTCCGACGTCACGGATTGCACAGTGGGAGCTTGATCCCTTAATCCGTCATTCATATCACTTTCCATATCCATATGATTTGATCCATATCCATATGATAAAATCCCAATATTCGGCTGAGTTTCCGGGAGCTCGTCCGAGCGGCCGTCACCTACGGCGTCCATACTCGGAATCGGCACCAATTAGGACTACTAAAATAAGATTTCGTGCTTCAGGGAGAACGCATCTGCAGCGCCTTTTATTACAATATTGCAGGTAAGTATACAGCTTGTTTTAAGCTTTGGCTTTAACTACGTTTTGACAGATTTGTCTCTTCAATAGACTTAGCTCTTCTTGTGGTTTAAGTGACGTAGTCACGTGGACAGAGTCCAATTCTCTGTGTAGCGAAGTTCATGTTTGCACGCTAGCATTTTTCATTTGGCTAGTATAGCATTTATGATGGATGAGCGGAGTGCTATGAGCAGTTCGTCTTATGAGCCATAGGAACTATGGAGGACTCTTTATTATTATTATTATTATTATTTGCCCACTGACCCGAGAGAGGGCGCTACCAGCTTTCTCCCTCTTCTCCACTACAGGAAAATTCGGACTGGTTACTCTGTTCCTGGCTGCCGTCGGTGAAGTATGCGCTCACCTCTCCTGTCTTCCCCTGCGTTATATTTCCGTAGCTGTGATATGACTTTCCTGATTTTTACTCAAGCGGACTTGCTAACTGTAAAACTAACTGCATTCAATGTGATTGTGTATTAGAGAGTATGTGTTAAAACATATATCCATCCTAGAATTAAATATAAATGTGAATATTACCGAGTCAGACTAAGTTATCGTTCTACCTACAGCAGAAACACGTGCAATCAAAAATGGCATCCATTACGAAAGTCATAGAACTAACCGATGCGCGATCTCAGTTGAAACATGCTGTGGTGGATAAAAGGTGACAGTGGTTTGTCCTCGTTGCTGGAGAAACGACTCTGGCGACCTCGCGCATATCCTGCCCTTTAATCCTGCAGCCATCACTTTTAAATTTTCGAACAGTGGTCTGCTGTTAATATACAAAGGACTAGGCCGATCCCTAACATTTTATGCACAGAGTCGGTGCGCCAAGATTTTCAGAATTCAGAGAAGAACTTGGGAAGCAGAATTTAAGGGCTGCGAAATGTTTACAATTTAGAGTAGCAATGGGTAGTAGAAGTTAGGACTCGTAGATGTTGCACAGGGCGGCATAATGCCGAGCGCTGCCTTGTTTATACATTAACGTTTTCAAGTACATACTTTTACCTAACACTAAACAGCATTAAAATTATCATCGTTTTATGTCTTCTGCCATTTGAGTGTGGTTGAGTTTTCGAGACAATAAAGGAAGCTCATATTATGCCAGCTCTACACGAGGAAGGATTAGCTCGTTTCCACCTGTTACCATAACTGCCATATACGCGCTGTTAACTACTCGCGGTAGTTAACAGCACAGCAAACAGCATACAGAATTTTAATATTCTTGGGCTTAATTATAAGCGAAATTAGTTTAACTTTTAGTAATATATTCTAGTTCACCTTCACGAAAGCCTGCTTATGACATGTAAAAGAATTCGGAGTAAAATATATTCACCCAGTAATTCAAAATTTAAACTATGGAGACGAAATTCGTATGAAAAGCTGGTCCTCACACAACAGATTATGACAGAGCAAGAACAAGTGACTTTTGAAGACGTTTTATGCGAACGTCTTCGCTGGCCAACTGCCAGTATCATAATACTATAGTTTCGATAGCTCGTCTGTCATGCTATTTTCAAAAGACACAAAAATAATGAGCGAAAATAACAAACAACTTAACATGTTCTCATTTGCAACAAGCACGGGGCATTATATCCGTCATTCAAAGCATGGAATATTATGCAGATACAAAATGATTACGCATATGCAAAGTAAGAAGTAACATGTTTTTCTGAATTTGCGCTCTTTTTCAGATATAAATGATTTTAACTAATTATTTAATTTTTACGACATTCATCCGATTAAAAATTTAAAAGAGTTTTCAATTATTACGGTATGGTTACTTTGATTCTTTATCAGATTTTCAATCAGAGCATATTAACCATCATTATACTCATTAATCTTCGTTTCAAAATATAGTAAACTCTGTCATCATGGCCACCTCTCTATGACGACCACATCTCAAAGGTGACTAGTATATCTGAGAACGTAAACAAATATTAGTATTGAATTTCACCTCTCTCAGACGACTACAACCTCTGAACACATGCTGTCGTTTTAGACAGAATTATAATTTAAAAATTTTTCTTCATACCTAGTACCCTTCGCTGAAGACCACGGCACGCCACTGTTTCCAAAAACTCATGGAAATACTTTTATGAACTAAAATTTCGTCGAGTATATTTCCTAGTTCTAAATATTCTTTATAAGCTTTACTGAAAAAATGGTCAACGCTCTTACAGATTTTCTAAACTGCCTTTAACAGAATTCTAAGTTTGAATAAGCATTCTAATTTCCTCAGGAAGCATTACAACTTCTACAGTGTTCACAGCAACAGCAACGCTTTTCCAAAGTTTAACTGAGTGCCAACAAAACTTCCAGTCAGTGAATAATTTCTTCCTTATTCATGCCGAATTTTATGTTGAATTCATTTGTTCGTTATTCATAATTCAATTGAACAACAAAAAGCACTGCAAAATTTTAGCAGGAGTGATACAGAAAGGCTGTTTCTTTTGAATGAATGGCAAAAAAAAAAAAAAAAAAAAAA
>KK115527.1:310861-354175 GCA_000611955.2 Stegodyphus mimosarum
AATGAACTATATATAAAATTTTTTTTCATAAGAAATTAACGTAAAGTTAGATGAAATTAAATAATTAAACAATTCTCTTGCTCTATTGCTGCAAGGAATGAAATTTTGAACTTAACAAATACAAAAACATTATATCATTCATATAAAGCTAATTTAAATTTTAAATTATGAAAATTCAATTGTAATCAAATAAATGATTAATTATTGCTGCAAACTAATTTGCTATATCATTCAAATTCAGAGAGCATATGCAAATTAAGTGCATGCATCTCAATACATGAAAAAATATTTAATAATCCATAAATTAAACCTAAAAACTAAAGAATTTTTTAAGATTAAATTATGTTGCATAAAAAGAATAATTGTTAAGCGGGCAGGAGACAGATCTTTTCATGGGGAAGTTGCCTCCAAACCTAACTCTTCAATTACTCAATTAGTGTCTTGTCAACCATATAGGCATGGGTAAAGAATTATGCAAAGCCAAAAGTAGTGAATTGCCTAAATTAGAAACTTGAAAGAATTTCGAGAAATTTAATAACTAAATCCACTTAGGAAACAAATTATAAAAAGCGCATTTTTATGTAATTAAGAGTATAAATCCAATCTAATTTAGAAAACTTTGCCTATTCTGGTACATCCCCGACACGAATTATCCATAAACAAGCTATCTAAACATTATAAAAATTGAAAAATAATAATATAAGATAAAATAAATACAATCTGTAAAATTAATACAAAAAAGACAAGTAAATAGTAAGTTTCAATTTAACTTACCTTGTAACTATGTATTTTTGTAAGCGGGGAAGTGGTGTAACAGTTGCTAAACAATGCGAGGTTGAGTAGTTTGTTGCTGCTGTGTAAAGAGCAACAAACTACAAACAAGCACCAATAAACTACTCAACCTCATATTGTTTAGCAACTGCTACACCACTTTCCCGCTTACAAAAATATATAGTTACAAGGTAAATTAAATTGAAATTTACTATTTATTTACCTTTTTTGTATTATTTTTATAGGTTGTAGTAATTTAATTTTATATCATTATTTTTCAATTTTTATAGTATTTAGATAGTTTATTTATGCATAATTGGTGTCGGGGATGTATCAGAATAGGCAAGGGTTTCTGAATTAGTTTGGATTTATACTCTTAATTACATTAGCAATGTACTTTTAATTAATAATTTGTTTCCTAAGTGGATTTACTTACTAAATTTCTTGAAATTCTTTTAAATTTCTAATTTAGGCAATTCACTACTTTTGGTTTTACTTTTGGTTCTGTATAATTGTTTACCCATGTCTATATGGTTGACGCAACACTAATTGAGTAATTGAAGAGTTAGGTTTGGAGGCAATTTCTCCTTGAAAAGATCTGTCTCCTGTCTGCTCAACATTCCGTTTGGCAATGTTCCTTAAGTCGGAAGCCACCCCACCGGAAGAGTTGTCTGCTCAACAATTATTCACTTTATGCAATATCATTTAACCTTAAAAAAATTCTTCAACGTTTTTAAGTTTAATTTATGGACTATTAAATACGTTTTTCATGCATTTAGGTGCTTGCACTTAATTTGCATATGCTTTCTGAATTTGAATGGTATTGCAAATTAGTTCGCAGCAATAACTAACCTTTAATTTGATTACAATTGAATTTTCATAATTTAAATTTAAATTAGCTTTATATGATTGGGATAATGTTTTTGTATTTGTTAAATTCAATATTATGTATATATATATATCAGTTTTCGTTTTTTTCGGGGGGGGAGGGGGAAGATGAAACCAAAATCACGCTTGAGTAATGGACGAAAAGACTGTTGCTTAGATGAGGACTGGTGAGAAAGTCACGACTGGTTTGTTCTTTGAAACATCTTTTTGATTTTTTACAGGAGCAATTATTCAGAAATATACTTCTGGTTTAAACTGACACAACACTAGGAATGTTAAACATGCCCCACAATATCGATCTACGTAGTTTACGTTTTAGACAAGGAAGAAGAAAGTGAAGCAAAAGACGTGGTTTATTCAGGCACAAAAAGGGGGGGGGAAGCAAGCGAGAAAAAGCAATGCGTACTCACTTCGGTCATATTTGTAGCCAGAAGTCATACTGTGTTAATTCTGGTCAGCAACTGAACTACAGATGTCGCAGTGCAGACAGATTGCAGAGAAAGTGTGACGTAACATGCGGCAGAGCGACACAGCAAAGCGTAGCCTTTGAAGTAGGGTTACATTTAATAAAAATTTACGAATCTGAAGATGTATTTTCAGTATATTGCAATTAAGTTTTCATAATTTTGTTTCATATTTTATAGTTTACGCATACACACACAAACATATATATATATAATATGATATGAGACGTTATTGCGTCTGATTGTAACAATGACAATAATCTTGCAATTAGCATACCATTAATACAAGTTTTATATACTTTATCGTTAATAATACACCCAGAGCTTAATTTCTAAAAATAGAAATACTGAAGCCCCATGGAAAGCCATCAGGAAGGGAGAGCAGAAATAAATAAATAAAATAATTAAAATTCGATCGAATCTAAAGAGAAAAAATTTATTGAATTAATTAAAATTAATGATAACTAGTTAAATAATAAAACGAAATAATCTACTTCGTTTTATTTAGGATAAACAAATTAATTTTTTTTTTACCATTTTACCTATGAGAAAAGGTGAAATAGTTAAAGCGTCACTAATGAGAAAAGAGAGAACGCTAAAAACAGTATGAGAGTATGGAAGGAAATTTTAACGGATAAGTGTAGATGTGAAAATGAAGAGAGAAGTAACCGGCACTTGCAAACTACGAGCCTTTGCTAATATAATCCTAGTTTCAAACACAATGTGACACGGGGAAAAATTGCCCCTAAATCCGAGAGGAGAACAAAAGTAAGGTTATGTAGAACCGACCGTATCCCCTCCTCGCACAATTTGGTTACAGCATTTGGAAAAGTTTGCGTAAGTGCTGTTATCCGTGGGAAGGCAGTAGCATTAGACATTTTTGAGCCGTTTCTTTTTGTATTTCATAATGTTAAGCTCACTGCAATTTGGAGAGCATTTATGAACATAAACAACGGTTCCTCTTCCCCATTCTATTGTAAATCGGGAGTGACTGAAACCACCGATAACGAATCAGTTACCATGGGGATCACTTCGAGTACTTTCGGGAAGTAAAAAATTTGTCTATTCTCTAATAAATCTCGTAAGCTTATTGCACGTTCGGAGAATAAAGTTTTGGCAAACTGTTTAGGCTTTTCCCCCTTAAAATGACTATCTGCGGCCAAGGGTGTGTTGCGGAATTTGGGCAATACCCTGATGTAATGTTATGCGAAAATATCAGAGAACTGCACAGACTTGGTGTCACGCACAACGTTGGAATTGCACATATTGCTAAGGATACGCTTAAGCGTATCAGTTTCATCAATTTTATCTTCAGCACAAAGTCATTGATAAGATTACAAAATCATCAGCTATATCTCTACTACTTTTGCGATAAATCTAATGAAACTCCACGCGAAAAAAAAAAGCTTTCAAATCTTTAGACTGTGTTCATCTAATTTCGGATACTATACAACAAATTATCAAGTGGGGGAAGATTTTTTAAGATTATTCCGAACAATTATGGCATAATGACAAAGCACTTCCTTCTGCAGAAAGACCACTATATGAAGAGTAGCATCTTAACAATGTTCGAGTTGGGGGATCTATTGAAACATACCAAGGCTCATTATTGCCTCAACCGTTGTTTCCGAAAAATGAGAGATTGAAAAGATTTTACTTATCATATTAATCTCCACGAACAAGAAATTCATTTCTTTTCTTTAAACAGAGATTTAACCAATTGCTACTGTTATGCTGATTGACCTTTCCCCTTGTGTAAAATTCGATTAATGGCTGATAAAAAATTCGGTCAATTTGCTTATTTTAAATTCCATCAGTAACCATCCATCGGCATATATGGCTTTTTATGATGGTTAATATTCTTCCTAAAAGTTGTGATGGACTTTAATACGATATGAGTTTTCACCGAAATTAAAAAAAAGAAATGGAATCGAATATAGTTAACTGCTGTTTTTTGGCGTACTTAACCTGCGGGAGTCCTTCGGATACTTAATTATATGTTCTGTGAAGAAATCTAAATTATACGTCACGTCTCCTTTGCTCACAGCCAACTCTATAATGGCCTTGAAGAGCAAAAGTCACGTGATCCAGATAGTTGATGTGTTTTTTGTGGTAGTGCATGGTTACGAAGCCTCTGGTCGTAGATTTTTTGGATATATATTTTGGTACTAGTGTTATGTAAGTGGATTATTTTGCTAATTCTAAGTGATTTTAAATAACTTAAGCTTTATGTAATGGTAAATAATAGTTTTATCTACATTTCGCTTTACATCTTTTTTAATTTTTAGATTTATTTGGGAAAATTTGTAGCTTTTCTCAAGCGTATTCAAGTATTTCGTTTTAACATCGAATGCATTTACTCTAGTTTGAACATTTTGCATAGAATTGTTTTGAATATATGTTCGGTAGAGTACATTAGGAATTCTTTATTTTGATTATTTCTTTCTAATAGCGTATTTGACAATCTATCCCAATAAAAGAAACTTTATCACCACAAACATTTCGGGCATTAGTAACAATAACAGATGCATTTATTCAATTGATTCCATATTTGTTTCAAAATTATGAAGCTGAATACATATTGTTAGGAAAATTTTAAACTGATGCTCTTGGGTCACGTTTTATAATGTATCGGCAAATGTCAGATTCAAATTATTACATAAATTACTTGCAATTATTAGAAAGTGAGAAAAAGCTTCGTTTTAAAAGTAATATTATAATTTCATCGTGAAATATGAATGTCCCTTTTACCAGATTATGATATGGATTCTACCTTTATATTTGTGAACATTGATGAGCATTCAAATTTACTAATTAATAATTTTTCTCTAGAAAAAATTTCTTCTGATAAGACCAGTGCTAATTTATGTTTCAGGTTATGTTTCCATGAAAGAATCAAGGGTGATAAAATGTAATATTTGGCTGGTTGCAAGGTATCCATTCAAGTAGATACAGCAGATGATATTTTTGGTTTTCTTAACGAAGTAGACAGATGAAAATTAAAACTTTACCATCTGAAGTTACTTTATTAACATCTTCAGTTGTACATTTCTTATTTGGTGAAATATTTAAAAACATGGAAGATACATTTCTTATGTCAGGAAAGCAAATGGATGTTTTATATAAGTTAGCTTGCGTACAGTTAGGTCGAATTAACTTTAATTTAACAGAGTCTTACACTTGTGGAATGACTTTACAAACTCGGTTAGAAAATATCTGTTTAATAACTTGTAAAATAATGTTAAATAATTATACAAAATATAAAAATGAGAAAATTAATATAAAATGTTCATATAAAAATGTTAAAAAGTTGACCAATTAATTTCAGTTAATAAGTCACGATTGTTTATTTTTATTTATGCTATGTTTCTGCATAGATTATGTATAATATGTAGTATGTGTGTATATGGTACAGCTCCAAGTTTTATGAATCTATTTTTAATAGTGGAATAGGTCTGTAACTTGGGTAAACCGCTTTGTCCTTTTTACGAATGTAATTAGCATTTAATTCTTTGAAATAATCATAAAGATTTTTATAGCATAACATGCATGTAAGTTTATCTTTATACTCAGACTTTCTAGCATTTAATTCGTTTCCATGTTTTGACAAAATTGAGATATCTAGTTTTTATTAGTGAATGGCGTGAAAAGAGATGACTATGGATATTTGCCTTCTTAAAATTTATATAGCTGATGCGATGGTAGCGGCATGGAGTTTAAAAAACATTCTGCCCTTTATATTTATTTTACTATTAAGAAAATCTAAATAAAATTTACATCCATAAAGCTATTGAATTTAACCCCTTATGTGGATTTTATATTATTTTGGGAATAAATTTGGTTCAGATTACATAAATATATTTCATTTTTAATAAAATTATAGAAATAAAGTTTACATGTGGTGATTCTCAATGATATTTTTAGTTACATAAACAAAGTACAATTGTTTAAAAATTATTGAAGATATACATTTTTACAGCTTGTGAAAATATTGCACTATGAAAAATTTAATGTAAATCATACAACCTACTCCCGTTTATTAATTTTACTTATATTTATTTTAAGAGAAAGCTATTATTTTTGGCAAAGTTAAACTTCGCGATTATAGTGAGGAGAAAGACACAGACTATTTCGATCACGCGACGTTCCGAAACTGATTTCGCTTGAAGGCCAAGATATAGTCGGCTGTGCCCTTTTCTACCCAAACGTATTACCGTCATCTTCAGTTCCTCTTTTTTAAATTTGTTCAATGATTCACCAATATTTCGGTCTTTAGGCTCGGTTTCAGAGCTTTCTTGCAAACTGTTCCCTAATTCCACTTTACTACATATCTTTTTTCCTACATGTTACCACATAAATTTGTTCTGTCATCGTAAGTGATACGCTCATGGGAAGAAAATCTGAAATCACAGAAGAGTAAATTGAAGGATTGGAGTCATATGGATGTTGTACAGAAATGAACATGCAAACTATTCCTATACAATAGTTGTTCAAATTTCTTTTCTGTGTCATCAAAATAGATGGTTACTTTAGAGATCATATCAAAATACGACAATATGCAGTTTACATTACCTTTAAAATATCTACTTCTTCATAAATTATCTACTAGCATATTAAATAGATAAAATATCGCAGACCAAATGTCATTCCAATGTTTACTCTTTCATAATATGTGCACGTTTAAATAAAGTGTTTTCGTGAAAAGTACTAGATTAAGCCTTAAAGCTGACGTATATTATGCTCTTATTATAAGTCTTATATCATAAACCTTTCTCATTTTATTTTCAGCCAAGACTTATGTTAATCTCATATTTTATTATTTTTTTGCAGATTTATCACAGTTTTGTATCATTGAGAAGAAACAAATAAATGTCTTAAGGCTGTAATCAGATCCAATATAATAAAAAAATTTAATGCAGGAATTGGTAAAATTCATTAACTCAGCTTTCACGGTACACAAAGTTCTTTCATTAATTTCGTTTCAGTTGCGTAATTTTAATATCTGAGTGGTGTTTCAATGCCTAAAGTATTAATTTTTCCCATCAGCGCACATATTTCCTTTAAAGTAAACTATATTAAAACAAAATAAGTAACTAATCGTTAAGTTTATATCCTTCTCTAAAATTCCAATAGATTTGCAAGTTTAGTATAATAGTCAAAAGAAACAGGAAAAAAAGAAAGGAAAATGAAAATTGTTTTTATATTGTAGGGTGCTCTTTTACTTTTTGATTCTTTCAAACATTTACTGTCAAACTATTTCAACCACACTATTGCAACCATTTTCAAACTACTTTGCACACTATTTCAACCATTTACATTTACTATAAGAGCTCGTTCTTTAATTTCGCTATCAGAACCATGTAATCCTTACTTGAAAACTATTTTGCTACATTTCGTAATTTCAACAATCAGCTCTTGGAACAGTATAGTAGTATTTTTATCCATGCAGGAGGCCCCGATTAAACGTATCCAAAAATAACTGATTATAACGCGAAAGCCACTCATTAGATTCCTTCGAAATAAAACTGAGTAGTGCCGAAAATTCCTTTTTAAATTTGTTTTGTCACATTTTCGAAGTTACTGGCACATTAACGTTGCCAGCAGTTGTTTCAGCAGTATTTTTTCTGGCTTCTTATACCAGTGAAGTGCATGAAAAGCTCGAAACGAAAGATTGTGTGTATCAGTGAAAAGTTCGAAGCTGAGATGATCTGAATCAGACGATTCTTGAAGCAGTTTCTCTAATGACATTTTATACGCTAAGAATCAATTAGCGAGAGTTTGAGTATCGTTTTAACATCGTTTTTATCGTTGAATTACAGAAGGTTGTCGACTATACTAATATACGTAGAAACCCATGAATTACTCTGCGTAGTGATATAAATTATTTTAATATACTTCATATGTGCAGATTTATACATTTGTGCGTTTCTGTATCTGGTATTCGTATAACCAAAATAATGCACGTTATTTAACTATCTTTTGGATTTACAAGTGACATACATAGCGTATCATTTACATTTTTCGGCAGCCAAAATGCATTTACAAACTAAAAAGATGACTCAGCTGTCCCTTCGATAATTCCTAGTTTTTAGAGTGCTCGGGTCTCTAAATTTTCTAAATTAGGTCTTGGACGCATCTAATCCATGTTATACACCTGCGATTAACGTAAAAACTTGTTATGCAGCAATATATTATGTAAGAACTTATAGATACTAAACTTATAGGTGCTTTACAAAAAGTTATAGAAACTTTAGTATACCAAATACACAATAAAGTGGATGTCAGAGGCTCTTTTCCCCCATCAAGCACGTTTCTTTCATTAGACTAACTAAGAATAAAAGAATTACGATTAGCACCTAAGCAAATGTATCAAAAATACTTTTAAATAAATAATTTTGCTAGTGAAAACAAGATTTTTTATATGATCTTCAAAGTACCATATCATTTTTTACAGTTTTCTGTATCGGTTCAAGGGGATTTCTTGACTCATTTATAAATCTAGAGATCGAAATAGGATTTTAAAAAATAGTCCTTCCTTTCTCATTCATTATATAGCTGTTGTTCCCTGTTACTTAGGATCATATCTGGTTTAGGCTTTTTTGCCACCTGATGAGTTCTCATCAGTTACCCCGGCTGTGGCGCTGGCCCTGTTCTTAACTTCGAAAATTAACAGAGTACGAATGATACGATGACGGGAAAAAAGCTCACAGGAAAGATACTCATAGAATAATGATCACAAGAATAAATGCACACAGGAAACATGTCCACGCGGAAATATGCCCACATAGAAAAAAGCTCACATGGAAAAATGCTCAGTTAGAAATATTCTTACAACGGAAAAAGCTCACATAGAAATATGGTCACGTGGGAAAATGCTCGCATTAACCCTTTCAGCGGCGGTATGTAAAAGAATTAAAATTATACTAAATTTTGCATGAATTGTTTAAGATCTAACATTCTTAGCTATAATACTTTTAAAGTGATCTTACGAGTAAAACTGGCGACTTCTCCCACAGGCGTGAATAATACTAACACAGAAGAAGGGTAAAACAAACCCTTTATTATTCATCAAACACTTGACACAAATGCACATACTTCCTGCTCACAATAACACCCATGGCTTGCTGTGGGAACTTAATAATAATGTAACAACAAACACAAAGATGAGCAGTAGTGCTGGACTAACAATTTTAGTTTGAGGCTAACTAGGCTGATTCAGCCATCTACCCGGCGAAATCATGTGCTGAATAAACTTAAGGTTTCGTCTGTTTTTATACTATCTTCACTTAGCTTTAATTTGCATCCTGGCGAGGAAATGCGAGGGAAAAATGAGAGGTTCAGAAAAGATACCAAACTTAAGAGAATCCCTATACTGAAACTTATGGACCATAAGAGCACAAAATTGATGCTTAAAAAAATCTAGAGCGAAACCCTGAATTTTGAGGGCCGCTATAAATTTTATATCATTGCCCCTGTACGACATTCCCCCCCGTAACTACCATTAGTTAATTTTTTGCGTTTTTACTCTATTTTTGCATACTTTTGATGTGTATCTATAGAAATTGGTGTTTTAATGTAGCTATTTAAGTTTGAAGCCAAAAATGTTCTAAGTTTTTGCAGATATTCAAAATTTTAGAAATAAAATTCACGTTTTTAGGCACTTTGATGCCGTCGATAATGGACTGAAAAGAGATTTACCCTGCCAACGTTTATTAATAGCCAACGTAAATGCAGGGTGTACTGAAGTTTAAAAAAAAGAAAATATAAAAACTTACATTCGGAAATCAAGAATCATGTAAGAGACTTTGATGAAATAGTTGATCAGATTAGATATTTACGTAAGATAGCTAATATTCAGTAAATTTATGTTTTTATAATTTTTTTAAATATGTGTATGATTTAATAGTAATAAGGTATTTTTAATAATTTAAATAAAGTAAATATTTCTATTTGTTTATTCTTCTAAATGTTTATACTATAAAATGTCTAACTTATAATTACTATTATTTTATTTTTTAACGATAAAAAAAGTAATAAATTTCATTGTATATTTTATTTCATTCTTACTTCCTCCTCTCCTTTTCTTAATTCAAAACGGCACATTTGTTAATCTTATATGACTATAGAATCTAGTAATCTATCTATGACTATAGAAACTTTTACAGTTTTTGAAATTTTTGAAATACAGGGTGTTTATAAAATCCCGGATCCATTTTGATGTTTAATAACTCATAAAATAATAAAGATAGATTAAAATTAATAACATAAATGATTAGATAGACTCAAAAAATTTCATGACCCTTGTCAATGAACTTCCACGTGTGCCCTCTTCGTCGCACAGAGAATATCAAGTCGATATTCAATTTCACGCCAGGTACTGGCAAGCATGTCGGCATCCACATAGGCTATTGCGGTTATAATTCTGGCTTTTAGGTCATCAATGTTCGACACTCTCCTTCTGTAAACGTTGTCCTTTACAAATCCCCCATGAATACAGTGAGGCACAATGGGATTCCCCAAAGGTTAATGAGTGGTGTGGACTAATGCACGACCGAGTCATTGGGTCTTTCTTTTTTACAGAAAAGGCGGTCTCATCACTCGTATACTTAGACATGTTGGAAAACTTCGTATTTCCACAACTAGAAGAGCTTCAGCCACATCTTTTTGCAACAAGATGGCGCGCCACCTCATTGGGGTACCATCGTTCGTAGTTCTTTGGATGACCATTTTACAGGAAGATGGATTGGGCGAGGAGGTCCAATTCCTTGGCCACCCAGATCACCTGATATAACGCCGCTGGACTTTTTTCTTTGCGGATTTGTTAAGGACAACGTTTACAGGAGCAGAGTGTCGAACATTGATAAAAGCCAGAATTACAACCGCAATAGCCTATGTGGATGCCGACATGCTTGCCGGTACCTGGCGTGAAATTGAATATCGACTTGATATTCTCCGTGCGCCGAAGGGGGCACACGTGGAAGTTCGTTGACAAGGGTCATGAAACTTTTTGAGTCTATCTAACCATTTATGTTATTAATTTTAATCTATCTTTATTATTTTATGAGTTAGTAAACATCAAAATGGGTCCGGGACTTTTTAACACCTTGTATATACATAATACACACACACACATATGTATATATATATATATGGATGTATGTGTGTATATATAAGGTTTTTAAAGAAGCAAAAGTAGTTTTTTGTGTAGTTATAGATATGAGAACAATATGAACCCAGAAGATTCTTTAGTTTCAGCCCCTTAATTTTAACCTTCATTTCGACTTCGTTTTCCCCATAATTCCAATAGGCAACATCAGGAACTGCACAAAGGTCAGTTGCAAGCAAATTCGAATTGGAAACAAGTTGCATATTATTATTCGCATTCCCTGCCGTAGAGACAGTAGAGGGCATCTTAAGCTTCTTTCTTGTTAGGTGCTCAATTGTTCAGCTTCTCGGCGACCTGAATGTTTTCAAGTCGTTAAAAGCCATTAGTGATACTGCACTACAGATAATTTGACATTCAGAGTCAATGTGAAAGTAATTTCCGAATTTCTGGTAGCCGGCTATGACAAAGGATATAGAAACGAAGGTATGGGACATCAGGACCTTATGTAATTCATTACATGTCCCAATAAAGAAAGGAAGAAGAAATATTTTAGAAGAATGTTTTTGAATCCAAGAAAGTTTTTGCATGATTGCCTCGCGCTCCTGAGGAGACTGTTCGTTACATATCTGTTATTGCTTTTAAAATTATTCACGATGCTTGAATACCATTAAGGAATATAAATAAATAAATAAAACGTTTTAAATTGCATTTCTTTCTATATAAAATTCTAATTTGTCCTTTTCCCAATTCCTTTCTTTTTTTATTTACCAGAACAGCTGATTAGTTAGTTTTACACAGTTATTTCCATTTACGAGAAAAGTAATTAAGTATATTTTGTCGTGCACTGTAACTTAAGTACTTATTAAAATATATTTAATTTTAAGAAAATAAGGTAAGATCTTTGCCTAATGTCAAGCGTTATTTTTAATGTTATCGGAATCTTTTCTTGATATGATGAGATGATTAACAATCGAGGAAAATATAATTTTTATAATAGTACAGAAAAAGAATGTTATGAAATGTGGCCACTGGAGGCCAATTGCTAAGGACCGATCACAAACGGCTATATTGAACGTTAAATCATAAGTCTGTTTGGAAATTATGTGAAATAAAATAATGCCAGAATACTAGAACATAATAATAAAGATAATTCTTGTGCTCTGAAATCTAGAAGGCTTTTAAAAGTGTTCAAGACACAAAAGGATTATATTGCTCTGAATATGTAAAAGTGAAAAAATGCAGTTACCAGTCCACAGGCATTCTGGCGAAAGATGTCAATTCGATATATGGGACCAAGGAGGGTGACGTAAATAGTATGAAACTGCCGGTTCACCAACAGGAGGCCGATTGCGGATGAGCCCGGAAGCAGGTACGCCGTGCAAGTCGGGAGGCCGTGCAAGGTTAGAGATGGATTGCGGATAAGCAAACTAACTGATAAGGAGGGTTGTAGGAGTCTGAATTTAGCTGATAAGGTGTCGTCACACTTTGATAACAGATTATATTTTGTTGATTTTCCAGCAGTAATTTCTAATTTTAGGATTTTTTTCCTTTGTATTTTTCTTCGTCTTTACTAGGCCTATAATGGTTATTTCCTATGTTCTCTAAACACTTGGAATTTAATGACAGGCAGGTAGATGTAAATTTTTAATTTTTGCCCTATATTTCAAGAATTATAATGTCCTATGCACTCTTAGTTTTAACGTATGCCTTACAATTTTTTATTTCATCAGAGCATATTAATTTTCCTTTATCTTAATTACATTACTCATTTTACACAGGATGTTCTTCATATCTTTTAACCATATACTCGTAATTTTATTTTACTTATTAAATTTTAGGAGTGTAATTATTCAGATATACATTTTAATTTATCATATGATTTTAATTTTAGATCCAATTTTAACTTTTTTCCTTCTTTCTAACCTTCGGAATGTTTAATGTACTCCAATTTATAACTTATTTGCTATATTTTACGAGTGTAATTATTGAAATACACAGTCCAGTCACATTAATGTGACCACCACGTACTTTCCATGTCAGAGTTAAATAACCAATCACAGAAGGCAGGTGGCAGCACAGTGCAGTTGAGCGTATATAAAGGGTGTGTGAGGGCTTCGGAAAACATTTCAATCGTTGGCGTAATGCAGAAACGAAGCGATTTATCCGACTTCCAAAAGGGCATGATCATTGGCTTTCGGGCCAAGGGTGGAAGCATTTCCGAAACGGCTGAGTTTGTGAACTGTTCGCGTGCCGCCGTGGTAAAAGTGTACCGTGCATGGCAAAATGGGACTGTCCAAAATCAGCGACGTGGCAAATGTGGTGCACCACGGGCCATAGATGACAGAGGCGAACGACGGTTGCGGAGATGCGTTCGGGCAGATAGACGGGCTACCGTTGAGCAACTGACCACCAAAATGAACCAAGGGGCTACCAAAAGTGTCTCCCAAAGTACTATTCAGCGAACATTGCTGCGTCTGGGCCTCCGAAGCAGACGCCTGGTTCGTGCACCTATGCTGACTGCTGTTCATCGACGGCGAAGGCTAGAATTTGCACGCCAGTACAGCAGCTGGACGTCCACTGAGTGGCGACAGGTTGCGTTTTCGGATGAATCGCGTTTTATGCTCCATCGGACAGATGGACGTTGGCGTATAAGGCGTGAAACCTCTGAAAGGAACCACCCTGCAACCATTGCCGGAACGGTCCAAGCTGGAGGCGGGAGCATTATGGTCTGGGGAATGTTTTCCTGGCATTCTCTAGGTTCACTGATCATTGTGGAAGGCACAATGGATCAATACAAGTACGCATCTGTCCTTGCGGACCATGTTCACCCCTACATGCGCATTGTTTTTCCTCAGGATGATGGCATCTTCCAGCAGGACAATGCGAGGTGCCATACAGCTGCCAGTGTACGTGCGTGGTTCGAAGAGCACCAGGATGAGTTTACCGTCCTCCCCTGGCCAGCAAACTCACCTGACTTAAACCCAATCGAGCATCTGTGGGACCATCTCGATCGAGTTGTTCGCGCCATGGATCCTCAACCGCGTAATCTAGCGCAGCTGGCCACGGCATTAGAGTCGGCATGGCTCAACATCCCAGAGAACACCTTCAGGGACCTATGTGACTCTCTTCCTGCACGTCTCGCAGCAGTCCGCTCTGCGAAAGGTGGTTATTCTGGCTTTTGACAGATGGTCACATTAATGTGACTGGACTGTGTATGATCCACATTACCTTTGGGAAAATCGACTACGTATAACAGTCTATAGAAAATAGGGGGCAAGCCAGGAATCCTGGGTCACTCCTGCAATGATGATTTTGATGGCTGAAATAGATGTTTTCTTGACTCACACTAAAAGTTAGGTCGGTGAGGAAGGAGATGAGAAGAAGAAGACTTTCCCGACTAAAGCTCATCTTGATAAGTTTGTTGATCAACCCCTTATGCCAGATGTGGTCCAATGCTTTCGCCACATCTAGCATAAGGCGTGCCGTGCGTTTCTTATTGTGCAGCTGCCGCGATAAATTTAACTAGCCTAACTAGTTACTTTCAAGTAGACAGTTGCTTTCTGAATCCATACCGACCGGACGGATGGAGTTGAAGATATGGATCCATCGTTTTTTAGACAATACTTTCGTAAATTTTGATGATATTGAAAAGCGAACTTATAGGGCGAAACTTCTGTCCTGTCCAGGTTTGGAGACAATAAAGACTTTGGCACTCTTCCAAGGAATGGGAAAATAACTTAAGCCGGCGTTGGTAATTCCAGTGAATTTGGCGATAATGTTGGAAGGTAAATTGTGTAACATGTTGGTAATTCCCTCAATGCTAAATTATGTATTGCATTGTATGCCTTTTTAACGTCCAACTTACGTTATTATATTTTGATTTTCACCTTGAGTAGTGAGGTAGGTAAAGGGCTTACTGAAGGGGCACAGATCCAAGCAACAACAAATTCTTCAACTTATGTGATAAACTCTTGGTCTACCAGTGTTTAGGAAATACAATTTTTGTTCTAGGTATTCAGACAAAGCTCTCACTTTGTCAATATTTGAGTATGCAGTAGAGTTCGCAGTAGTAAAAGGTTGGTTATATTTATGCTTGTTCATAAGAGATTTGAAAAATTTCCAGATGGATCTATTATTTAGTCTATAAGTGAAATTTTTTCTTCCCACTTTTCAGTACGGAATTTCTTAGTTTCTTTTTTAATCGTCTTGCCAATGAACTTTAACTCTGTTTTGATTACCGGATCCCACGTAAGTTGCCATGACTTACGTAGGCGGTTTGTTTCGATAATCGGATGCCATGGAAGTTGCTATGTCCTACGTAGGCGGTTTCTTATTTTAATAAGTGGCTTAATGTTTGGCGGAAGTTTTCCTACAAAATCCTTTACAGTCACAACGTTGGTGGCTTCATGATAATCATCGTTTAAGCGCATAGTAAACTCAGCAGTTGCTTTATCGATAATCAAAGTGACTTGAGAGACTTTTGCTTTTAGGTGAGATTTTCTTGAAGATATTATTAAAAATCAACCTGTCTGTACGGACTTTGACCTTCAGCGATTGGACTTTTTAGATACTCAAAGCAGCTGTAATCGGGAAGTGATCCTAACTGAGCACCACCGTATACCTGTTGCAATAGGGATGCCAGAGTTAGTAAGTATTAAGTGGAGACTGTCAGTTGCCTTGCTGGATGAAATGGTCTGTGCGTAGCTTCCTCAGCTGCATAGACTAAGTTGGGATTGTTGAGGATGAACTCGTGTAAGGCCTTGGCTTTTAAATTAGTGCTTCTACAACCCCAGTCAGGGTACTTTGCATTCAGATTTCCCAATAATGATAGGTATGCTGTTCGGGAAAGTGGAGGAGTGAACAGTTTCAGTAAGCTCGCTGTCTGGAGGGTTGTACACTGCGAAGAAAACGTTTCTATAGCTTGTAAGAGAGACAAACAATCAGAATTTCGTAACCTTTGCTGTTGCCTTGGAAGACTAAACAAGAGGAAAATTTACTATTTACACAAATCAAAACTCTTCCACCTCTGTGCCGAAGTCTGTCACAACGATGGGAGAGGTACTTCATGATTTTTAATTTATCAGTAGGCGTGGTTTGTGTTTCAGTAACTATAAAATATCAATGTCCTTTTCCAGAATGAAACCATGGAGTTACACAAGCTTGTTTTTTAAAGTACATGCGTTCTATACGGCCATTAAAATGGTAGAAGCACAATTTGGTATAATTAGTCATAATGAAGTGGTGGTTGCACAACGTAATCTGAGGCTTTGAAGCCAGGTTTTTCTTAGATTCTATCTACGGAAAAGCAAATTCTACAGTTCTTCATATATTTTATAAAACGGTCTGTAATCCCCTAGAACTTTAATGGAGTCACTGACTAGGCTTTAGGTAGGAATGGCAAAGGCTTAGGCGTAGCTTTTGTTGGAAATTACGGGGGAAGAATAATTTCTACGACCGAATTTGTTAGAATTTGTGTGTTTAGAAAACTGCACACAAGCACGATAATTCGCAGTGCATTCCTGATTACAGTTGGTACAGAATGGTTTGTCCTCTTTTTCCTTGGTTCAATCCCTGGAAAAATAAAGTAGGCACATTTTACACATCTGGGTTCGTGTCTGCATGCAGTTTGAGTATACTGGAACGATTGGCAGTGGTAGCACTGCATGGCGCCACCGCAGCCTCTATATGACTCAATGTTCACTTCGAGATACTGCAAGAATTTGATACTACCCTACACTGACCTACTGAGCAACTTCCGACCTGAGTTAGCCTTGAGGCAAGTAACGGAATAAGTTACTCAGAGGTGGGACCATATACTATCTGCTAGCCACAACCTCAGGAAAGGGCCAGAGCAGATCAGTCGGGCATTTATTGTCAAAGTTAAAATTACGGAGGTTACAATTATACAATAAATGCAAATTGATTAGGTACATAACATACGTTGAAGAGTACGTCTAATGTGATATACAGGAGTTTCACAAAAGCGTAGTGACATGACAGTTATCAGCTGCCGTCTACAAAGGCAAACATTGGAACACTACATAAAATAATTTTACATTATACATTTTAAATTTTACATTTTAAAATAAAAATGCAGGAGAGTCTCAATTTTAAAAAAGAAAATCGTAGCAGTTATACTGCCAATTGTTACATATGAATGAATACATTGGTTGGGCATGCTAAATGTGAAGATATATAAATAAAGAATCGAAAGTACCAAATAACAATTCTGCTTTTCGATAAAGTAGACCGATTTAACAAATTCTGCTTTTCTATAAAGTAGACCGATTTAACAAATTCTGCTTTTCGATAAAGTAGACCGATTTACAACAAAACTTGTCCGCGAAACAGAGCATGTACTATGCACTACAAACAATAACATTCAAAACTTTAAAACTGAAACTGATACATTTAACCAAGGAATTAAAAGCATGCTACTGAGATAAAATAAAATCCGTCTGCCAGTTAGAGCATGTACCATGCATGATAAACTACATGGACCACAAACAGGTACTTACATATATATTAAAACTGAAGCTAAACGAATTACATTTTATAAGCAGACGACCGATTGGAAAACAAACCAGGCACCTGTCACGAAAATTTATATAAGTACTTAGAAAGGGCAAGTTACGAATGTGGATACATTGCTAAAAGGATACAGGGTGATCAAAAAGTCAGTATAAATTTGAAAACTTAATAAATCACGGAATAATGTAGATAGAGAGGTAAAAATTGACACACATACTTAGAATGACATGGGGTTTTATTAGAAAAGCAATAATTAGAAAAGCAACAATCTGATCAGAAAAGCAATAATTAGCATAACAAATTAAGACAAAGCAAAGATGATGTTCTTTACAGGAAATGCTCAATATGTTCACCATCATTCCTCAACAATAGCTGTAGTCGAGGAATCATGTTGAGAACAGCACTGTAAAGCATGTCCGGAGTTATGGTGAGGCATTGGCGTCGGATGTTGTCTTTCAGCATCCCTAGAGATGTCGGTCGATCACGATACACTTGCGACTTCAGGTAACCCCAAAGCCAATAATCGCACGGACTGAGGTCTGGGGACCTGGGAGGCCAAGCATGACGAAAGTGGCGGCTGAGCACACGATCATCACCAAACGACGCGCAAGAGATCTTTCACGCGTCTAGCAATATGGGGTGGAGCATCCTGCATAAAAATCGTACGTTCCAGCAGGTGTTTATCAGCCAGGCTGGGGACGATGCGATTCTGTAACATATCGGCGTACCTCTCATCCGTCACGGTAGCAGTTACAAAACCAGAATCACGCATTTCCTCGAAGAAAAAAGGCCCGATAACAGTAGATGTGGTAAATCCAACTCATACCGTGACTTTCTAGTCGTGCAATGGAGTTTCCACGACAGTTCTAGGATTTTCGGTAGTCCAAATTCTGCAGTTGTGGGCGTTGACAGACCCTCGGAGCGTGAAATGAGCTTCATCGGTCCACAACACGTTACTCAACCAATCGTCATCTTCCGCCATCTTTTGAAACGCCCACACCGCAAATGCCATCCGCTTCACTAAATCGCCAGGTAACAGTTCATGATGCCGATGGATTTTGTAAGGATAGCATCGGAGGGTACGCCTGAGTGCCAACCAAACAGTAGTGTATGGAATGCCGGTGCGACGTGCGACTGCACGAGCGCTGACTTCCCCGTGCATAGACGAACCCGCTACAGTCTGCATTTCTTCCTGAACTGTCTCAGCAGCATTACGCCTTGTGCTTGGTCGGCCACTACGGGGTCTATCTTGTAAACTACCCGTGGCCTCGAACTTCGAAATCATTCTCGCCGCATTTGTCAACGCATCTGCATTTGTCAACGGACCTTTACCCGTTCGAATCCCCTTCCTATGGCGATAGGATCGTAACGCTGAACTAGCACATTCCCCATTCTGATAATACAGCTTCACTAAAAGCGCCTTTTCAGGTAACGTCAACATGCTGCGACTGCTGGTGCATCTGATTCTCTCTCTCATTACAGCTCCTTTTATACACGATTTTCATGCGCAGTCACTGACGTTTTGCTGTCCAGCGCCATCTGTCGGACATTTTTTCGGTTCTAATAAAACCCCATGTCATTCTAAGTATGTGTGTCAATTTTTACCTCTCTATCTACATTATTCCGTGAGTTATTAAGTTTTCAAATTTATACTGACTTTTTGATCACCCGGTACATTTGTTAGAAGAATAAGTGCTGAGATAGTGCATGTTACAAATGCGAGGATAGATAGGGCATGTTACAAATGCGAGGATACATTGTTGTGAAGATACATTTGTCACAGTGGAAACAAATGACAAATTAAACTAAAATGTAACGAACTGTACTAAACACCAAGATTAGAAAAACAACTAGTAAATCACAGAATTCATACACTACAAATAAAAGCGTAAAAACTACAAAAAA
Source organism: Stegodyphus mimosarum (assembly GCA_000611955.2). Lineage (NCBI taxonomy): Eukaryota > Metazoa > Arthropoda > Arachnida > Araneae > Eresidae > Stegodyphus > Stegodyphus mimosarum. Next base: position 330,527 of record KK115527.1, read on the forward strand.
AATACATTTTACATTTTATAAAAGAAAACATTATAATATAAGTATGAGAGTCTCAATTTTAGAAAGGAAATCAAAACAGTTAAACAACAATTATGATTTGTACATTCTCCTTCACAGCTGCACTTGATTTCATTAGGGTTTAAAATAGGAGTGATATATTTGAATCACGTGGACCTGTACTGTTACAATTTCAAGTTTAGGTATGTAAAGCTAGTTACAGAAATGAAAGTACATATTGCATTTGACAAGTTAATGATACATTAGTCAGAAGAATAAATGCTCAGATAGGGCATGTTACAAATGCGAGGATACGTTGTTGTGATGACACATTTGTCACAGTGGAAGCAAATGACAAATTATACGAAAATGCAACAAACTGTACAAAACACCAAGATTAGAAATACAACTAGTTAAAACACAGAATTCGTACACTACATAAAATTACACAAAAGAAGAAGCATAAAAAGACTGCCAAAAATAATTTTTACATATTGTATTAAACATTTTTAAAAAGGCATAAGGGTCTCGATTTTAAAAAGGAAATCATATCAGTTGAACAAAAATTTGGATTTGTACATTCTGCTTCACTGTTGCGTTTGATTTCATTAAGGTTTAAATTAGACGTAGTACATGACTTACGTAGACCTGTACTGTTACAATTACAAGTTAATGTACTTTTTGAGCTAGTTACAAAAGCGAGAGTACATAGATTAGGACATAGATGCAATATACAGTCATTAGAATCATAATAGAGATGCAAACAATGTTCTGTCATTCAATAAGGTTTAAATATGACACTACAAAAGATAGAATAAACAAACCGAATTACAATAAAATTATCCTCCATTCAGGAAATATACTATGCACTACAAACTGAAGCATTCAAAAATTAATGCTGAAACTGTATATATTACATTCGACAGGTAAAGAACCAATTGTAACTCTTGCCAGACGCCTGTCACATAAAATTTAAACTTGGATATTGCATGTTACATATGAGTGGGTACAGTGATTGAGGAAACATATGTCATAAAACGATTGTACTTGGATAAAACATGTTATATAAGTGAGGATACATAAACGAGCAATCAAAAGTACCAAAGATGAAATGTTAACAATTTTCTGCCTTCAATAAAGTTGGCCGATTTACAACAATCTTGTCTGCTAAACAGAACATATACTATGCAGTACAAACAAATACATACAAAAACATTAAAACTGAAGCTAAACATGAAACAATTGACAGGCAAGCAACCAAATGGAAATCGTTCCATGCACCAGTCACATAAAACCAAAACAATACTTAGGTAAGGCATGTAACATATGTGAGGATACTTTGCTATGAGGCTACATTTGTCATAAAAGTAAATCAGTACTTGGATATTACCAATATACAACATAACCTTAAAAACTCCACAGAGGGGGAAAAAACACGAAAATTATTATATTTCAAAGTATACTATTATGCAGAATTTGATGTAACACCCCCAGCTCTGACTCCTGTAAAATATTCTTATTCTGCGGAAGAGGAAGTCTGTACCTGAGCATTACATTGTGCCAGTACTCTCTGCAACTGAAACAAACCTGTTCGGTAGGTTAAAAGGTTTTCAAGCCACTGAGGCCAGTATTGTTCTAATGGTCTATGCAAAAGGTTCTGCTTGAAAACAGGACAATCAAAAACATAAATGTTCGGGATCAGCTGATCCATCACAGCTACAACGATCATCTACACTCAACCCAAATCTGAAAAGATAGGCCATGAAGGCACCATGTTTAGAAAACATGTTAAAGCCGAATTGACAGCATATAGTTTGGTCGAAACTTTAGGTATGGATTTTACGACTCGTCATCCGGTCAGTCCATTAGACCATTGCTGTTGCCGTTTGCTCTGCAGCCAGTTCCAAATGAAGTTTTTCAAGCATGATTGTGGTAAGGGAAGAGCCTGTTCTGTACGCTCCTGAGCAAGGGCAGCCTCTTTCGCTATTCGATCCGCCAATTCGTTTCCAAAGAGACTTTGGTGTGATTTAACCCATATTAGATTGAGTCGAAGCGAGGATGAAAAGTGTGACAAAAAATGTTGAATTTCTTGAACAAGATGATTTTTGCTGTTGTATTCCAAAATTGCTTTCAGACTGGAAGCTGAGTCAGAAAAAATTGTAGTTCTTTCATTTCCAGTTAAAGCCATTTGATGTGCGAGTTGAAGCGCTTTTCGAATAGCCAAAAGTTCAGCTTGGTAGACCGTATTAAATTTAGACAATCGCCTGTTCCAGCGAAACATCAACTGTTGATTCTTTAGAACACAGAGACCACTACCAGAACCAGAAGCCATTCGCGATCCATCTGTCAAAATGGAAAGCTCTGTTTGAGTAGGAGGAGTATTTTTAATAAAGATTGATTGTCGTAAATTGAAGTCAGAAGGCCTGCATACAAAGTTTGTGAACCGTAATTCAAAATCATCTGGATAAAATGAAAAGCCCCAAAGTTCTTGTTGTGTACGGAGACATAGAATACTAGCTATTAGAGCTTCTCTTTCTACTTGTAAAGAGAGTGGAGGAATGCCAGTCAAGATCTGTAATGCCGCGGTTGAAGTCGTTCGGTATACCTTGCTGATCAAAAGAAGATGTGGTCTCTGTAAGAAGTCCAACTGGCGCTTTGCTCCCTTATTGAGACTTGTACCCCATGCTGAGGCTGCATATAAAATAATGCTCTGCGTAACTACAAGAATTTGATACTGTAGAGAGTTCTCACTTTGTCAATTTAGGGGAGAAAACCAGGACTAATGGTAACCTTAATATGTTCTCCATCCTTCTTCGAATCTGTTGCTCAGTTTGCAATTTTTAGTACCTCAAGGAAATTATTTCCTGTTGGATATCTTCTGTTTCGGTACCTTTGGCAAGTCCTCGGATAATTACTTTAAGTTTGTGTTCTTCAAGCAAGGTAAAGGAGTGAGATTTAGTGCCCTTAGTATCAAAAGGCGCAGTCATCGCTCTGTGAGTCGGAGCATTTCTCACAGATATATCAAGAACGTATCAGACACTTTATTTCCTTCGAAGTCCGTGACATTGGCGTCTTTGATCATTTTTGTAAATTCCTTCCTCTTATACTCAGAGTCCTTTACAATAATAGAACATACTCTAGCAGTCCGTTTCGGATCCTGAAATTCTGCATTATCTGCAATATCATTATACCGATTTACATTCGTTGGAGGGCATGAAACATTCTTATTAACATTTGCATCATCACTGGAGTTGTTTGGCGTAGGAGCTTCGTCCATTTGTTCGACGGGGGCAAGGGGTGATATCGCTCAAGCCAAGCGCTGATTTCGACTTTCATTACTACATGAAAAGTTATCCTTTTTCGGATTTTTTGCTTTAACTTCTTCATCTATCGAGATGCTATCATACAGACTTGATACAGAAACGTTGTGCTCACGCGTCAGAATTCTTGGACGTTTATTTTTGAAACGCGTTGCATCATCTTCAATGTGCATAGATACGGCGCTTGCCTTTTCAACACCAGATTCGGGAAGTGGGAAAAGTAGCGCCGTAAACTCAATGTGGGTGAATTCGTTGTATGAAGGAGCAGTTGTCTGCTTAGTGGTTCCAGGAAATATATCAGGCTGTCGCCTAAATTCAAGACTAAAAAACCCTTTCATTTTAATCAGTATGTCCAATTCGGCAGATTCTTTTAAGCTGAGGGATCCATTTTCTTCCTGTCGGGATTGGAGTCTGTAAACCTCCTATGCAATAAATTTCAAAATTCGTTTCCGTAATTCAAATCCAGGTTCAAATCAATAAAATTTCAGTATCAGATAGAAAATGATACAAGCACCGAGCCACTTTGTACTCATAAGGCTATTTTGCACTACACTTCAACCATTGTCCCATGTTCCAACCTTTTATGAGCAATCAATATAAATACGCAGCGCAGAAATAAAAATCTAGAATCGCGTTTAAAACTCTCTACACGATCCGCTATCAGAATTAATCTCTCTTCATTAAATCGCCCCTCTCCTGACAAAACAACCTAAACTTACCTTTGTATACTATCTCCTTCTATCTCATTTAAACACTTGCGAGTTAAAATTTGTATTCCTGGCAGGAAAATGCAAAGGACGAAGTGTCAGTGTAGATTCTGAACATAAAATAATTGCTTAATTTAAATAAATACCTTACATCCTTTCCTGCAAGGGTTTAAGCAATCGCAACGAACAAACTTGTTAAGATCTTAAATTTTAACTAACCATGAGCCAACTTCTTACGATAAAATAGACTTACAACTAGCTTAAAGCTAATCTTACAGCATCTTGAACTGTTGCACACACAGTTTTTTAAACCACAACATCAGCTGATCTCCTTCCAGTCATCGGGAAATGAAAATATTTTAGCAGAAAAAAATTCAAAGCGTGTTACATTATTTCAATTCGGTTAAGATTTTTTGAAGCTTTCTTTATTTTAACATTTCATCAAAATCTTTTTCATACAATGTTATCCGAACTTTCATTCATTTTCATTTATTCTAATTAAATTTTTCTTCCCCACTGCTCTACAGTAAAATGTACTGACATGTATGAACAAGTGATATTTTTATAAGTGTAGCAGCACTACCATCTAACCGACATTCTACATATTAGAACATTAGACCTTTAAAACACCTTAATTTCAAAACTGCACCTAATGTGCTAACAAAATATGTGATTAAACTTTTGCACTGAACTGGACAGTCTAACCTTCAATTTCCTGTTTACCGCTAGCATCTATTTTAATTTAATTTTCTCTTATCTTGCTAACTTGCATTTAAGCATTTGTTTCGCACGACAAGATTTAAATTCGTACACCTACTCAAATATTTACTTTAACACGTGGTTTAACAAAACTTTTAACGTTTGTAATGCAAAAACATAGTACATAAAACATTTACAATACATTTATAATTTTTAAGAAAATTCATTTTAAACTTTACATCATATGCACATAAATTGCTTAAAGTTACTTTGCAGTTTCGCCAAATTCTCCTCATATCAGTCTCTTAGACAGAATTCCTATTTCTAGACTAACCTACACCCTTTGGTTATGGAATTTCCTTCGCTGGGCGCTTCTGCCTCAGAACCTTCGGTGCCAGACTGTCGTTGTACTTTCGGAACAGGCACTAAACTTTGTTTCCGTCCTTCGAGTGTACGAGATTGTCTGTAAGCTGTTCGCGGAACTCTTAGATCTTTTAGTTGCTTCCTTGATGTCTTGCTCCTTCTTGAGTCTGGTCCCATTTCTAATCTTTTTGGGCTGTCTTCTGCACTTGAGGTTCATCGTCTCTTTTTTCCAGGAAAGTATATTTCCGATGTCGATGGAACTTATACTATTGTTACTTGCTGGCACTGTCTTTTCATGTTGCAATTTCTGTAAAACACCTTTAAACATTTGCATGCCATTTCGATTATAGTTCGGCTTGACCTGGTCGATGACCGCCACTATCTCTTTCTACTTCTATTCCTTAAATAAATCACCATCTCCCGAATCTTTTGAATAACGTATAGTCCTTCAGACCTTGGACAAAATTTTCTTACTTTACCTTCTGCAGCACTTGATAATCAATGTTTCCATTTAAATACTTTATTTCCCACTTTGTAATTAACTTCTCGCCTTTTCCTTTAATGATATACTTCCTTATTTCCCCTTGTAATGCCCGAATTTTCGATGATTTATCTATTATACATATCACACAGTTTAAATTCTGGTGCTTTCTTTGGAACAAAAAATAGTTTATCCAGCTGGGTAATCAGTTTTCTTCCCCAAATTCTGGTGTCTTCCTCGTCGCTTAGTCGACCTTAAACCAAATGTTAACTCATTTGCACAGTCATCCCAGCATTTATGATAGCTTTTCACATAGCAACATATAATCTTAATTATATTCTTATTTACTCGCACCGCTATGTTTGACAGCGGACGATAAGTTATCATTTTTAAATGCCACATGCCAAGCCCTGCGCATACGCCTAAAATATTTGACTGATGAATTATTTATCATCACCCGAATTCTCTTAATAGAACTCCATGTTTTAGAATATTTATTAGAAAGCAATCTGAAACCATTTTAGCGTAGTTTTTTTAGGGGGACTATTTCTACCCAGTTAGAGAAATTATTCATGATAATGAGTAAATATTTTTATTGACTTCTCTATGTGCGTACGGGCCTAATAAGTCTATTCCGATTAAATACTTTGGAAAAGTAGCCTTTATACTATTTAGATACCCAGTCTGGTTATAAATAACATTAACTAGCTGGCAAATATGGCGCGATATGACATACGCACATACAAACTTTTGCAACTGCGGAAAGTAAACTACCTTGTGAAAAACTCTCTATGTGAAACTCTCTATACTGTTTTCTTTACTCCAAGGAGGCCTAAAATTGGCGAATCATGCAACTCTTTTAAAATTCTTAAACTAGCTGGGGTAACTGGTCTGAATTCGTAACTCTGTTTAGAAGTTTGTGCATAAAATAAGAGATTGTCGATAACTTCATAATTCGCTGCTATAATCATGATTGCCGTAATATTCTGATGCTCAAAATGATCAGGATCTTTTAGATAAGCGTAAATGTCTATAAAATCGGGATCCTTTTGTAATTCAGCAACAACAGTTTCACACAAAACAAGTATTTTCGCAGTAAGCATAGCACATTTTATTGTATTCGCCTCCTCATCCATTTTTTTTTCTTGATACCGCATCGACCACCATATTTTCTTTCCCAGGAGTATGTTTATTGATTAGGTTGAATTCTTAAAGCTCAAGTGCTCATCTAATCAGTCTTAGCGATAAATTCTTTCCTGAATACAAACGATTCACAGCCGCATGATCGGAATAAATTGCAACGGGAGCTTTCCCAAAATATAATCTAAATTTTTGAACTGTTAACAAAATTGCTAGTGTTTCTCTTTCGGTAGTCGTTAATTTCTTTCTGTAGGATTGAGAGTTTTACTAAAGAATGCAACCGCGTGACCTTTTTCAGTTAGAACGTCACCCACTGGGTAATCGGAGGCATCCGCAGCAATTTCCAAGTTTTCGTCGCCTTCAGGAACGAAACCGGGTCTTGAATTAATGCTTGTTTCAGTTGTTCGAAAGCAGTATTTGTTTCGGCTGAGTAAGTAAATCTAGCTTTCTTTCTTTTTAATTTTTAATAAGGGCTCAGCTGTTGTAGAGAAATCTTTAATGAAAGTCCTATGATATGAACACGTGCCAAAAACGAAAATAACCTCTTTACAGTATTAGGGGAAGTGCAGTTATTGATAGCTTTATTTTTTAATCTTCAGTTTCCTTTCTCGATATTTTATATCCTAAATAACGCAGTTCTGTAGCCACGAATTTGCATTTTGTAGCATTTACTTTTTTTAGTCCTGCTTTTTTAGAAGCGAAAACCCTTCACCTTTCATGCCTTCCTCAGTCGTCTGAATAATAATTACAATATATCATCTAGGCTCCACGGCTTTCCTAGGACCGGTCTCAAAATAATGTCCATGGTTCCACATAAGCCGAAAGGCATTCTTAGGAAGGCATAAACGCCTGAAATTGTGAGAAATGCGGTTTTTGGAATGTCTTCTGGCTTTACACCAGTTTCAAGCTGTGTTGATGTTAGATCTAAAGTAGTTTCATATACTTAGTAGATTTCTGAATAATTTCATCAGTTATGGGAAGGGATGCTATTGTTGTTGCTTTCTTGTCCATGTATTTCATGAAAGAATTGTTGCCACAGCCTCACGCAAGTTGAACTTTTACTTTCATCCCAATTTTGAGGGAGAGCACCCCAGGGGTGGTAAACGAAAGGCCTTTTGGTTTGTCATATAGAGTGTTTCCATAACGCAAAGATATTATTCATTTCTAAACATCCATGCCTTCTCCGGGATTCTAACTTGGGCCCTTCGGTACCACAGTAGACTCCCCTAACTACTAAGCATTCTGAGCGGCATGGGAAGGGGATATACAGCATATTTTGTCACACTCTTATGTTTTGGATAGTCAAATGCGAAGTGCCACACTTTAAAAGCTGTCAGTGGGAGATTATTTTTCTTCCTTTATAAAACCAACGGGCTAGCGTAAGGGCTGCTTGCCAAAATTATAATTTTATTTATTAGCATCTCTCGGATATAAGTTTCTGTAATTTGTTCTTTATCATAACAATGTGCTTTTGCTCTTTCAGGTGCCGCGTTTCCGGCGTTGATACTGTGGCTACAATATGAGTGTTCCCAGTCTTTTCATTAAATAGTGTAGAAAACTGACTTACAGAACACTCCAACTTCTCCTTTTCTTCTGCCGTTGAATGCTTTAGATCAATCATCGGGCTGTGCTTTTGCATTTTCCATCTTCAATTTTTTCATTCAATTTTTTCATTCATTTTTTTCATTCATTTCCATCATCAATCATTTTCATCATTCATATCTAACTGCAGAGTGAATTACTGAAAATTTAATTTATCTCTCGCCACTGTGAAAAAACCAATACCCAAGATTATGGACTGCTGGAGATTTCCACAATAAGGCATACGGATTTCTGCTGTTCCTTCTTAACCTGCATATGCAATCCCTTTTACCCATGTAACGTGCCCTTCTTGCCTTGGGAGGCAATAACGTTTGCTCTCACCACGCCGAACAGTGTGTACCTTCTACAGTACTCGCAGAAAAACTTTAGAATACCGCCCACAGCCCCCAGTGCAATACATCTGCATGGATATTATTCAAAAAAACTTGTACTAGTGGCAACGCCAAATTTTAAAAACTACAGTATTTAAGTAAATTGTACTGGGACTCTTGTCTTCGAAGTAACTGAACCCTTTTAGCTTCCGTACCCCTAACTTAGTTTGAATTTCCCTTGTTATCTTCCGCCTGTTTCCTCTTCTGCCCTTCAATCTGGGGGCCGCCATTCGCGGTTGAATCTTCTTTTCGTATTTCCAAAATGTTTATTTTGGCCAAACTTTGACCTTCGCTGAGCTGCAAGTCTAAAACTTTGCCCGTTTGGCCTCTCACCATATCCTGCAATATGTGTCTTTTCTGCCACACGACTGTTTTCGAATTTACCGTAGAGCTCAAACAAATTCTCAAGTGGATTTTGTTAGTTCAGATATCTTGTATTTGAGGTAGCAACCTAAAATGACTTGTATTATTTCTTCCCTACTTTGCTGTATAACAAACTGAAAATCCGAATTTTCTGCAAGACAAAATCGTCAGTTCTTCGACTTTATTCTGTTGCTTCTAGCTTTGACGAGTTCATTTTGAAATATTTTGAATTTGTAGATGTCACTCCCTGGCTCACTCAACACAAATTTGTCAATGCATTTATATCTACTAAAAGCCCGAACTTTAAAAGCGCAAGTTGCTATTGGAACTGTCTGTGCTTCTGGCACTGGATACAATGCAAAATGCTAATTTAACTATTCAAGAAAATTAGTTGCCGAGGTTTTCCCATCGAAAGTCATTGCTGGTTTCATAGCTGCCCGCATAATGTCTACATTATATGCAAATCCCTCCATTGGATCAACTGGTGCCGGTGAGGCTTACGACGTTAAGCTGGCCAAACTAACCGCAGGATTTTCTTGAGCCATTTTCCTTGTTTTAGTTCGGGCGCCAGTGTAGAGCCTCACATTTTTGGGTAGCATGCACTAAGTCAATCTTGAATAGATGTAACTGACTTATCGCTATGTCTAGTTAATCAAGCAGAAACTTAAAATGATGTAAAAAACCTTTTATTAGGAACTCAAATAGTTTTACAGAAGGCACTCCTGGTGCTTACAAAACCAGCCAGCATTTATGGCTTAAAAGTAGGAAATTCAAATTTAAACTCAATCTAATTCTTTAAGTTAGCCAAAGCTTACGCAGAAATAATTAACGCGCAAGATGGCTTAATCCTACACCGGCGTGACAGCACTATTGACAAGATTAAAGCAAAGCCGCAGACAGAAAGCTGTAATAAAATTTCAACTAGTAGCATGGCCTTCAGCGGGCGGAACGCACTCTGAAAAAACAAGCCAAAAATCTCCCTTTAATACTATCGCATTCTATTCATTTAAACACGCGTGAGCTAAAATTTGCATTCTGGCAGGAAAATGGAAAGGGAGAAGTCAAGGCTTTGTGTATACTCCGAGTTAGGAGTTGATTGTATTTATTCTAAGAAATAAAGGGTAATTAACCCTTCTTAAGTCTTACGTGTTTGTTCTCACGCTTAAGCGATTATTCGCTTGTTAGTGTTCGTGTGGTTCTAAGATAGAACATTAAAATTAAATAAGTAAAACCACACATTTGGCGCCCGAAGTTGTTCTTAACGTACCATGCCGCTAGTTACTGAAGATTTCTCGTTGATCCCTCCCACCTTTCAGTTCCCTCAGCCACAACCAAACCCCATGGAGGGATTCGGATTTATCGTGGAAACTATGAGAGCGACGATGAAGCCAACAGCAACTTTTGATGGAAGAGGATGCGTAATGACCTTCCTGGAGCAGATTTATCTACACTTCACATTATATCCTGTGAACCAGCCGCAAAGATTTATCACCGCTACGTCGAACTTAAAAGGTCAAGCCCTCAGCTGGTATAAGAATATTGGCAAGAGTTTGTTGGGGGATCCAGGATCCGAAACGTATACTTGGGAAAATTTTAAAAATTCGATATTGAAAGCATTCCTAGTGGTGAGAGACCGCACAAGACTGGAATCGAAATTATTTAGTAAATATCAAACTAATTTCGACGAATTAACAGATTTTATCTTAAAGAAGATCCATATTGTCAAGTTGTTATATGGAAAAAGTTCCGACAAAGAAATAATTGAAATAATTTTTCCGCGATTGCTTCCGTCAATTCAAGATTTTCTTGAAGCTAGAAATTCGCAAACGCTGGAAATCTTGTTCGAACTAGCTGCCAAATTTCAGAGTAAGCGAACAACCGAAAACGCACATGCAAACAAATTTAGGCAGTATTCAAGTTTTCACGCCCAGACGAAACCTCAAGTTCAGCAAAATTCCTATCGGCAAGAGGAGAAAGCAGGAAAGCCGGATAAGAGGAAAGCCGGTCAGACCAAAGCGTGGGGGAAATAAAAAGTAGTTGGACCAAGGGGTTGGGAAGAAAAATTTTTATTAGTCACGGTAACCAGAAGGAGGGTGAAGTCACCGTGTGAGAAGTAAATCCCTCAGAAATCAAACTGAATACGGTAGTCGTGCAAAATTTGGCCTTGCCAGAAATCCAGATATTACTAAACGACGTCCCTACGACCGCCCTACCGGATACCGGTGCTCAATGCAGCTTCCTGTAGCAGGACTTTTTTTAAAGCATTTTCATCGTTATAGACTGTTTAAGACAACGGGACAAACCGTAATTGCTGCAAAAGGCAAACAATATGTCTGCTTGAGAAAGAGTGGCTGCATGTTCAAATAAAAAACTAGGACCAGAAAATAAACTTTCTCGTAGTAAAGAATTTGCTAACCGCAGTTATATTGGGGTTGATTTCTTACGCGCAGCCAGCGCAAAAATTAACTTTAAAGATTCTACCTTACAGGTCAAGATGGACAAAATTCAAGAAGAAAAAACCGCAGTCCCGGAGGGGAATCTAAGTCCCCTCGAAGAAGAAGAAAAAGAAACAAATTCAAGAATTGGTAAGAACATTTTCTCAATTATTTGATGAAAAACCTGGCTTCTGCCAGATTGTTTCGCATAGCATCGATACTGTTAATGAGCTCCCACTTCGTTCAAAACCGTATAGATAAGATCGGGTGAAAGAAGACATTCTCGAGCAATACATTAAGAAAATGCTCGAGGATAAGATAATTACGGCAGTTACTAGCCCCTAGGCTAGTCCTGTAGTTTTATGTAGAAAGAAGAATGGACTGCCACCCGCAGATCCGAACGCATCTAGATTCGCAACTGATTACCAGAAATTAAATAGCATAACAAAATACCCCACATATCCCCTCCCGATAACAGACGAAATTATAAAAAAATTCGGTCGACAAAATATATGACCGCTTTAGACCTGACGTCAGGCTATTTTCAAATTGCAGTAAAACCCGAGGATGTCGAAAAAACAGCTTTTATTACAAAGTCAGGCGTGTATGCGTTTTTGAGAAAGCCGTTTGGCTTAAGCGGAGCTCCGGCTACATTTCAGAAAAGTATGGGTATTGTTTTCAAGCCAGTTTTCGCCAAAAGTACAGTCTTCTATCTCGATGATATTATTGTGACAAGCGAAACACTAGAGGAACACATTAAACATTTAGAGAAAGTTTTTACATTATTAAATGAGGCGGGACTGAAAATTAATCCACAAAAGTGCAAATTTGCTGCCAAGGAATTGAGGGACCTCGACTATAAAACCTCGAAAAACGGTATCGAAACTGGCAACTCTAAAAGTTTAGCGATCAAAAGTTATCCACCGCCAAATACGGCTAAGAAATTATCACTTTTTTTGGGAATGTGTTCCTATTATAGAGTAGTCATAAAAGACTTTTCAAAGATAGTTGAACCCTTGTTGGTTCTTAAACAAAAACGACGAGGTTCACATGGACAGCGGAGGCGAACACGGCATTTGAGGAATTGAAAGACGCCTTAATTAACGCCCCTGTTCATAAATTCCCGGAAGGGGATCAAAATTTGGAAATTGCAGCAGACGTGAAATTTTAGGAAAGAACTACGCAGTTCGCGCAGTTCTTTCCCAAAATGGGCAGCCAATAGCATTTTTTAGTATGACGCTTAATCAAACTCACGAAATTATACAGCAACTGAGCCGGAAACCCTTGCGTTCCTATTAGCGGTGCAAAATTTTCGTGTGTACTTTGGAAGTGCCCTGATAACTTGTAAGGATCTTAAGTTTGACTAACGTTTACTGTTTTTTAAAACTTTATTATCATCTCTTGTTTTTCACTTCCAGCCAGAATTAACGCGTGACTATGTTTATGCAAATTGTACTTGCTAATGCTTAAGTATTTAAGATGTGGCTTTTTGCCAAGAGCAGAGTTGAAGGGGAGAGAGTGAACCGTCTGGCCACGCGAGCTTGCCATCAGTTGCTTTCCGCCTTTAAGGTCAGAGCTTTTAGTGCTCTCGAAAGCTAAAGACGTATTGTAGTTTTCCGCAGTTTGCATACTAAAAGCGTAGTAATTTAAAAGGCCAGTCTTAGTGCTAGTCATCCGTGTAAAATATTAAAAGTTAGTTCTTATTTAAATTTTAGTTAGTAGTCTTATGTTTTTACCCTCAGACCACAAGTGGTTGGTCTTTCTATCCCGAACTGCGGGAGCGACTGTGAAATCGTGAAAAAATAAAGGGTAGTTTTAACCCTTCTCATCTTGTCGTCTTTACTACAATCCATAGGACATAGTTTGCAGTCAATCTCACTGTCCAGTCAAGACACGTCATGTTCGCTAAGTTGGTAAAAAGAAATACCAGTCCTGATAGTGGTGCCCGAAGAAAAGGACCCATGGCCGACTTTCAAGAGCAAGCTGAGTATCCACGGCATCGGCTCAAAATTCAGAAATGCCAGCTGCTACCCTAGAAGGATTCGGGGCCATCGTCCAGACCATGCGAGCTTCGATGGGAATTCACCAGTGAATAACTTTTTGGAAAAGTTAGACGACCACTTTATGTTGTATCCAGTCCAGTTCCAAAACGTGACTTCGGCTATTAGGGCTTTGAGGGGTCAGGCGCTTAGTTGGTTCAAGTGCATCGGAAAAAATCTTAGGCCAACCAGGAAGTCCAACCTATGCTTACGAAAATTTCAAGACTTCCTTAGTCCTTTAAAGGCCTTCGCAGTTGTAAGAAATCGTACGAAATTCGAAGCGGAACACTTCAGCACATACCAGCAAAGAATTGAGGAACCCTCAAGCTTCATTTTAAGAAAATTTCAATTATTTAATCTTTTGTTTTGAAGCCGGCCGGATCCTAAAATAATACAAGCGATTTTGCCTAGGTTACTTTCCCAGGTACAAGACTTTATCGAATTAAGGAATCCGACGAATTTGGAAAAGTTATTTGAACTCGCAATCCAGTTTGAAAGCAGAAGAACGGCGGACATTGAAAGAAGACGCCAGTATGAGCAGCGAAGCCAATTTGGTGTGCCAAGGCCACAGCAGAGGCAAGATCACGGCTACGGAAGCAAGTCGAATCAGTAGTCAAAGAAACCTGAATATTCAAAAACAACCAGCAAACGTCGACAGTTCAAAAATAAGCCAGACAAAAAGTTTGAAGGCCAGCGGAAAAGCCCTGAAAAGAAGAAAGAAGATTTAAACTGAAACGGATTTTTGCTGACGGGAGGGTGCGGAAATCCGAAGGCCAAGAAAATTCCTCTACCTCCAAGCTCAATGCAGTTGTGAAAAATTTAGTTCTTTCGAAGTGTTAGTGAACAATATTCGAGCCACCGCCCTCCTGGATACAGGAGCTCAGTGTAGCTTTGTGGCAGAAGAATTTTTTAAAAATTATTTTCGTCCGTATAGAATCTACAATTCGGATAATACGACGGTGATAGCAGCCCAGAGGGGAAGATGAAAATGTATAGGTAAAGTACCACTGCATATTCGCATTAAGGACGAACAGGTGAAAATTATGTTCCTTATTGTAAGAAATCTTCAAGCAAACATAATATTGGGAGTAAATTTTCTTTTAGCGTCCGAAGCAACACTCGATTTCAGTCAAGCATTACTTAAGCTGACCATGAAACCGGTGCCGGAACTGAAAGCGGACCCCCCTCCACATTGAACCTCGAACATTTGCCAACTGAAGACCAAGAAAACCTACGCCAAATAGTAAGTGAATTTTCTACATTGTTCAGTGATATTCCTGGATTTACGCAAGTGACCAACCATGAAATAAATACGGGAAATTCACAGCCAGTTCGCCACAAGGCTTACCGCTATGGCAAGTCTAAAGAAAAAATTACAGAATGGCATATTAAAGATATGCTAAATAAAAAGATCCTTACGCCCATCTCCAGTAGCCAGCCAGGTTGTTCTATGTAAGAAGAATAATGATTATCCGGTTAAACACCCAAAAAGGTGGCGTTTTGCAATAGATTACCACAAACTAAATAGCGTTACTAAGTATCCGGTTTATCCATTACCCATTATTTAGGAAATTTGCAAAACATAACTTCCTCTAAATATATGACGACATTAGATTTAAAATCTGGGTATTTTCAAATAGGCATAAAGCCTGAAGATGTACCAAAGACCGCTTTCATAACTAAGTCTGGCACTTATGCACTTTTGCGTATACGGTTTGGCCTGTCAAGCGCGCCAGCAACATTTTAACGTTGTATGGACATTGTTTTAAGACCCGTCATCGGGAAAAGCACTTTGATTTATTTAGATGACATGATTGTTACTAGTGATAATTTAGAACAATACATTAAAGACTTAAAAGAAAAAAGTTAATGCTGAAAAGTGCAAATTCACAGCTACAGAATTACGTTATTTGGGGTATAAAATTTCCCAGAACGGCATCGAAACCGACAAATCAAAAATAATTGCAATGCAGAATTATCCGCCACCAAATGCGGCGAAGAAACTATCTTCTTTTCTAGGGCTCTGCTCAATTTATAGGTCCTTTATAAAGGATTTTGCCATCATTGCCGAACCGCTATTAAAATAAAAACGAAAGAAGGCAAGATTTTCGTGGACAGCCGGAGCTAACACCGCTTTTGAAAAATTAAAACACGCGTTAACACAAGCCCCTGTTTTGAAAATTCCCGAAAATGATGAGAATTTAGAAATCGCAGCCGATGCCTCGGATTATGCCGTAGGGGCAGTTCTTTCCCAAAATGGGCAGCCCGCGGTATTCTTTAGTCGTACTTTAAACGATGCGGGAAACACTTGCGGTTCTGTTGGCGGTACAAAAGTTCCAAGTCTATTTTGAAAGTTCTCCAGTAACGGACTACTCTGATAATGCGGCGGTAGCTAGATTATATTCAGGAAAGAATCTATCGCCAAGACTAATAAGACGAGCACTTAAATTACAAGCATATGATTTGATAATTAAACACACGCCGGGATAGGAAAATGTCGTAGCAGATGCCCTGGCAAGAATCAAGATCGATGAAGAAGAGAATAGTGTTAAAGTGGCAATGCTCACATCCCAGATGATACATTCCCGTGAGACCGTAATAACGGAACTGGGCAAGGATACGGAATTTAAAAATATATATGATTATTTAAGAGACCCTGAAAATTTTAGTCACCAAGATATTGTGGCGATAAGAAATAGGGCGGCCGATTACGAACTGATAGATGACCTATTATTTTATACGAAAACTACAAATAATAACAATGAAATCCGACCTGTTATACCAGCTAGTCTTAGATTAAATATATTACAGGAGTTGCATGATTCGCCCTTGGCAGCTAATGGTGGCATTCGAAAAACCATCCAACGCGTACGCGAAGCAGTTTATTTTCCTGAACTACAAAAGTTAACAAGGGCGTATGTCCAGTCTTGCCCAACATGCCAAGTAGTTAATTATGCTAATTTCCTCCCGGCCGGGTTTCTAAATAGCAGTAAATCAGAATTTGCAAATGAAATAATTGGCGTCGATTTATTAGACCCTTCCCGAAAAGTTCAGTTAAATAAAAGTCGGTATCTCCTTGTTATGGTTGAGCATTTTAGTAAAAGTTATATCCGATAAAGGTCTTTAGTTTATAAGCAATATCTTTGAAGACATGTGTCAAAAAATGGGCATACGTCATTTAAAAATGGTCCCGTATCGGCCGGAATCAAACGTAGGGGAACTGGTCAAGAGAAACATAGTTAAAATTATTCGTAGTTATGTTACAAATTTTCATAAAAGTTGGGATATCTATGTCAATGAATTAGCTTTGACCCTTAGGACCGCCAAACACGACACGACGGGCAAAACTCCTGCTGAGTTATTTTTAGGCAGGAAGATTATAACCCCACTGGACAAATTGTTTTACGTTCAAAAAAGGGCCCTGAATTTCAACTGGCGGGTATACAAAAGTTAATTAATGAAACAAAGGAAAACACTGAAGTATCACAGAGAAAACAGAAACTTTACTACGACATGAAAAGACGGGAAGTAACTTATAATATAAGGGATGAAGTACTTAAGCTGAAACATTCACTTTCTTCAGCGGCAGAAGATAAAGTAGCAAAATTTTGCGCACGGTTTGAAGGGCCATAGATTATCAAAAAAGTAACCCGCGCTGTAGTAGTCTTAAATGCCAAGACTGGTGAAACATTTACAAAATATCGATCAAGTCAAGCCATTTTACAATCGAAATGAAATGAAAATTTTCCAAGATCGTTTGCAGGATCCGGCACGGCAGGTACCATCTCAAGACATGGCACAACAACAGCGACCGCCAGAGTCAGCCACAATTAAAGATATAAACAAGAAAAGAAAAGCTTCCAGATGGAAGACCGGAAGCAACAAGAAAAGGAAAACATTCCCCGACCACAAAAGAGAGGGCACGACCGGCTCCAACAAGAGGAAGAGGGAAATTCTAACAGTACGAAGAGGGCGAGAAGAAATGGCCGCAGTTATAGCACCTGTGAGAAAAGAACTACAGGACCGGCAGAAAGGATTCTACGCAGCAAGTGACCACGAATTGACCCGGGAGAGCCAGCTGCAGACTCACGGCAACAATGAAAGTTCGAACAGCAAACAGCCAGAACTCGGCAACAACCGACTGGAAATGTCAAGACGCCTCCAAAGACAGCACCCATCAAGCTACCAGGAAACCAACCAACGGATAGGAAGGAGTTTTTCAAGGGCCATAAAGCATGCCCAAAAAGAAAGCGGACTGAGGAGGAGACTGAAGGTAAGGCCCGGACAAGGCGTCGGATTAATCACACCATGGTCTTTGCTACCTTCCAAGAGTGGGCGGCTAAACGGGTGTCCGAATGTCACAAAGATAAGTAAAACTTTATGTTACTTTGAAACTTTAAATTAACTTTTCGTTCTTATTGCCAAGTGGCCGAATTTAAGAAGTTTTACCTTATATGAGGTCTACCTTTATCACCAAAAAGGCGAGAAATGAGTTTTACCTATTTGTTACTATGTTTTCCAACTACTCGCGAGTAATCTAAGAAGATTGTATAATAGTAAAGTGTAAATACTTGAGTATTGTAAAAGATTTCGTAACTGTATAAGAAAAATTCCTTAAGAACATCCTAAAAATATTGTATGAAGCTTTATTTAAAAGATTATGTTAAGAAAAGACATTTTAGTCTGAAGGACTTGTGAAATGTAGCTGTTAAATGTAAAAGAAACACCACTTGCTTTCCGTAGGAGAACGTTAACTGTATGTTTTCAAAATGTAATGTAGAATTAATGGCATGTTAATATGTCCTTATATACATGTGAACTATTCAGTTAAAATTTAAGTGCTGTGATATGTTAAAAGTGGAAATATTGTATAAATGCCAAATTTCAAAACTTAATGTCATGACTGAAAAAAAAGCGTTACTCATTGTGAATATGTGCTATATTTGGAATGAATGTAGGTAGTTAGGCTCTCTGACGCTACACTGCAGAGTTAGCCACTTATTTTAGAATAGTAACTCAAGGTTCAGAGATGAATGTAAGGTGTGTTCTGAGGTCTTGTTATGTTGAATTTTAACACGTTACTGTTTTGAGTGTAGGCGGTAGTGTTGAACACTTGTACATAGACACACCCGTGTTTGGTGTTTCTCTCTTTAGAACACATGTCAGAGAGCACGGGGAGATAATTAAATAATGGTATGAATGGAACCGATAAGAGACAAGAAATTCGTGTTTTTAGGTACTGTAACAGATGCAGAATAGTTGTCCCTGGAGAAAATGCTGTAAAACTGCTTTTTACATAATTTCTAGGTTAGATAGTTTTAGTGAGGAGTTTTTGTAAAAGATTGGCCTCGCGTTAGAATTTATAATTAAAAGATTTCAACAATGTCGTTTAGACCTTAGTTCCAAACTTATTAAATCTGGTGGGAAGTATGTAAGGATCTTAAGTCTGAGTAACGTTTATTTTATTTTGAAATAAACGTTACTCAGACTTATGAAGAATGCTTCTGAATACTTGAAATTAAAGTTTGATAATTTATTTATAAAATCATACCACGTCGCAGACGTCATACTCACACCCTCAAGGGAAGATCCACAGTTGAAATTATTCTTTTCTACAGAGTTCTGTATATGAATTCGAACGTTATTATTCCGGCTCACAACGATGGAAAGACGACACATCCGTTCTAATGACCAATAATTGATCACTTCATAATACTTTCGTGATGACTGGTAATGCCGACTCAACCAATCGTCCTGAGGTATCTCGAGTATCTCATTATCTTCTAAACGTGATTTCTTATGCAGAAAAGTCCTTTTATTCATATACGGTTTGGGGGTTATATCGTCATAATAACCGAAGTCCATTTCATCAGAAGAACGCTTCACTTGTGGAGATATAAGTTTTCTAAACGTCAAACTTATTCGAATAGTCTTCACTTCGGGCTGGGATGGAATACCGTGTTTCCAGATTACATTAGTGGGGGGTTTCATCACTAGAAGCAATCCATGTTCAAGACTCAGAATGTGAGTCATATAATTCTCTCTTGTAAAATGCATCACTCGCGTCGCACCGTAACTCAGTGTGGGAATGCAGTAGGAAGGGTCTAGAGAGCTTTCATCGTTTCTGTGCGCGGATATCTTGGCATCTCCGGTAGGGTATTTGTTGAGCAGAACGTAATTATATATTTCGTGGGTGAGTGCTTCCACTTCACTTTTAATTTGCTGCAGCATAGGAGTCCAGGGCTGGGCGGCAATTGATGTCCCCGAAAAACTGTAGGTGAGTCCATCTTCATCCCCGAAGGCGCAACAAAGTGGAGCTGGAATATGTTGACGGCCGTAAATATTCAGTTTCACGGGTTGGAAAGGATAGGTGCACAGTTCCGAAAATTTAGATTCAGCCTTTTTTTTTGTCATGAAAATCTTTAAAATAGGACAGTATTAACTGATCATCAAATATTTCGGTCATCGTGAATATTATAAGAGTTAAGAATGACTGCTTCGAAGTACAATCATCCAAGATTTGCAATGAAATGAGAAATACAGTCAGATAGGATATTTCTAAACAACTCTTTTATATAGTCATTTACTGATAAGAAAGGACCATTTGATTCATTATCCTGCTATGATTTCATTCTTCTAATTGGTAATCACCTTATTTATTCTGATAACCTCATGTTTTCCAGAAAGATGCCAATCACACTGAATCATCTAAGAATAAACAGATGGGATACTTCTTATCACTTCTGCTTATTGTACTTCGAAGCAGTCATTCTTAACTTTTATAATACTCATGATGACCAAAATATTTGATCAGTTAATACTGTCCTATTTTAAAGATTTTCATGGCAAAGAAAAGGCTGATTCTATATTTGCGGTACTGTGCACCTATCCTTTCCAACCCGTGAAACTGAATTTTTACGGCCGTCAACATATTCCAGCTCCACTTTGTTGCGCCTTCGGGGATGAAGATGGACTCGCCTACAGTTTTTCGGGGACATCAATTGCCGCCCAGCCTTGGACTCCTATGCTGCAGCAAATTAAAAGTGAAGTGGAAGCACTCACCCACGAAATATATAATTACGTTCTGCTCAACAAATACCCTACCGGAGGTGCCAAGATATCCGCGCACAGAGACGATGAAAGCTCTCTAGACCCTTCCTACTGCATTCCCACACTGAGTTACGGTGCGACGCGAGTGATGCATTTTACAAGAGAGAATTATATGACTCACATTCTGAGTCTTGAACATGGATCGCTTCTAGTGATGAAACCCCCCACTAATGTAATCTGGAAACACGGTATTCCATCCCAGCCCGAAGTGAAGAGTATTCGAATAAGTTTGACGTTTAGAGAACTTATATCTCCACAAGTGAAGCTTTCTTTTGATGAAATGGACTTCGGTTATTATGACGATATAACCCCAAAACCGTATATGAATAAAAGGACTTTTCTGCATAAGAAATCACGTTTAGAAGATAATGAGATACTCGAGATACCTCAGGACGATTGGCTGAGTCGGTATTACCAGTCATCACGAAATCATGATGAAGTGATCAATTATTGGTCATTAAAACGGATGTGTCGTCTTTCCATCGTTGTGAGCAGGAATAATAACGTTCGAATTCATATACAGAACTCTGCAGAAAAGAATAATTTCAACTGTGGATCTTCCCTTGAGGGTGTGAGTATGACTCCTGCGACGTGGTATGATTTTATGAAAAAATTATCAAACTTTAATTTCAAGTATTCGGAAGCATCCTTCATAGCCAATAATCAGTTGGCGGTGTTTTGTACAAACGCGCAATGTGTTCTTCAACGAATTTTTAAAAGCTCCTGCGGTGGTTTCCGTCTCGTAGCAGATTGTTTTGAATTAGAGTCATATCAGACCGATAAACTTTTAGATTTATACAGTGAAGTAACACAGACTATCCAAACTGCTCTATTTCAAAATGTGTTACCGGATGAGATACGAAAACGGCGATCAAAATGCCAGCAGCTGGAACATTTAACTAGTGAGCAATGCATGCAGAAAGTTAATAATATTATTTACGAGGAGTACTTAACCAGTCTCAACGAGGTATTTATCTGTGAGGGATGTGCAGTCGATCATCCAAGTCAGCGCCGCCACCCCTGTATAATGGAGACGACTCGGGAAAAAGCTATGAATTATACTGACAAAGCTATGTTGTCAATGAACTTTAAAAGACTTGCTCAAAAACTGTATGTAGACACATGCTGTTGTATTTATGACAGCGATGACTTTTTAAAGAATATTTCGTTGTCAACTTTACGTGATAGAATAGAAAATTTGTGAGAAAAAATTATTTTAGTAAGTATGTATTTTAATAAAAAATGTTTTATTTATATTGAAATGTATCGTTATTTAGCTGTCAACTGTTTCATATTATGTTTTAATGAATATCTCTTTACCTTTCTCTTACTGCTTAAGTCTTAATAAGGTATCATAAGAATACTCTTTTTATCCGTATACTGCTTATTGGAAATAATTTGTTAGTCAGGTTTTATACTAAAATACAAGATTTCACATTTCGTGGAAATATGCATAAAGTTTTACTTTTCGTATTGTTCTTAGTGGGCATGTGGGTCTTGGGTATTTAATTGTATTTTCCACTAATAATGCTTGTGACTAATCTAATAATATGTAGCATAAATCCGCTTATCTTTTAAAATTTCTAATTTAAATTTAATTAAAGTTAGTTGAATCAATATTGACTGTATCTAAAATGTTGATTGTACTTCACAATGATTCGTGGTTCCTATGTGTATAGTGACAAGGCTAGATAAAGTGAACATCAGGTTTTTCCGACTGATAGCAAATCTGAAGCCGATAAGAATATCCTAAGACTCATTTTTAGGTAAATAAGTTGTTCTTTGTTGGAATTCTGGGAAAAAAAAGCTTAAATTTGTTAAAGTTTCTATCTTCATTTTGGATAAAATAGTAAATAATCTACAGTGGAGCATGCTTATTTTGTATTAAGTTCTTAAAATTAGGAAAATAGTTCTAAGATAGTTATTCTGTACTGAGGAAATAATGCAGGAAATGTTGGATGATTTAGATAGCCTTTGGAGATTTTTTCTTGGAAAACAGTAATATTTAGCAACAATAATTAAATTACATTTCTCAAAAATGCATAGAAAGTTCCTATAATGCGAACATATACGTACAAATATAAGAAAATATTACAATTATTTCGGTATAATTTTGCATTGAAAGGGGGTTATTCCTCATTAAATGTGTCGTAGTAAAGAATAGTTAACTTACATGATGAGGATTTTATGAAGAAATTTCTGTATTCGGGGCAGATGGAGGTAAAATTATTCAGAAATATAGCGGAGACTTGGGTAAAGTGTCTCTTACTGTTTCTTTCTTTGGCTACTTGCGTAACTATACCTATATTGGTAAGGATATATGTTGTGTAAAAGTATGGCAGGTGTTTCATAAGATTTCTTTCATAAGAAAATAACTTGGTAAATAAATTAATGAAAACTGACATTTGCTAATTTTACTTGAAAGTTGTCTGTGAACTACTCGTACTTGGTGTAGAAAAAAGGTGATAAATTTAGCATAGTCGGGGCATTTAAAGTGATGTAGGATGCAATGAATTAGCAAAAACATACCAAATTAAAAGGTATGAAACGTCTAAAACAATATGAAAGATTTCTGTATGTATATACGAAGCAGTGAAAAAGGTTCTGAAATTATAGATGAAAATTGGGAATTCATTCTGAAAATTGGGAATTCATTCTAAAAATTCGGAATCTATCAAGTTAGCTTAATAGCAATCTAGGTTTAAAACTGAACATTGGTAATACTGAAGAGCTTAAATGCATGTATTCAGATATAAATGATGTAAAACCTTTAAGGAAATATATGAATACTCAGGAAAGGTTAAAGTCTAAAAATGTGAATGAAGAAAAATATTAGAATGAGTCATGGTAAGACTGCTATAAAATAAGAAATTGTACAGTTGGCAAATTAAAACAGTATTATAAAATATATAGTAAGTAAAGGCTATTCAACGAATTGGGTACAAATAGCAGTTAAAGGTTGTAAAATAAAATGTTTAATTGAAAACTATCTCTATATTTAAGACATTTAAACGTGTATATT
>KK115527.1:354226-373193 GCA_000611955.2 Stegodyphus mimosarum
CAAGTTCAAAAGTACTTTAAAAATTACGAAGGTTTGAAATGTACGAGTTACATAAGATGTAATTAAAAAATAGCATCTAAAATTAAATAAAGTCCATATATATGATAAAAAACAAAGGAATTAAGCTAACCTTAAGAGCCTGTTTGAAATTAGTAAGGTTAAAACGTATGACTGCAGTTAAAAATTATGTGAGAGTCATGTACAAAGTAGTTAAAAATTAAATGAAAGTCGTGTACATAGTGTGAAAATATAGCAAATTAGTTAAAATTCAGAGTATGTTGGGAACTAAAAACGTCGAAAAATAGAAAAGAAGTTAAAATTTACATGTAAAATTATATAAAAATTAGGGACATGATAGGAAAATATACGAATTATGTTAAAATTAGGACTATATTGGAAATTATGAAAGTTAAAATGTATGAAAGTAGTTACAAATGGGATGTATATTATGCGAAAATATAGCAAATTAGTTAAACTTTAGAGTATGTTGGGAAGTAAAAACATTAAAAATAGGAAAGAAGGTTAAAAGATTACATCTAAAATTAAATAAAAGTCAGTGTGTATAGTGTGATAATATAATAAATAAGCTTAAGATTTACGAAATAAATTAAAAATTTTACATCTAAATTAAGTGAAGGTCATGTAAATGATATGAAAATATCAGAAATAAGTTAAAATCTATAATATGTTGAAGATCGCAAATGTTAGAAAGTATGAAAAAAAGATTGAAATTATATATAAAATTAAATGATATAATAAATAGAAACATATACACAGTCCAGTCACATTAATGTGACCATCTGTCAAAAGCCAGAATAACCACCTTTCGCAGAGCGGACTGCTGCGAGACGTGCAGGAAGAGAGTCACATAGGTCCCTGAAGGTGTTCTCTGGGATGTTGAGCCATGCCGACTCTAATGCCGTGGCCAGCTGCGCTAGATTACGCGGTTGAGGATCCATGGCGCGAACAACTCGATCGAGATGGTCCCACAGATGCTCGATTGGGTTTAAGTCAGGTGAGTTTGCTGGCCAGGGGAGGACGGTAAACTCATCCTGGTGCTCTTCGAACCACGCACGTACACTGGCAGCTGTATGGCACCTCGCATTGTCCTGCTGGAAGATGCCATCATCCTGAGGAAAAACAATGCGCATGTAGGGGTGAACATGAATGAAATATATGAAGAACTGTAGAATTTGCTTTTCCGTAGATAGAATCTAAGAAAAACCTGGCTTCAAAGCCTCAGATTACGTTGTGCAACCACCACTTCATTATGACTAATTATACCAAATTGTGCTTCTACCATTTTAATGGCCGTATAGAACGCATGTACTTTAAAAAACAAGCTTGTGTAACTCCATGGTTTCATTCTGGAAAAGGACATTGATATTTTATAGTTACTGAAACACAAACCACGCCTACTGATAAATTAAAAATCATGAAGTACCTCTCCCATCGTTGTGACAGACTTCGGCACAGAGGTGGAAGAGTTTTGATTTGTGTAAATAGTAAATTTTCCTCTTGTTTAGTCTTCCAAGGCAACAGCAAAGGTTA
This sequence comes from Stegodyphus mimosarum, assembly GCA_000611955.2. NCBI lineage: Eukaryota > Metazoa > Arthropoda > Arachnida > Araneae > Eresidae > Stegodyphus > Stegodyphus mimosarum. Next base: position 355,778 of record KK115527.1, read on the forward strand.
CGAAATTCTGATTGTTTGTCTCTCTTACAAGCTATAGAAACGTTTTCTTCGCAGTGTACAACCCTCCAGACAGCGAGCTTACTGAAACTGTTCACTCCTCCACTTTCCCGAACAGCATACCTATCATTATTGGGAAATCTGAATGCAAAGTACCCTGACTGGGGTTGTAGAAGCACTAATTTAAAAGCCAAGGCCTTACACGAGTTCATCCTCAACAATCCCAACTTAGTCTATGCAGCTGAGGAAGCTACGCACAGACCATTTCATCCAGCAAGGCAACTGACAGTCTCCACTTAATACTTACTAACTCTGGCATCCCTATTGCAACAGGTATACGGTGGTGCTCAGTTAGGATCACTTCCCGATTACAGCTGCTTTGAGTATCTAAAAAGTCCAATCGCTGAAGGTCAAAGTCCGTACAGACAGGTTGATTTTTAATAATATCTTCAAGAAAATCTCACCTAAAAGCAAAAGTCTCTCAAGTCACTTTGATTATCGATAAAGCAACTGCTGAGTTTACTATGCGCTTAAACGATGATTATCATGAAGCCACCAACGTTGTGACTGTAAAGGATTTTGTAGGAAAACTTCCGCCAAACATTAAGCCACTTATTAAAATAAGAAACCGCCTACGTAGGACATAGCAACTTCCATGGCATCCGATTATCGAAACAAACCGCCTACGTAAGTCATGGCAACTTACGTGGGATCCGGTAATCAAAACAGAGTTAAAGTTCATTGGCAAGACGATTAAAAAAGAAACTAAGAAATTCCGTACTGAAAAGTGGGAAGAAAAAATTTCACTTATAGACTAAATAATAGATCCATCTGGAAATTTTTCAAATCTCTTATGAACAAGCATAAATATAACCAACCTTTTACTACTGCGAACTCTACTGCATACTCAAATATTGACAAAGTGAGAGCTTTGTCTGAATACCTAGAACAAAAATTGTATTTCCTAAACACTGGTAGACCAAGAGTTTATCACATAGTTGAAGAATTTGTTGTTGCTTGGATCTGTGCCCCTTCAGTAAGCCCTTTACCTACCTCACTACTCAAGGTGAAAATCAAAATATAATAACGTAAGTTGGACGTTAAAAAGGCATACAATGCAATACATAATTTAGCATTGAGGGAATTACCAACATGTTACACAATTTACCTTCCAACATTATCGCCAAATTCACTGGAATTACCAACGCCGGCTTAAGTTATTTTCCCATTCCTTGGAAGAGTGCCAAAGTCTTTATTGTCTCCAAACCTGGACAGGACAGAAGTTTCGCCCTATAAGTTCGCTTTTCAATATCATCAAAATTTACGAAAGTATTGTCTAAAAAACGATGGATCCATATCTTCAACTCCATCCGTCCGGTCGGTATGGATTCAGAAAGCAACTGTCTACTTGAAAGTAACTAGTTAGGCTAGTTAAATTTATCGCGGCAGCTGCACAATAAGAAACGCACGGCACGCCTTATGCTAGATGTGGCGAAAGCATTGGACCACATCTGGCATAAGGGGTTGATCAACAAACTTATCAAGATGAGCTTTAGTCGGGAAAGTCTTCTTCTTCTCATCTCCTTCCTCACCGACCTAACTTTTAGTGTGAGTCAAGAAAACATCTATTTCAGCCATCAAAATCATCATTGCAGGAGTGACCCAGGATTCCTGGCTTGCCCCCTATTTTCTATAGACTGTTATACGTAGTCGATTTTCCCAAAGGTAATGTGGATCATACACAGTCCAGTCACATTAATGTGACCATCTGTCAAAAGCCAGAATAACCACCTTTCGCAGAGCGGACTGCTGCGAGACGTGCAGGAAGAGAGTCACATAGGTCCCTGAAGGTGTTCTCTGGGATGTTGAGCCATGCCGACTCTAATGCCGTGGCCAGCTGCGCTAGATTACGCGGTTGAGGATCCATGGCGCGAACAACTCGATCGAGATGGTCCCACAGATGCTCGATTGGGTTTAAGTCAGGTGAGTTTGCTGGCCAGGGGAGGACGGTAAACTCATCCTGGTGCTCTTCGAACCACGCACGTACACTGGCAGCTGTATGGCACCTCGCATTGTCCTGCTGGAAGATGCCATCATCCTGAGGAAAAACAATGCGCATGTAGGGGTGAACATGGTCCGCAAGGACAGATGCGTACTTGTATTGATCCATTGTGCCTTCCACAATGATCAGTGAACCTAGAGAATGCCAGGAAAACATTCCCCAGACCATAATGCTCCCGCCTCCAGCTTGGACCGTTCCGGCAATGGTTGCAGGGTGGTTCCTTTCAGAGGTTTCACGCCTTATACGCCAACGTCCATCTGTCCGATGGAGCATAAAACGCGATTCATCCGAAAACGCAACCTGTCGCCACTCAGTGGACGTCCAGCTGCTGTACTGGCGTGCAAATTCTAGCCTTCGCCGTCGATGAACAGCAGTCAGCATAGGTGCACGAACCAGGCGTCTGCTTCGGAGGCCCAGACGCAGCAATGTTCGCTGAATAGTACTTTGGGAGACACTTTTGGTAGCCCCTTGGTTCATTTTGGTGGTCAGTTGCTCAACGGTAGCCCGTCTATCTGCCCGAACGCATCTCCGCAACCGTCGTTCGCCTCTGTCATCTATGGCCCGTGGTGCACCACATTTGCCACGTCGCTGATTTTGGACAGTCCCATTTTGCCATGCACGGTACACTTTTACCACGGCGGCACGCGAACAGTTCACAAACTCAGCCGTTTCGGAAATGCTTCCACCCTTGGCCCGAAAGCCAATGATCATGCCCTTTTGGAAGTCGGATAAATCGCTTCGTTTCTGCATTACGCCAACGATTGAAATGTTTTCCGAATCCCTCACACACCCTTTATATACGCTCAACTGCACTGTGCTGCCACCTGCCTTCTGTGATTGGTTATTTAACTCTGACATGGAAAGTACGTGGTGGTCACATTAATGTGACTGGACTGTGTAATTCCATGTTAGCTTGTAATGCCGACGATGCAGCGGTAGCCGCGAGCTCTATTCAACCCAATGATGCTGCATGCGTACTTCAGGACTTCGTTTTAGATATTGGAGTGGTACAGAAAATGGAGAATCAGTGTAAATTTCTTATTGGTAAGAAGGCGCAAGAGTTGGATTACATCCATAAATAGCCTCTACCTATTCAGGAAAATTGAGAAATCCGTAAGTAATGTAAGTTATTTAGGGGCTATCATTAGCCATAGGTTTACATGGACTTGTACTATTAATCAATTCATAAAAAAGCCTATGGTACCACCAACCAACTTTCCATGGCCTTGGAAATTATTTTAGAATGTCTCTCAACAAAAAGAGAGGGCTATACCTATCCACTATAAGGCTTAATTCTATGCTCCGTACCTGAAATCTGGGCGTATTTCAAAAGCAGACTTCCACAAACTTCAGGTAGTGCAGAATAATATTCTGAGAAGAATTGTGAATGCACATTACCGATTTATAAGCAAATTGATCCATGACGACTTGAAAATCGACTCTTCAGTGGACCACATTACTAAACTAAAGCTTTTCTTCAAAACTGGACTCTCCTGTGATGCTTCAAAATTTTGAAAATTTCTTAGTTGTCGAATCACTCGTACTCACATGCTTAGAGATCACAACTTCGAAACGTAGCTTTGACTGCCAACGTTTATTCGTTTTCTTGCTCAGCGTGACTTTTGTCTTTCATCTCTTTCCATTAGATTGACATACATATGATAAAGAAGATAATTTACTCCCCACTTTTACCTTACTTTCTTTATCGTTCCTGGAGTTTCACTGGGAGCTCATCAAGTCAAGTGCCCTCAGTGGCTTAATTTCCTCATCTAGCTTATTAAGGGCCTCATAAGCAACTTCATAATCACTATCAATGTTTTGTCAGAGCGTGTTCTTGCTGAAGGCCACGTCACTAGTTGAAATTCTACGACAATATTCTGTTTACGGCGTTGTTTCATTCTTGCTAATAGTGCTATCACACCGTTCTAAGTTGGCGTTAATTATTTCTCCATCTTAATTATTTCTGCGTAGCCTTTGGTTAAAACTTAGATTGAGTTTAAATTTGAATTTCCTACTTTTGAGTTTACGCCATAAATGCTGGTTGGTTTGTAAGTACCAGGAGTGCCTTCTGTTAAACTATTTGAGTTCTGAATAACTAGACGTGCAATCAAAGGCAAATGTGCAGTCAAAGCAATTTTTGAAAGCCTAAATGCACTTCAGGGAACGGGAACAGCAAGCGGTTATTGTAATTTGAACGAAAAGATTAAAGCACTATACATATATAGTGCTTTAATCTGTTTCTTCTGTTATATGTACACACACATATATATATATATATATATGGAAATAATCCGAAACAGTTCTGTGTTAAATGAGATACACCACGGAAGTAGAATAACATTTGATGAACAGCCGATCATGAACAAGAGAAAGCATTCTCGCCTGTTTAATTAGAATTTCGAGAAAAATATATTCCCGGTTTTTTTTCTCAAAACACTCCTCCTCTCCCCCAGAAAGGTATTCCAGTCTTTAAAAATAACAGATTTCCCACGCATGTTTATTAAAAAAAATTAAGGTTCTCTTCAAAAACAAATTCTTTAATCTCTGCGTTCTAAATCATAAATGAGTAAGCCCTACAAAAAGTGAGGTGTTATAATTTCTCGAATGCTGCAAAAATAACTTTTTATTTAATTAATTGAAATATATTGAATATTTTATTAATTTGATATTTCACTCAATGGAGGCTATATAAAACGTCATTTTTTGCTAGTTAAAAAATCCTCTCATTCAGTTGGTAGAACTTGTTTCTACAAAATTGTCTATATTTTTAGACATTTTATAATTGGATGCATATGCTTAGATTCAAAATTTGAGGAAATAATTCAGCAAAATCCTTTTTTAAGCAATTTTTGTTACACAGTAAACAAACTAAAATAATTTTTTCTTTTTTTCGTATCGTGTGACGAAACTCGGGAATTCGGACTCAGCCTGCTTTCAAATTCTAAAAAATTTGCATCGTACGAGAAGAATATCTTTAAAAATTCAAATTCTTCTGTTTTCGGAATCGCACATAAGATGCAATTCAGAACTTTCAGTAAATTTTCTTGTTAAGCCTCCAGCTTCCTTCGAAGGGCTGGCTGCTTAAAAATTTTCGCGTTTTCTTCATATGTAACGTAGACACGAGACATTTCCTTAGAAGTTCCACCACAAGCAGATAGACTTCTTGTATGTAACCCACAAAATCTAATCTAATCCAGTCTGACTGAGCCATTGGTTATTATGCAACCAGTCAACTAGTGGTCTGTAAAATGAATTTAATTAAAAATACATTAAAGATTGGGTTATTTGAATATAGCAAAGCACATCAGGGTTATTTGCTAAAAGGGAAATATGCTTTCATGGAAAACTTTTTGTGGGAAACTCGTTGGTATTCAAGTTACAGATAAGGAGACTATGAAAACCAACCATGCATCCAGCCCATTCGCCTGGAATCGAATCCTGTCGAAAGTTCTTAAGAATGGCATTCAACGGTCTTTGTTGTTGTTGTTGTTGACTAATACTCATTAGTTTGACCTATAGTCAGCCCAAGCTCACGTAATTTCTCCTGGCAAGGAATGCAAGATTACGCCTGTCGTTGGCAAGAGGCTTGAGCACCTTACAGGTAACAATGCGACTTAGCTCACTTCCGCCCCCAATTTTGATGAAGAGCTCCTCGGGAGGACGGTCCGAGGATCTTCCACTTCTCTTTCCCAAACCGCACGGACACTATGCATTTACAAACATCCATGCCTTCTTCGGGATTCGAACCCAGGCAATCAGCGACTCTAACCACTATACCGGTCCGGCTCAACTGTCTTGACCACGCGAGATACATGAAAAAGTTTAATTTTAATCTGCTATATATTTAATTTCACTCAAGCTTATTACTCCTATGTACTGAACTTCTAATGGCAAAATAGAAGATGCCCATAGAATTAATAAACTATTTTGAAGAAATGACACTAGCAATCAGGATTTATTATTATTTTATAGTGTCTTTTATTATCAATTTTATCAGTCGCATTAGTCTACTACAACAGCTTAATCTGAATTACCAAAAATTTAGAGTTGGTTGGAAGATTAGATAAATTAGGGGCCTAGAAGAATTAAATGGATAAAGAGGGAAAAAATTCAACAAATCTACCATTTATAAAAAATTATACATCCGGAAAATTTTGTTTATGAAATCTCTGATATAAATGTATGTTTTAAGGTTAGGCAGTACATTTTTTACTTTAAGGAAGGGCTGTGTTTTTCTTCCCTTCTTTTTTTCTTCTGCAAATTTTTGAACAATTCATAAATTAATTAGTAACATTTAAACCATAAAAAATTCAATAGAGTTTGTAAAAAAGGTTAAAACCATTTCCCCTAGAAATTTACTCATGGTTTCTTTTGATGTAAAGTCATTATTCACCAATGTTCCAGTGGAGGGTGCATTCAGATGTCTAGAAACCAGACTTCACGAATTTCATTTCTCTTGCATCGAAATTGATGAGCTAATTTCTCTCACTCTGTCAACAAACGCAATGGAAGTATATTTCGCAAAGAAAGCCTTTTTAATTAACAACGAACTTATTTATTTAGCATTCTAAACATATCAATGAAAGAACATTTCGTGCATTGTCACGCTCAAAGCATAAATAAACAAAACATCACTGATGCCACAAAAAATCTACATTATAATGAACATATTAAATTATTATGGATTAATTGAGTTCGTGCACGTTCCTTAACACTATTAATGAATAAGTTGCATTAATTCTATGTTAAAAGCTTTTAATGAACATTTTTAATAAAAAGTACGATACTTTTATTTAATTTTTTTTATTTACAATACAATAAAAATTTCTCTCCTTTCAATGTTTCTGAAAACTGCTCTGATATCACTAAATCTTCAAAACATCTAGGGTTATTCAAAAGTATTTCTCCGTATCGAGTATATTTGATCATTTTTTTAATATTTTCCATTGGTTGTAAATGCCGTGAAACAGCACAAGGAAGACAAATAGTACCAACAGCTCCTAAAGAATGTGTTGATTCTTGCATTGTTACCTCAAGCTCTTTCACTGCAATTTTGCCAGCATTTGAAGGATAACCGTGATATTTTTCGGGAATAATATTATCATCTTGAGGGGAACTCGTCCTTTGCACTTACAAGTAAAATACTCTGCGCATTTCCAAATATTTTCTCCGGCACTAGCGAGTTTAAAATTATACATGTATCCTTTCACCATAAATTGTTTATCCTTCTTTACGCTGCTAACGTAGTGTAGTGGCACGTTGGCTTCCCTGACGTAAGTTCTGAGTTTGAAGTATAACTAAAACTAGAAGATAGGACACACATATCTATCTAACTATCAAGCAATCGTTTTTTCTGGGTATCAGTCGATGATCGTTACTCGTTGAACACCAAGATTTCCATGAACAGAAAAGTGTCAGACAAGCAGTTTACAATTTGATTTATTTTTAGTGCTAGTTTAAAAGTAATGTGCCCTTTTTATGCATAGTGCTGGAAATAGATTAAAGATTCAATATAAATTCAATTAAAGGTTCGTTTCATGTGACGAATATTAATATTTTTACTGAGAAAAACTGGTAAAGAGAATTGTTGAAATCGGAAGAAATTATTTAATTATTTTAAAATACCTCAAACACAAAGAAAAATGTCGTTAAATGAAATATCAAGTAGTAATTGAATCTTAAAATAATTAGACTGAAATATTAAAGTAGACGATTACAAAATGAGCCAAATACAGACAGAACGAGAGAGAGAGATGAGTTTAATCAGAATGAAAATATTCGTGAAGAATTAAAATGAAAGGAGTTAATAGGTATAATAATTCAACAGCCGAGTTTTAGTTTCCCATATTATATAGTGATACTTCATATGAGTAATACTCTAAGTAAAGTGGTAAAAGGTATCTAGTATCATATTTTTATACTAACTAGACGCTTTTAATGATTGGAATGATGAGTTTTATGAGTCATATACTTTATTAGTTACGTATCTCGGTATCTCTATCTATATTTATACACGTATTGTCGAGCAGCGAGTGCCAGATAATAAGTCACAGCCACTATCATACTACAACACTAAAAGAAAAACTTCTATTTAAGAAACTTCAAAATGAGTCTACCAGGGAAATCAGAAATAAGCTTTTCATCTAAAAATCATTCTGCACACTTTTATTTAGCATTTCTATTTTTATTGAGGCATTTGCTTTTGTTTCGTTTTGAACTTTATTTGATCAAATGTTTTGCAAAGCATTCCAATTTTAAATTATACTCCTTTTTTCCTGTAAACATAAACCCCAACAGTGGCCGAATGGTTAAGATCGCTGAATGCTTGGAGTTCGAGCGGAGTTTGATTCCAGGCCGGCTGCAAGGTTGATTTTGCACGTCTGTAACGCGAATAGAGCTCAATTAGTCCGTCATCGGAGGCATCCTTCCTCTGAGGTTGATAACCAGGTGATTACGCTCTTTTTGGAAACGAAATGTACGTGTCAAAATTGTGCATTTAAAAAGTGTATATATTATTTAACTATGCATTTGTATATAAATGTAATATATTGTGGAATATGTTTATTTGCTAAATTTTGATGTTTGGTGTATTTTTATGATTAATTTAAATATTTTTATCATAACAGCAGGAGCTAGACAATGACGAGACGAAGGAAGAGTTCATCTAGGATGAATAACTTAAAAGGCACTAAATTACGAATTTCAAGTAAAAAATTATCATAAATGACAAAATTATTTAATGCTGAATGAATTTATTTAGTTGTTATCTGTCCTGATTAATATTTTGTGTACTTTTTGTAATTATTAAGTATTGTTTAATTAGGTTTACGTTACGTCGTGTAAAATCCGGACCATTTAAGGTAATGTGGATTACTTAGGATAACTGGAAACACGGATAAAAGGGAAACTGTAATTATTTCATCAAAAGTTATCATCACGAAAATTTGCGGTGTTATTAAGGACGGTGTTTGAAAAACATGTCCCCGAAAAAACACCCCATGAAATATATTTTCTTACTTTTTCGATAATTTACAAGAAATTATTTAGTAGTATATTATAAGTATTACCGTAATTTAATAACTTTTACAATGCATTAACATTAGTTATTTAGCTCTTACATAAAGTTGCTATCACATTTAATGAAATCTATTATACAAGATGTACTAAATGTGCGATAGTCCACAAAAAAGATTTAAAGTAAATAGCATTAGTCATACAGTAAGATAGAGATGCGATTGTATTATGTGGCTTATCAGGTATAAATTCAAGCTTGCTCTTTGAAAAATCATTTAATATTTATATCAATATCGGTAATATTTCGATTATTTTTTACCCGTTTCTCGTAGCGAATCAATGATATTCCGGATTCCAAAAAAGATTTTAAGACCGTAGATGTTAGATATGTCATCATTTATTTTTAAGAGACTGCCTACAATTCTAAATTTAATTTTGTATAAATTAATTTTTTAAAGACTGATGTACAGGAACAGACATTGTGAATGAGTGAGAAAGAAAGACAGTCGTGTGGGTGTTTGTTAGGATAATCAACGAAACTTAACATTTAGAAAACTGGAATTGGGAAAAACCATAGTACTTTTACGCATCTTACCAACATCATTTATTTGCATAGCATTTTTTATTTATTTTTCTACTTCTTTGTGTTTATATGTACTTTTCATTACTGACATACACCGAAGTTTTATTCCTTAAATACATTTAATCGAAAACACAAATTTTTATAATTTTTGTGTATAAAGATTGGACATCAGATTTGTAAGTTATTTTGGCAGACGTACATGTCTTCGGAAAATTTGTAAATTTCTTTTAACGGTCTAAAGAAGTATTTAGAAAATAAATGCATGTACCCAAATTCTAAAATTACTCTGCTTGAAAGTTTGAATTTATGATGTTTTTACCATACGTATAACATAGGAGTTTCGCCTTTTGGATTGAATACAGTGGCTTTCTCATCACCCTAATTATGACTTCCTTGGTTTATGTACATTTGAGAAGCATTAAAAAACTACAATACTGACATTTAAAAATGCGTGGAATCTTCAGTTCGTAAGCGGTGATTAAAAGTAATGTAGAATAATAAAATTTCATTGTGTGCTCTTTATTACCACTTAAATAAATAGCATTCTGTTTCTATTAAAAAGCTGCTTTAAAAATACTACGTGGCAGAAAGTATGTCGTCTTTCCTATTTTGATTTGATTTAATGTAATAATACGTTATTAAGTCATAGTACATATTAATACTTGAAAATTTGGTATTTCAACAAAGCTGTAAACCAGACGTTTTGAAGAGGACAATATTTCTCCTTTGGGGTCAGTTTGAATTAACTATTTGACATCAGGCATCAAAGATGTAGAAAGATGTCATAGTTTTAAAGAAACGAGGAGTACTGGCAAGAATTTTACAATACTATTATACGACTAAATTAATTTAAGAACATGAACGCATTACATGAAAGTAGCATTTTTTCTTTCAAGAACATTACGCCGAATTCTCGATTATCTGTGTACAAAATATCTGTTCTGAAAATTATTTGTTCATTCTTCCTCAAAAAGCTCTCAGATTAATAAAAAGGGTAAAAAGGTTACGATTTTTTAGAAGAAACTGACATATGTGATGAGCTGAATCGTAGCCTGAAATATAATTAAGAGATTATCATTCATAGTTGGAAAAAAATGAACCTTGAAATTGTAATCGTAATTTTATTGTTCTTTCGATGAGGAAAGCAGTGTTCGTCTTCTTTGAAATTACCTGTGCTGCTCAAGATTTGAAAATATAAATGGCGGAAATACAGTAGTGTGGATAGAGAAAAAGGAAAAATAAATGTATAAAATTTTTTTCAGACCAATACTGGTGATGCAGTGATTCAGAACGAAGTATTCGCGAATATTAACTCAACAAGGAAAAGGAAACTGAAACGACGGGCACGATGGGGATGGAATGTGTACACAAACTGTTAAACTGTATAGATGATTAAATTGCGTTTAAATTCAGTGGTATCGTAACTTTGTTTAGTGGTCTGATAATCAGTATTTGTCCAGTCCTCATATAGTATGAAAAAATATCAACATACGTATACGCATCATATGTCCAGAAAAGTAGAGAAAGAACGCAGTGGAACATTTTACACAAGGAAAATTGTAAGCAAACTTCATAAATTTTTTAATGTTTTATATAATTAAATCCTGCTTTCAAGAGAACATGGTATATTTTTATAAACTTCTGATCAAAAACTCTCTTATGTGGTACTCATACGTTAATTACTATTTCACAAAGCTATTTTCTGATCCGTGCATACCTATGCATTAATCAGCAAGCATATTGTGAATGTTTGAGGCTTGATGATTATGCCTCGATTCAGTATATAATTTACTCTCCTGTGTTGGTTCAGCCGCTGGGTGCAGCATACGTTGTGTTGTAAGGAAATTTTTTTGTAGCATCTTGTCTAGCAATTTGTTTCATGATTCTGCAGAAGAGGGGCTATTCTTTCGAAAAACTAGAAGTTACATTTTGAGAAATTGAAAACCCAGTTCAGAGAGACGACGTAAATTGGCCGAAGAAGATAGTTTAAACTTTTCATGTGATAAAGAGGGTTGAGTTTCTTCGATACAAATGTTAAGAAAAGCTAAGTTCAGTTGACTTAGCTTTTCTTAACATTTGTATTTTACAGTTTGAAATGATCTACCGTTCTATGAAGCTGGTCGTCTCAGAAGGATATGATTTAAAAGTTTTATAGCTATACTGGTCACTTACAGAGGTCTTCGTCTTAGGTATATGGTTCACTGTACATTATAAAAGGGCAGTATATAACAAAATTTTTCGAATAAAATACACTGTTTTGTAAAATAATCGAAGCACCAAGAAGGATTTTTGCGATCGTGACAAAAATTGGTATGCAAAAACATCTTGATCGAACATGCAAATGATCAAAGTTTCAAGGAAAATGAAGAGGAAGTGCAATCATAGCGCGCATTTCTAGTGCGCAATTCGCAAAGTATAAAACCAGTAACAGAGGCGGAAATTTTTTTTTTTGTTGCTGCCATTGTAATTCCGTAAAGGAGCAACTAAAGATGCCATTACGTCGATATCGAAGACCTTACAGTCAACTAAACGACTTCGAACGTGGTCGCATTGTAGGGTTGCGTGAAGCTGGGTGATGATACCTTGCAACAGGCCACCACCTGCAGCGTACAGACACTGCTGTGCAAAGATGTTGGCAGCAATGATTGCTACAAGGAAATTGCCGACGAAATGAAGGTTCTGGGAGGCCAAGGAGCACAAATGCGAGGCAAGATGATTGTTCGCCAGGCCCGAACCGCCCCAATGGTATCATTGTCGACCATTCAACGCATTACAGTCACGTCTATACCTCCCGTGGTACCGTTCACCATCTCACGGCGCTTGTCTGAGGCGAGGGTACGTTCACAGAGGCCTTTAAGACGTTTGCCTTTGACCCCACAACATCGGCGGAGTCGTCTGGAGTGGTGTTGCAGCCAATCATCATGGCTGCCGTCAGACTGGCATCGTATAGTGGTCAGCTATGAATCTTGCTTCACCTATTGAAGCATATGACCACCGTGTTCGTGTCTGGAGAGAATGGGGCCAACGGTCCCAATCAGCCTTTGTTTTACAAAGGCATACAGCCATAACACCTGGTGTGACGGTGTGGGACGCTATTTCATACGACAGCAAGTCATCTTTAGACATCCTCCGTACATCTTTAACAGCTCAACGATACAATTAAGATATTAATTTAGAAGTCAAACAACAAAAATCAGCGTTATATTTTCAAATTTTCACAGGACTACTTTCGATGATTTTTCTGAACCAGCATCCTCAGCTGCAAAAGGGCAAATGAACGAGATAAGATATAATGATACTCCTTTCATTCACGTTTGTTAATTTGATATTCTTTTAGTGAAACTTTTACTTTGGTTTGTTTCGCTTTATTTTTTAAGATTCGTTAAAATTTTCATGTATAGCGTGCAGTCAATTATTTAAATCTCGATTTATTAGTTATGACGACAGTCAGTCCTATAATATTTCAATAGGGGATTTGGATGTATTGGATTAAAGGGATTTATTGGCTTATGGGAAAGGATGTCTTTATCGAATACGTTTTGGGGAACTAGCTCATATACACATTATACGTTAGGAAAATCAGGAAAATCTCACGCAGTTTGCTCGTTCGCCGGGTGGATGTATTCCACCATGAAAGAAGTGGTTGTTTTTGATGAAATAGAATATACACATATTCCATTTGATCAAAAACACTTCCTTCATGGAAGCACCATGAACGCTGCTTCGATGTTTTTGCAAAAGAGTGTATATGCGCAAAATTAAATAATACTTTTAAAGGGCTTAAATATCTAAATGTTAAGTTAAATATAGGGAATTTTCTTTAGTGCAACCCCTCAAGATTCCTTAAGGAGATAGAAACTAAGAGGGTTCGCTGAAATTACATATAGTTAATGCCTAAAAAAATGCGTTTAAATTTTCTGGGTATAATTTTAAATTTGAATCTTTCAATGACTGATTTAAAAACTAACTAGTTTCCGTTAATATTCCCTTAGTGAACTGGCTACCAGCGGCAGATCCACAATGGTGTTGAACACTGGTATTTCGACCCGGCGAACGAGCAAGCTGCATGAGAGTTTCCTGATTTTCCTAACGTATAATGTGTATATGAGCCAGTTCCCCAAAAAGTATTCGATAAAGGCATGCTTTCCCTTAAACCAATAAATCCCTTTAATCCAATAAATCCAAATCCCCTACTTTCGTCATAAGTGACTTTCGTCATAACTGATAAATCGACATTTAAATAATTTACTGCACGCTATACATGAAAATTTTAACGAACCTTAAAAAATAAAGCGAAACAAACCAAAGTAAAAATTTCACTAAAAGAATATCAGATTAACAAACGTGAATGAAAATAATTTGATAATTAAATTAAACAATTTTTATAGAGATAATCTCATACAGTTACTCATCTTCCTTTTTCTCATCTTTTTATGCCTTGTTTTTCATAAAAAACTACCAGTAAAGCTTTATAAAAAATATTAATTTTTTAAGTCCTTTGTTAGTTAAGCGTGTTAGTAAAATTCTGTTAAGTACTATAAGTTGCATTAATTGTAAGCAGCACTCATTTTCAATTTTCAAACCCTTAAGCTTCCTTCTTACTTTTTCAGCAAAAAATTTTCAATTAATTTAAAAATATGAAATATAAAAGTAAAAATATTCATCTTTCCTTCTTGCGCTCATAAATCGTCATGTGAATATGGTTTTACAGCTTTTAAGCCCTGCCTGAGAAACGTGTGTCTGCGATGTTATCGTCATGCGATGATTTGTAGGCGTTTTATTTTCTACCACGATATTTTCGACGATCATGTTTTTAAATCGCTAAGTTTTTAAAGCGATTTTATTTTTTCGAAGCTCCAATTTTTTCTCTTTACTTTTTTTTCCTCCCACAGTGTTTTGTGCCACGACGTTTTCACCTTGATTTGTTTTCTCTGTGGCATGTTTGCCGTGATGTTTTCGGCGGACACATCTTATTTCGCTAATTGTAGAGATAAAGCTGCATCATATATTACTGTCATACTTATGATGGTTTGCCATCGCGTTCTGACATAACATTTTGTGGTCCACTGGCCAAGTTTGCGACATACCACTTTTCCTTAATCTCAGTATTTAAACATACGTTTCACTCACGAGGCATAATTTCTCTTATGAACTGCGATTTTACTATAGGAAAATTCTCCTTTTCGATGCTCCCATTCAGTCGGCGTAGCTTACTTATTTTGGATCCTTTGTCTTGTCGTCGAATAGATATTAATAATAAATTAGACTAATACAAGCGAAACTTTGAATGGAAATCCTATGTGCAATATGGAACAACCGCCACTTCGAATTAAATAAATACAAATGTTCAAATATTTATTATTTTGAGAAATTCTTAAAGTGTTACTGAGAAAAATGATATAGACATGAAAAGTCAGATTCTAAATTTTCTCAAGTATTTCCGTAATTTCGATAGAAAAATATTTCCACCTTATCCTCTTGGCATCTGATGTCAGTATAAGAAGTTAAAACATGAATCAAGCGTCATTCGAGGTTTCCATTACTCGTGATATAAATTAAATAAAATTTCGATTATTCGTGATAAGTTAAAATGAATTATGAAAATTAATTTATCGCTTTATGAAAATGCAAGAGGCCAAGTGATTATTCGTTAGAAATGTTTGTATATATATGTAAAATATAAAATATCTATGTAATGTATAAAATAGCTATGTAAACTATCTATCTTTCAAATAATAAATTAATAATAGGCCTTTAACTCCCGTCAGCATTCTAAAAGTAATAACAACATTTCTGGACTGCATCATTTCTAGATTAATCTATTCTTCGAAGCTTGCGTAACGCTGATGACGTAGTAAATGGAAACCTAAACTCTGAGAACTGAAACTTTTCTAACTGAAACCAAACCCTTCCTCTTCGTGTGCTTCCATATTGGATAACTACACTCTTTAGTTTCTCTCTCTATGCCGCTTGGAAGTACACTCATGTCCATAAATTAAGGATAATGCAAAATCAGGCAAAGGAAGAGTTAGAAGCGAAACAAATTTGACTTATTTCTAAAGCTTATTTATTAAACAAAAGGTAAAGAGCAAAAAAAAATGCTATATGTTTGATAATATTAAAAAAATTAGCGATTTTTTCTCCCTGGAGCAAATTACAAAAAAAAACCTTTTTACAAAAAACCAATATTACATGGTTGGTATGATTGTTAATACACTGTATGTCTTTCAGACGATGCAATACAGTCCGTACAATGCCTAGGCATGCTGAGTATCAAATTATCGATCTGATCTTGGATGATATTACACCACTCAAAAAGCAATGCTCTCCGAAGTTGCGGTAGACATGTAGGAGGAGGTTGACGGGCCGCAACTAGTCGGCCAAGCATGTCCCACACGTGCTCTACTGGATTCAAGTCCGGTGAGAATGCTGGCCAGTCCATACGGGTGATATCCTCCGATTGAAGGCATTCGCTTACGATGTTTGCACGGTGAGGACGGGCGTTGTCATCCATAAACACAAATTGTGCGCCCATGGCGCCCCGAAACAAACGTACATGTTGTTCCAGAAGGATGTCCCCATAGATTTGGCTTGTCATGGTTCCAATTTGAACATTTTTGTAACCCAGAATAATTTCACCCCAAACGAGCACTCCTGCACCACCGTAACGGTGTCGTTCAATGATGTTTTCTTGGTGGTAACGGGTACCTGGAGCTCTCCATATGAACGTCCGGCGAGAATCAGACAGCACGCTAAATCTGGACTCGTCGGAAAGCACCACACAAGCCCACTGTTGCGGTGTCCACAATGCCTGCTCTCTACTCCAGGCTAACCCCAGGCGACAGTGAGTTGCAGTAAGTGGAACGCATCTGACAGGTCTACGAGCACATAGACCAATCTGCTCTCAGCGTCTGTACATGGTCTGCCTTGAAATTGTCGTACCAGTGGTTGAAGAGAGCTGACGAGACAGGTCTGAGGCTGTGCTCCGCCTGTTTCTTTTGGCAGTAATTGCCAAATACCAGTCCTCATTCGGTGTTGCAACTCTGGGGCGACCTATGCTGTAACGTCTACTCACATTACCATCATCTTTGAATCGTTGCCAAAGCCTAGAGATGACACTCTGGACAATTCCAAGTTCGTCTGATACTTCCAGTTGGGTAGCCCACATTCCAGACGGCCGATAATTCTACCACGTAAAAAATCATCCAAATGCGTCGTTTGTGTCATAACTATTTGGTTATTGCACTGAAATGCTTATAAAGCGCCTGCGAACAATTTTATTTCTTTGCCTGTATTCCTTATACATCACTCTCTTACACTCTCTTCATTGTGACGTACCATCGGTGTCATCCGGTTACTTCCTGAAATTTGCATATGATTCTTGAAGATGTGTGTAGCGATTTTACTGGTGATATATTTATTTTAGAGTTCGATTTCCGCCTGACTCCGAATTATCCTTAATTTATGGACATGAGTGTAATTTCGCTGTGCTCGCTTCCTATCGCAACACTATCAAAAATGTAAATGTTCTGGAAATAGGCTCGATTAGGGTGCCGAGCGATTTGGCCACAAATGTCAATTGGAAATAAAAATGTAATTAAAACCGTCTCGACAGCCAAGTTCTTAGTCTTTACGAATTCTATGTTTTAAGTATCAAATATCTTCACAATCAGCATTTATACACTTCTACATCTGTGTTTATACATCAGTACTTCTATGAAATTTGCTTTTATTACACACATATATATATATGCCATATA
>KK115527.1:373273-415367 GCA_000611955.2 Stegodyphus mimosarum
TGCCATGATAAATGATTTGGAACTTGGCGGTGGCGTAGTAGATGTCTAGCGAAGAAACTTGGCAAGGCAAACATGGCAGGATTCAAGATAATTTTATTATTGAGGAAAGCAATTCTGGATCGCAATATTTGGTTTACATACGGACGGGCATCTTATACGAACTACATTTTTGTTAGCTCAGCACATATTCAGTGAACAAAGAAGGTAGCCGCAAAGCGTCTTGCCAGGAGGAAAGCGTAAGCAAAAAGTGTCGCAGCAATGGCAAGGCAAACATGGCAGGATTCAAGATAATTTTATTATTGAGGAAAGCAATTCTGGATCGCAATATTTGGTTTACATACGGACGGGCATCTTATACGAACTACATTTTTGTTAGCTCAGCACATATTCAGTGAACAAAGAAGGTAGCCGCAAAGCGTCTTGCCAGGAGGAAAGCGTAAGCAAAAAGTGTCGCAGCAATTCAAAGAAAGAAGGGAGGGAGTCAAAACGTTTCAGTTTGACTTTAAAAAGTTTTGGTTTACAATTATTTAGTGATTAGACAAGAGGTATCTGCATTAAGCGTTACATACGATCGCATGATTAATTTGAATGACGCTAGCGCTATTTTTAAGATAGAGAGAGGAAGTCCCCAAATTAAATAAAAATTGAAAGATGTTATAGCCTATTAAAATTAGAAGTTGGCTTTCATATTTTTTATCTTACACATTCCCCCCGCCCGTTCAGAGAGAAAAACGCGGAGCGATAGAGAAGCCTTTTTGGTAGAAAAAGGCATTAGAGCAGCAAAATATGAGAGGTATAATGTTGAAAATACAAAACATAAAATTAACTTTCTGAACAATTAAAAAATTATAAGTCGTAAAATTTTGAATTCAATAATAATTTTAAGCACTATATTCTTTCACGAACAATTACGTCACTTCTGAAATTCTCCTGTCCTACAAGATCTATGCGGTGCTATGCTTGCTTGTCTAAGATGACGTCGTATTCTTTTAATCCATGTACATAAAAATTATCGTATTTAACTACGATTGGATAAACACCTTGTCTACCAAAATGATCTGATATGAATTTTTTTCGAATAAAATTATGTTTGGAAACGACCACGTCTGGAAATTTGTTTACGCATCCTTGTTTCTAACTACGCATTAAAACATCATATATATATATATATATATATATATATATACATATTGTAGAATATTAAAAATAAAATTTTTTACTCACGGCACGATTGTCTGCAAACCTCTGCTACATAATTATGCCATCACAACCGGTAATCGGTCAAAAGTTCATTCCATCACCACTAATTATGCTTATTTTCATTATAATTTACGGGCCTTCCAGTTTGGTTGTAAAACATTCTACTGTCTATCTGTTGTGTAGAATCTGAAGAAATAGTGACTGCACCAAAGAAGGGTTAAAACTACCCTTTATCCAACTCTTTAAATTATTTACAATGCGTCAACTTGATGCTAATATACTACGCCTCTGCTTGGGCGGTAACTGAAACAGTAGAATCAAAACTCAAAAATTCAAGATATTAACACGTAATGGAATTAAACTACAGGACTCAATCAATCCTGTATCCTACAGCGCGTAGATGAGTCTAGTGCCAGCAAGATAATAGCTATTAAGCCCACGTTTAACCAGCAATAACTGCTAAGCCGAAGCTTGTGTACAACCACGCACAGAGATTTCCCAGACTCTCTCTAATTTAAACATTTTCTCCCACTGGTAGAATTTGCATTCCTTATGCGCTCTACCAAATTTAAATATTCTGGCACTGTCAATTAGGGGAATGGAGGCTTATAGGAAAGTAACTTAAAATTAAATTTAACTGGTTAGTTAAAATAAATATAAATCCCTGCATGGTAAAATAAGGAATTGCAATGAAAGATAACAACAGTGAAACCATAATTTCTGCAATATTAATCCTCCTATATTTGTGATGTTAAAATATAATTTATCGAAATGAAAACTATTGAAACAGATTTTTATGTGTGTTACAGTTTAGTAGACTTTGTTATGGTTATGTAAAAGTTTTCATTTCTGATGCTTTGTGAAAACAAAAACCTTTGCTGAAAAATTATGATTATGCGGACTCTGAATACAAAGAGTTTTGGACTGAAATTTTAAAAACTTTAAAAGAACTCTAAAAATTACATTTATTTTTTTAAAGGTCTTACATTCAAAAATTATACTTTACAGTTACTTAATTATTTAATTAATTATGTCGTTCAAAATCTTAAAACTTACATTTCTCTTCGTTTGCTACTATAATGCTTCTGCGATTTTTTTTAAAAGGCTTCACTATCGCTACTCATTTTTATGCTTGAAGGGAGTAATATATAACATAAAACATATGTAAAAGATAAATTATATTTTAAATTCGCAATAACCTCTTAATGCTTAAAAATCTCTCTCAATTCTTAAAAATAGTAATCTCTTTCTATACTGCGTCATTTCGAGACTAATCCATGTCATATGACTCTTGCCTAACACTGATGATGTTAATGGAGCTAAAACTTAAACAGCCAATAATAACTTTACAGCGGTAGTACTTATCCAATGAAAATGCATTGAGAACCAAAACTAACTCATGCTGAAATCAGCATGATATATGAAATATCGCATAAGGAAATGCAATAATACGTTAATGATAATACTCCAGGTTCTAGTAGAAAAATGTACTATATTCTTCGGGTAGAAGATATTAGTAACTGAAGGAGGTGGCGAGAATTTATGCTACAGTCCAACTGAAAGCTGAACTCAAGGAAATAAATCGGACGAAGACACGTTCTTTCCCAATAAAAGGGGACATAAAAAGAACCCGCGTATTCAGATTATTCTTTAAGTTCAAATAAAAGAGCTTTTATCAGAATTTTAGTAGCAATTAATGAAAAAGGATCATTCTAAATGAACGGATAGAACGATCCTGGATTCGAGTACTTATCATAAACCAAACTTTACATACTCCTTTAAAACTATTAAAATTGCAAACGTGGTCGGGGGTCCTTCGCACGGTTTTTCAAAACTTCCAAAAAGAAAATTTTCACGTTTCAAAATTTTCTAGTAATATTTAAAACTTAAAATGAAGACCATTAAGGATAATATGAATTTGTAAAGCTTCCATCAAAAACTCTATCCTGCCATTAGAAACTCTCCAATTAAATACAACCAGTCAGAGATCTTTTCTCTTTTCAATCCTTTCGTTACTCATTCTCACATTCCTTAACTTACAGATCAAACGATGCCTAGCTATATCGAAATGTTTACTCAGTTCTGCTTCAGATGTTCATTCTTTACTTCTTTACACTTAACAGCCTCAGGTAAGTGAAAAGCTATGTATAGTAATTGCGCTATATCCGTTTAATGTGATAAATGTATTACTTTGGTATCACATAATTACGCCAGGGATCGATATGTTGAGAATCCCTGTTGCCATAGTTACTGCTCAGTTTTCGCTCTCCTTTGGAACGTTTTAGTGTCCATCGAATACTTGCAAAGTTAAAGTTTTCGGAGATCAAACTCCCTGGCCGTTACGTCACAAGCAAACCGGCATAGAGCATTTGAGTAAGTATATATGGTTTTACGTAATACGTTATGAAAAATTTTGTTTCTTTCAGTAATATTTCATACTCTTATTTAAAAAATAGCCCTCAGTTGTTTTTATATTTTACATCTCAGCTTTTACAATAAATTTATGTAATTTAATTAGAAATATTTTCAAAGAAAAAGTTTGGGATGATTAGATTTAGCGTTCATTACGTCATACGCAAACAAGCACAGAGTATTTGAGTATAGATATTGTTTTACATTATATAAGCGAAAACGTTTTATTTCTTTCAATAACATTTCATGTTATTATTTTAGAACATAACACTGTTTTAGAAATTTAACACATTAGATTTTATAATAAATATTCGTAATTTATTTAGCGATATTCGTCAATAGTATCCTGCAACGTTATTCATTTATAAAAATTAGGACAATGTTCGTTGCTTAAGCCTTTGGTTTTTCTGGTTTTTTTTTGTTTCTTCTTTATTTTACAATTCTAAAAAACATTTAAAAATAATTCTTAAATGAAAAAAAGTTCTAAATTGTACTATATCTTTTTAATTTTAATTTTACTTGATGCCAACAAAAATACCACTGTGATAGCCTAATCCCTCTTCCTTCCCTCAGAGTTTATAGCCTAAGCCAACAATTCTTAAACTTAATAAATTCGAGGGCTCTTTTCATGTGATGTGCATTTTGATGGACATGTAACCGTTACTTAGTTGTACAATTTTGCTTAATGCTTTCTGCAAGGTAAGAAAACATTATATTGTATTCAAGTTCTTTACATTTCGCTATATAAATTATTAGCTGAATGTACAAATGTTAAAGTTAAGCTTTCTTAAAATTGCAAACACAAATTTTGTAGTGAAAAGCGAAATACATTTATTTCTGTTTGGTATGGGAAGATTGATTGATCTTCACCAGCATATTCGTATTATGAGATTTAGTATTTGAAATACCGGGTGGCCATAATTAAACTGACAGTGCTCACAGTGTTCTGTAGCGAGATCCATTTGCGAGAACGACGTCACATTTTGCAAGAAGATTAAACAAGACGGGGGACGAAGGATTCCGCGAAAAAACAAATTAGTTCCAAAAGTCACCGCTAGGGGAATATTTGGCGCTGTGTAATAGAAAATAGAGTGTTAACAAATGCAAATCAATACGGAAATTACCTTTTATTTTGCATTCAAATGAGGTTCAACGTGGCTGCCGTTGTTGTGGACCATATATTGCATTCTGTGCACAGTATGCACAACAGCAGAAAGTAACATGTCTGCAGGAATCTCCCGTACAGTCAGTGATATGTTATCCTTCAACGTAGCCAGGTCCTGGACCACTCCTTTGATATACCTTGGACTTAAGGTAACCCCATAGCCAAAAGTCGCATGGGGTAAGATCAGGCGACCGAGGTAGCCATGCAGTTGGAAAGTAGCGGCTAATGACTCTTTCTATTGTGAATTTCTGTCGTAGCATCTGTTGCACCCGTACAGCAACGTGTGGAGGGGTTCCATCTTGTATGAAAATCATTTCCCCCAGACATTGTCTTTGCTGAAGTGCTGAAGTGCCGAAATGACAAAGCCGTTCAACATGTGGCGATATTTCTCTCCGGTAACAGAACAGGTTTCCGGTCCTGTCGGGGTAACGTTCTCATAGAAGAATGGACCTACGATAAATTCCGCTGTGAACCCACACCAAACAGTTACCTTTGGTGAATGTAAGGGAATTGCTGTGACTGCATGTGGTGATTTGTCATCCCAAATTCGGCAGTTCTGGGTATTCACAGTTCCATTCAGGTAAAAGTGGGCCTCGTCTCCCCATAAGATTTTCCACGGCCAAGCAGCATCCACCTCCATTCTGGCAAGAAAAGTGAGAGCAAAAGTCAATCGCTTATCATGGTCGGGGTACAGTAACTCCTGTACACGGTTGATCTCGTACGGATAGAAGTTGATAATCTTTCGTAATTCAAATATTCCCCTAGCGGTGACTTTTGGAACTAATTTGCTTTTTCGTGGAATCCTTCGTCCCTTGTCTTGTTTAATTTTCCTACAAAATATGGCGTCATTCTCGCAAATAGATCGCGCTACAGAACACTGTGAGCACTGTCAGTTTAATTATGGGCACCCGGTATATGTGCATAAACAAGACTCAACATCCTACAGATTTCGATAGTTATTGCTTATGTGGGCCCTTTCATTCCTTTTATATACTGCAGAAGAAAAATGATTGCTTAATAGCTTTTTCTGCCATTATACATATACTCCATGCATAACCAAAAGTCGGGAAGATCATTCTGCTTTCATAAAGCGAATTTCATGGAATCATTGCTCAGTCCCTATTCAAGGCACAAAAATTAAATTCTCAAAATTCGCCGTTTAAACTTAAATATTTTAAAACTTACATATGGGAAACTGTAATGTATATTGTCGCTAAATTACTGACAAAGTACTTTGCTTATTACACTGATATGAACGAGTAATTTATGTTTTCGTTTCTGGAAGCAGGTCTGAAATTCACTTTCCGAAACACTACTGAGTATCTGGTCACAATCTGTTGCATCTCAGTTAGGTTAGAAAATTTTTGTCTCTTGAACTTTTTACTTTTGAAGCAGCAGAAATCTCAGAGAATTAAGTCAGTGTAATATGCAAGAGGAATCCCTTACATGGTCAGAAACGATCTCACTGCGACTGTGAATGTGAGGCACGAATTTTGCAGAAATTTGTCTTGCATCCAGTTCCTCCCCACTTAAAATTATACTACTATTTTTTAATATACATTTAATTTTTGAGTTATCAGTCTCATATTTAATTGTTAATCGGACTATGTCGCATCTTATCATCATCTGTTTATATTGATTACGTCAGTGTTATTTTTGGCTGTGCTTTTAGAATAAAAAGTCACATCGTCTTGTTCAGTTCTGAGTCTCTTATATCACTCATATACGCTCGACTTTTCCATGACGTTTCCCCTTAATATGGTGCTCTAAACTTCAGTCATCCGTTTTTGATCTAAAGCGCACACACGGTCTCATTTCTAACTCAGTAACTGTATCTTACCTCTATCAGCTTGAACTTTTAGCACGTATGATTTGACATGTTCAGACACGAATATTCACGGGATTTCTCTACAGTTATGCCACAAGCTATACTGTATGGTCATTATTAGAGTTAAGCTAACGCTTTTTTTACGCAAGTTGATTCTGTTCTGAAGAAATCAAGATTTTTATTTCCTGAAATTCTGACAATGAAAATTTTATTACGAAATACATTAGCTAATCATATGCAGTGTGAAAAGTCATTCGCAGACTCTCAAGTATTAAATCTTAGTCTCCTACGATTTCGGGAAACGTAGTAAGAATCGGTGGTACGACGTATTGATGAGAACAGCCTGAGTTGCGAAATTACCAGTATAAGAGGAGTTAATTTTTATTAAGATAGTCCAGATTCTCATTTATATTTTAGACTTTACGTTACTAAGATTTTAAAAGTGAAAAGAGTTGTCCGGTACCTAACATTCTTAAGGCATTTTATTTCTAAAAGAATATGAAGAATACACTTTCATAAAAACTAACAGTTTCAGATATCCAGATTCTTTCTCTAGGCAAAACATTACTTACTGATAGCAATTTTCCCATTGATTTTCAGCTGGTCCTCTTCAGGATACATCCTCTTTCATGAATAAATACAGTCAAAGCTTTGAAGCGTGAAACACGTGTTGGGTAAGTGCACGATCCTATGCCGTTGAAAATTCATGTATAATGTTTAATTCCACTAAATTTTAACTGCTTATAGATTATTGTTAGATAGCAGCATTATTAGTAAGCTAAGCAATCTATTATCACATATTTTTATATTATATATATTACATAAAGTACTCTTACATTAATATAAGCTAGAGCAAATCGTAAGGAATAAAAAATACGTATACTGCACTGCAGTATGTTTATCTATGAGTAAATTTACATCCTTTGTTTCCAAACTTAATCATTTCTTTGTCTGTGTGTACATTAATATAGTATATTTCTAGAGTCATTAGGATTTTTGAATTTGGAAACACGAAAAATGAGTAATGCCCTCGCCGGGTCTCGAATCTGGACCTCTCAAATATGCAGCGAGTTGCTACCTTTACACCACGAAGGCATGCAGAAAAGAGGGAGAAAATACCTTATACACTCCCCCTTTTTAAAGGGCGACTGAGGATTAGGGGACTCAATCGCCAAATCCTGGTGGTGAAGAATCATCATCCGCTAGCTTTCAGTTTGGGTGCCACTGTAGAGTCCTTAGAATTTTTGAAGTAGGAAACACAAAAAATGTGCAATGCCATTCTTGAGACTCGCACTTGGATCTCTCGAATACGCACCGAGTGTACTACAGTTACAGCAGAAAAGCATGTAGAAAAGAGGGATAAAATACCTTAGATATTATATAGCCCAAAAGATTTACATATCTCAGTTCATTATTAACAATGGACATAAAAATATAAACTTTTGTAATAAATTGCTCTATATTTCTAAGGTTAGCTCTTCGTTTGCGAGTTTCTCAAATAATTTCAGATCTCCAAATACATTTCTAATATATTCATTATGATGGACAGAAAAAAAAACCTGTGTATAAGTGGAAAAGTTCAGTTCAAGCCCTTCTTGTTTACAGATCAACTGTAATTAGAAAAGTTATTCTGTTAAAGTTAAAAATTCAGTAAAAAGCTCAAGATGTTAATACGTGAAGACGTCTTCTTGGACTATGCAAGATTTTAGATTTGAGTTCTGTTACAATATTTTGGAAAGTAATTAATATACTAGTTTAGTGATGACGAAACTATGACATGCGTGTCATAATTGACACTCGAAACCATTCTGGGTGATATGTATCATACATTTCCCGAGCCATGGACGGAAGCAAAAAATTGCATAATAAGAAAATAGATGCCTCTTGCAACAGCCTCGTAACTATCAACATGTATTGCACTTACCTCAGGTTCGTTCCGCTGCATTCTTGGCATAAGGAGGATACGAATAGAAGATGGATGATTCTATACGTGACACGGCACCAGAGTTAAGCTGGTGTTTTTCCAGATTTTGACACGCCAAGCTCAAAAGGTTCGCCATCACTGTGGCAGTCCAACGAAAAGATCAAATTTTAAATTACCTTATCCCTCAAAGAATTTAAGCCCCTTCGTGACATACTGAAGAAGCTTTAAGCATTCCTTTCTATCTAAGGACAGTGTCATTACAGTAGCGAAACCAAATGAATCGGTTTCTTGTTAAAGAAATATAGTTTCGTAAATCGCAAAGGGAATGGGGTCAAAAATGAATCAGTTTTTAATCCCAAAAAGAAAAATGATTCAGAACTAACTGTTTTTGAGCACTGAACTTTCCCATCATTTACTTCAGATAATCATTCAATCCATTTCTATCGTATTCTCCGTTTTCATGACATATGAATCTCTGGCAAAATTCGTCCACACTTTACTTTTAATTTTTCCAAGATTGGAATTGATCGTGGGTTAAAGGGCTCATTCGTTGGTGCACTTCTGCTTCGATAACGTTATGTTCATAAAGAGGTTGCGTTACAGAAGCATTAATTTTTTCAGTTTTCCTGTGCATTTTCTAAATAGATTAGAATGGCTCTAAATCAGTATTTCAGTAACTGAAGATTAAAATTTTTGTCAATTTGCGTTTCATTTGCTTCGTTTTCCAGGACTGGTGTTTCTGTGGAATGATCAGCACTTTAGTGACTGGTAGTTTAACAATAAAAATCACTGGGAATAAGTATAGTCCACTTGCATTTTACTTTTTCATTTTCCAGCATTTGACAGTATCTTTAAAAGCGTAATTCCTTAAACATTGGATAGTTTTTTAATCTTCTAACAAGTTATAGCTTTTGAAATCTACTTCAGTAAAACTTAGTAAATTAAATTCAAGATTTTAAATAAATAGAAAGAAGTAAAATAAAAAACATTCTCATGTCGCAGCCTGGATTTTAGAAATTGAAAGAACGAAAAATATAATAAATGCTAACTCAATTCTTGTATTGACGAACCAAGCAATCACTCAATCATCATTAATCTCATGGCTTCGGCATAACTCTTATCATCACAAATATTAATGATTTCGACATAATTCTTAACTTTTTTGTATTTATCGTACTTATCTGAATGACTCTAGAATTTACAGAAAGAAACCGAGCAAGAAAGAAAAACAAAAATCTGAAATGTTTGGAAAATGGTAAAAACCTTACAAAGATAGCATGTAAATATATTCCGGGTGGGTGAAGCAAATGTGCATAGCAATTGGTAAATAGTATTGAATCAACAACATCCAGCTATAAAATTCCTGTTATACTCGTAAAGTGTAAGCGAAACAGCTGGCAATATCACCCAGTCGTGTTGAAACTCTATTGCTGCTGTTTAGTGCTGTTCTACGAATTTAGTCAGTTTGTTTTCAACTGAAATTACGTTAGAAATCACTTAGTAGCGGAGCTAATTTGTTATACTTTAAATTTAAATTTTGACTTCTAAGTAATTTGAATCATTATTGTCTATCTAGCCCGCAAGAAGTGGGAGTTAATTTTATTGACGTTTTTAATTTTCCATAACTTCAAGCTGAAATAAATCTTTTAGTTAATTTTTACTTCATTTTAATTAGACAGTGTTTTCGGACTGAAGGGTAAAGACGAGACCATCAATCTAAGATACTAAGACTAATGTTCAATTTAAGCAAATTGAGTTTAACCTCACAAATCAAGCTTTAAACTTTGCGTTTCTATTTTCAGTCATTTATTCCTTTACTAGGACTACCGTAAAGCTTCCAGACCTAATGATAAAATAAATTCTGCATTTTCTAATTTAGTTTCGGCCGCCATCTCCTTGAACATAGCCTCTTTATGAATGTGCACAAATATTCCATTAGCTTCCCCCATGCTTCAAAAACATGGTAGAAGTTATTTCTTTGAAGCCGTCGAAGATCATTTGCGATCTTGTCTAATGTTCACACTTTTCCTTTTAGTTTCATTTCCGTCTGAACAAAGCAGCTAAATTACAATGAACTAGATTGAATGAGTACGGAGGGTGGAGAAAATCATATGGTTATTTTCCAGGAGCTCCGTGTATTTACGTATTAATGCGAAGAAGCAAAAGGTTCAGCTTCTTTGTTAAAATGCCTTGGCAAAGTTAATAACTGATTCCAACATTGTTGTTTTTGTTGTCTTGTCCATGTATTCACGGAAGAATGACTGCCAAAGCCTCAAAGAGATTGGACTTCTACTTCCATCCAATTTTGAGGTAGGGCACCCCAGGGGTTGATCCAAGAGTCTCCCACCCTCTCCCACACCACCAAATCGCACGATAGGATTTTCGGCTCGCCATATATTTAGTGTCCCCATGTCGCAAAAACACTACATTTACAAACATCCACGCCTTCTCCGGGATTCGAAACCGAATCCTTCGGTACCGCAGTAGACTCAACTTTTTATCCAGAATAAATGGATTATTAGTTGAGTCTCATAAATTAGGTTTCGAATTATTTTAACATTTTCTGTCTTTGCTCATACCTGGTTGCCCTGAACGCTCAGCATTTTCAAATCCATCTCGACGAATCGAAACACTGTCGTCATTCTGAAACATTTGCCTAGTTTAAAATATTGCCAAAACACCTTACAAAGTATATCAAGAATTTTCGTAGCAGATTTGTGAGATTAACACAAAATTTGATGACAGTATATTTTGCTATCCATCGCTGAAGCTGCAAATAAGACGTTAGAAAATAACATACACAGAGAGAGAGAGACATATATATAACTTAAAATGAAACCAAAATGAAAGCGAATTAAAATATCATATTCAGTTATGACAATGAATACCCAAAATGAATTGGTAAAAATTATAAAAGAATATCGGCCATTATAGCATAAATTGAATAATCATGTGTTAAGTTTAAAATCAAATTAAAACAACATGGTTTTGGGCATTACGCTCGCATTTTGATTTAGTTTTTAATTTTTAATTTAAATTTATCGTGATTATTTAATTCCTGAAGTTTACTCAATTGTATTAATTTGTGCAGTAATTGTTTGTCCTCTTTGTACGTTTTTGCAATTTTTGCCAATTCATTTTAGCTCTTCTTTGCCATAACTCGACACGATATTTGAATTTAGTTTCAATTCTGTTTTATTTTAAATTATTTAACTTCAGATTTATGCGAATTTACTTTAAACTCAATTTTTTTTCTATTTTTATTTAATGAATTTTTACATATATATAAATTAATTTAATACAGATTAGGCAAAATATTGTTCTTTTTTTACTCACACTTCGCAGTTAATTTGCAGAATGATACAGAAGGATCTCAAAATCACGATTCTGATTTAGTTTGTCATCTTTGTTACTTTTTACGATTCTTATTACTTTATGTGCTATCTGTTCAACATACTAATAACAGCCGGGGAATATTCTGATAAAAGTTTCTTAGTTTTTCCTCATTAATTAACAACAAAATAATTTCCAATAAATTTTCATTGGTTATAAAGATAAAATTTAAACAAACATTTTACGAACATAACAATTAAATGAAATAATGATGTAAAATGCGAAAACAAATAATAGTGGAATGTTGCTTAAAAACAGTGATGTTAGTTTAAAACAATTTTTTTTTTAATTTCAAGAATACTTCATTAACGTAAGCAACGAAATAACTTGTAATACACTTTCATTTGTCACTTACTCAAAGCTTAAACGATAGTTTTACAAAAACGGCAATCAAATGAAACAATGATGTAAAATACTTCGTCAAATGAACAGTGGTCGAATGTTTAAAATAGTGATCGAAAGTTGTGCTTCAAGTACTTTAATCAGGAAAAGTGAACCTCCTCTTTAATATTTTATTAGACAGCAGTAAGAGCAAATAGATGAGACATTTACGGAAGTTGCATGATAAATAGGCAGCGTAATTGACGATTTGAATGCAGTGGCAATTCCATAGGTCCATTCCTAACCAGTACATTTCTATTTTGATAATTTTGTTTACTGATCAAATAACTTCCTCCGATGACAACTGTAAGTCTGGTTTTACCTTTTTATTATAAATCTAAATAATTTTTATAGCGTTTATTTTTGTTATAAATCTGCTTTAGACCTGTGTAGTAAGCGCAGAGTGCTGATTTCGCAATAAATAAACTCTTCTGGCATTTTAATTCTGCTAGCGGGTTTAAAATATATTCCAGTTTCTCTAAGCCAGTGGTTTCAAAAGGGTAAATCGCAAAATAATTTTTAGAGTACCAAGAAAACATTTTTCTTCTTTTGTTATACAATTTTGCATAAGTAATATTTAGAATGCTTAACTAATTTATAACCATTAACTAATTTTTGGTAATTACACGTATTTATTAATTATTAGTCCGTACTTAAATATTTTTGCTGCTGGCTCGCTTTCCTCTTTCCTTGAGAGCAAACCTACAATAACCCTCTAATTTTAAATATTTAAATTTTAATAGCTGCTCTTTTGAATAACTAACTATTTTAATATTTGCAAGCTTTGCAGTAACGTAAAAAATATTTTAAGGCACGACAAGGTTCCTTTGCCATTAGCGTGCCTATACCCAGCGTAGCTTGCGTAATGTGTTGAGGCTATATAACTAACTACCTTTTAAATTTATAAAACTATTGGAGGAGACTGTCAGCTGGCAATTTGTTTGACCCTCTCCTCTTCCATACAGTTACGACTTTATTGTGTGTGAGGTAACAATAATCGCAACTATATGGAAGTGAGTCCTAATGTTAAAAGGTTTTGGAACGTTACTCTAAATAATGCAAAATCCATTCTGCATTTAAAAGATACTCGAAATATTTCAACGGATCATGTGCACATAATTTATTCCACACTTAACAATGCATTCTTACATTTTTCTACGTAATTTGCTGTTTCACATTGTTTATCTTTTATATATATACATAATCATTAAATAACATAAAAACATTTGGAAGTAAAACGGGAATATATCATAAGTTTAGAATGTAAGTAAAATATTTTTAATTTTAAGAGCCTTAAATTTTTAAACCCGTACATGACTTTAGAATGGTAAATACAAAGACAGATAAATACCGACGTAACTTCTTAATTTGAAAATGCATTTATAAATACTCTATTTGCTAAACTAGAACTTATAGTATTCAACTTATGAGCCTACGCGTGTTCTAACTAAACGTAAAGAATATCCGATATTTAATGCAACTTTTCTTACTGATTTTATAACTAATATTGCTCTGAAGAATAGCAAGAGTTCAAGAGAAACAATGAAATGGTCTTTGTTAAATGCTTCGGCTTGATGTTAAGGAAACGAAAATGCAACTGAATGAGCGCATACCATAGATTAGCATTCAAGTAAGTGTTATTAAGTAAGCCTAGTCTCTAGTTTCGACGATAGAATGCACTTCTTGGCGATGAGGTTCTCAATTTAAATTTCATTTGTGGTCTGAATTTGAGATCACTGCATAATATCATATATATTTTGCAGTAATTAAAGTCAGGGTTATTAATGCATTCTACATTAATTAATAATGTATGCAATGAAGTCTCAGAATTTACAGAAAAAAATTGTTACCTGATCTTCGTCTTAAAATTTTATTTTAATATTTGAAACAGTTTTAATCTAAACAGTTGCGATAGACCTACTAGCTTAAGAGAAAAATTCCAGAAATTCTAGATGCATAGAATCATTAATTTAAATGAGCTGTTTAAAATAAAATTTCCAAATCATAGAAAAGGAATTAGCTATGATGTCAGCCTATTATAAATAAATGTCATATGGAGAATTTTGCAGTTATTTAAACACAGAATATAATTCATTATCCAAAACGTAGCTGATTTTTTTCCAATGGATTGTTTGCGACAATGCTTGTTACAACTTCTGTGTCATTGCTAAAACATGACCTACCACTACACTATAGCTCAGATTAGTTGAGATGAATCTGAATATCATATTCCTTTTTTATCTGAATCCTTTTTGATCACATTAAACTAGTAGGTGCTTGTAGAAACTGGACGAATTTTGAATTGCTAACTGACAGTCTCCCCCAACAGTTTTATAAACTTCAAACGTACTTATATAGCCTGAACAAACTACGCAAAACATGTTGGGTATATAGGTGCTCTAATGTCAAAGGAACCTCGTCGTGTCATAGGATATTTTTTTCATTTCTGGAAAGCTTGTAAATATTATAATAGTTAGTTATTCACAGGAGCATCAACTAAAATTTAAATATTTATGAACAAAGGGTTATCTGAATACGGCATAAGGGCTATCTATCTAAATGGAGGTATCCCTTCGTGTAGGACGTTCTTAGGAAAACGGGCCCGTATTCACACTATTACACGGGAAAAGCGACGAAAAACAACTATGGCCAACTCGTTCGCCTGCGTTTGAATCCAAACCAGGTGGAACTACTAGGATTCTGAGGTCTTAACAAGTTGGTCACTAGTGGGGCTAAACATAGAGGGATTTTTAATTTTAACAAACATAATTTTAGTCAAGATATTTGCGGTGTTGTTCTCTACGATATTGGATTGAAACTGGTGACGCTGCTCCATTCGTCCAGTACTTGGTTTCGTTTATGATCTAGCACATATACTAAAAATTCATAGGAGCATATACTTTCATTCGTCATTCACGTATAATTTAAAGTGTTAAGTGCAGCAGAAGCTAGAAATTACTGGTATTAGAAATGAATATTTTGTGCAACTTTTTATCCGCAGCTACCTTTCATATAGTAACAGGAGAATCTCATTTAGAAAAACTGCGAAAGTTTGGATAATAAAGCATTCAAAGTGAAGTAAGTAATTTACCAGGAAACGCAGAGATAATAATTTACAAAGAAACGAGAAATGTGCAAAAGATTTTATGCCTAGATAAAAATATAAGTATTATTCAATAATACTTCTCGAATTTGATATTCCGTAAATGGTAATCAGCAATGTCAAACAAATGACGACTATTGTGCCCTTTTTCTCTTTTTTATTCCGAAGAAACAGTTTCAGTTGAAGAGTGCTTTCTGGGATCTTTGCCAATAATTGACTCAACTGACATAGGACTTTTAACAAGACAAGGAGTAATCATGTGCTTACTTGGAATTTGAATAGCAATGATTCGAGGGGTCAGGGTTATGATACCTGGGTCAGATGAAAGGCATCTGTAATAGTTTACAAAATGTGATTTTAATAAAATGTCCTCGAGCTTTTCTCATGCCGTGTTCTGCTCATACTCTCAATTTAGTTATAAGTAGCGCAGCTTGCATCAACATCGAAACGGCAGATTTTTATTAATCAAAGAACGACACGCAGTTTTTATCGCTTATTTCTTTAAACGATAGGCAGTTCTTTATTTCGAGAGTAAAGAAAGTAATTTAAAATTAAAAAAATAATTAATCCGTACAAAAGCTAGACACAAATGGTTATGAATCTCAGTTATTGTGCGCAATTAAACCCCCTTAAAAGACCACCCGCGGCTCCAGAAGTGATCTGTGAACTTGGTCGCCATGTTCAAATACAGAGGTTTGTTTTTATGTTCTGAGTAATACTGGTTATTTTTAGAGGCGAACCTTTACGAGAAGTGGTCGCCATGAGAGATTTTACTATATTAAAAATTATCTCCGAAATAAAAGACCCATTTCAGATTTTAGTAATAATTCAAATTTATAATTTAACGCATTTACATCTAAAAACAAAATGACCACTGCTAAATCTACATCTAATTAATAGTAAACGAAGTATTTATGATGATAATAAATGAAACAAGACATCATTAAACTTTGATCTAAAAGTTTTAGGTTTATCTGTAAGGCTATAAACAGATTTTCATGAGTTCCTTTCCAAGAAATAACCAGAGACATGTAAAGTCATTTGAAACTATTATAAACAACAAATTTTTTATAGATTCTGCGGTTACGTGTACAAAAGCTAAATTTTGTGAAACTAAATGCTGATTGCATAATACATAGTTTAAACTCATTTCTCGCCAATCATGATCGTTAAACTGCAGTAATTTCTTATTAAATGATAAAACTTAGGTGTTATATACGGATGATTTCAGAATTAAGGATTTATTAGATTATGCCGAAGCATACTACGTCTATTTGTCATAAAAACCTTTTTAGAGAGATACCTTTGAAGAGATTTCGGTTTTTTGATTACGACAAGACTTCGAGGGCTATTTGGCTAAGGGAAATGCCTTCGTGAAAGACTTTCGGAGCGAAATTGGTTCGTGTCCACGTTACACATGGAGAAAACTACGGTCTAAGCCCGTTAAAAACAACCAGCCCGTTAGCCAAGAATCGAAACCAGGTCGAACTACCAGTGTTCAGAAACTAACCAATGCTCAACGCGGCTGCTTGTGGGAGACTTTTGAGGAGAACATTTTTAGTGAAACTGGCTCGAATTCGCATTACATTTGGGGAAAATACGAAAACATCACACAACTAGCCTGTTCGGATTTGGGCCCTGGCAGAACTTTCAGTATTTAGTGGTGTTACCGCTTGACAGTTGAAGGGCTTCAGACTTATGGAGAACGTCAGTTAGGTATGTGTTTTTTTTCCTGAATAATAAAGAAAGAAAGATAAAAGTAAATAATGCTTTGACAGTTTCAGATAGTATTTTACATACTAGAATGTACTCCAATAAAGTATAAAATTCAATTTTCTAGTACATTCATATAAAAATAGGCTGCGAGTTTCTTACATAATCTTAATAATTTAATAATTTTTTAAAAAATAAATAAAAGTAGAAATTTTCGCATTACATTGGCTCTAGATAAATGTACATTTGGAAAAGCTAAAAGACAAGAAAACTTAACAAAAGCTGGCAGCTTATCAAAGAGAAATCAGATACTCGAAAAAATACTCCAAACAAGCTATCAAAAATAAGTAAGAAAGGCGTAATAAAAATTTGGCACGCAAGTTGCGATTCCTTGAGGAATGGCAGATAGACTTACACTTCGACCTCTTATGCCGCCCTATAAGATTTCGTAAGCGATTTCTTACACCGACATATAAGATTTCCTGAAGCGGAAATTGAAACAACCACCTTTCTGACTCATTTAATTAGCTACAGAGGTAAATTTCCGGATTTCTATGACGAAATTTTTACAAAGATTGTTAAATGTTTCTTGAGAAAGATCCATGTTAATGAACATAATTATGTACTTAATTATCCAGTAACAAACTCTTTAAAGTCGTTAAATATTTAGTTAATCTTTTGCCAGAAATACCTTAAAAGCTTATCCGGGTTTCGTAATAAAAAATGCCATCAAATGAACTTGACGATTTTATCTATATGACTTATGTTTTATCATTCATTCTGATTGCTTTATTCCCATTTTTTTTTTTTTTCATTTCCGTTTCTCTTAGCTAAGCCAAAGAAAACAAAAATGCTCGTCCATTTTTTTAATTGTTATCTAACTTATTTCGAAATTTTGATCTGCAAGTTAACTGAAGGTTTCAACAAAGAATATGTACTGTTAAGAAGGAAAACTTCGCAGAAGCAGAAGTGGCTCCCTTCAAACGAAAAGGGAAACAACTGCGCATGCGTGAAATATCTGTCGCCAAAAAGCGCCAAAGCTCGAAGCTGAATGTCGAAGTTGGTTTGGACAGGTTCGACTGTTACGTTTAGCAAGAGTTTAAACAAAGGAATAGGTTCTTTGGTTTCAAGTAGCGATATGGACAATGGAAGTTCAACAGCCAGTGAAAGTGAAACTTCACCTAATATTTCATCATTTCCGAGTTTAAATTATCGCGCCAAGTCAAAGAACGATTCATCTTAACCCGTGTTCCTCAATTTCCTATACACGTCGCGGAGGGGGAAAATGTCGGCTAGGTACCAAAGAACCGGCACATCACAGAGGGGAAATTCTCGCCAACAGATTCCGTCGCCAAATCCCTTGGCGAATGTTCCCTTTTCTTTGTAGCGGCGTTGCAGACAAAGTGGTTTACATTACGTCTATGGAGCCTTTCCTTCTTTACATAGAGGTTCTTTGGTTTCAAGGTTTCTTGAGTATCCAGTTAGGTAAATTACTTTTGTTTTGGATAAGACCCTTAAGCACTAAACTTCTCAGTTCCAGGCTTGTATATGCGATGTGTTAAAGAAAGAGACAGATAAAAATGCTAGAATTAATTTAAAAATAATTCATAGAAATTCTAAATTCATAGATTATTCATAAATAAATTCTAAATTCATAGAGGTTTTAATATTTAACTAGTATTTATAAATAGCGCGATAAGGTATTTTCTCCCCTTTCCAGCATGCCTTCATGGTGTAATGGTCAGCATACTCGGCGTGTATTCTAGAGGTCCGAGTTTCGAGTACCAGCGATGGCACTGCTCATTTTTCTCATCTCCTGCTTCCAAAAAAAAAGAGAGAAACCTAATGTCTCTACAGTGGCGCCCGAACTAAAAAAAGTGGGTGATGATTCTCCAGCACCAGGATTTGGCGATTGGATCCCCTAATCCCCAGTCGCCCTTAAAAAGTTGGAGTATATAAGGTATTTCTCCCCCCCCGCCTTCTTAGCATGACTTCGTGGTGCAATGGTCAGCACACTAGGCGCGTATTCGAGAGGTCTGAGGTTCGAGTCCTGGCGAGGGCATTCCTCTTTTTTCTCATCTCCTGCTCCCCCCCCCAAAAAAAACTAATGTCTCTACAGTGCGTAGATTAGCATAAGAAAACCGAAAAGATTCAAAATATTTTTCTTGTCCATCAAAAATTCTGTCACTATTAACGCTTTATGCATCATTCATTCAAGGAAGAAAAAGAAGACAAGTTTGATCAGCAGAAATTTACACTATGCGAAATTTTGTGCGCGCGTCATTTAGGACCTTCCCGTCGGAATTTTTTTTAAGTGCAATGCGATTACGGGTTTATATTTTATGAATAGTACAGTTTTAATATTGATTAAAAAGGGATAGCATCGGACAGCTATATACAATGAAATGTTCAAATTCAGTAATTAAACAAAATTAGATTGGCATAATGTGAAAGAAAAAACAAAATATTAGTTGTACTAGTATTATTCGTATATGCGCCTAACAATTTTTGCAGAAGATTTGTCTAGATAGCTTTTTTGACTATGTAGAAGCATAAGAGGCCTTTCTGTTTAAGGGAAGAAATGCCTTTGTGAAGGACTTAAGGGCCCTAAGGGAAACTGGACCGTATTCGCATTACGCGTGGGAAAATCACGAAAGCAAATCATGCAACCGGCCCTTTGGCTCGGATTCGAACCCAGATCAAACTATCAATATTCAACTATTTTAATCATTCGACTACTGGCATTTCTTTAAACATCCAAGACAGTTTTGTCGGCTTTTCTCAAGTTTAAACTGGGACCATAAATGGTGTTCGAAAAAGAGAAAAAATGTTCCGGTTAAGGACAGATATTTTACAGTGGCTACTGGAGCGGCGAATAACATCGAAAAACTCAATTTCTACAAATTCAATATTCGTGTAACATAGATAAAAAAAGTTCATATATAATTAATAAATTGTTCACAATAAAATGCTGCTAACATTTAACAAAACAATAAAAACAATTTCTGTGCGTTGCATCGCTCATTTGCAGCACACTTTCTCTTTATGAAATTAAAGAATATTGACTTTTCCGCCTAATCTTCAAGAATGATGGAATAAGGAAGTGGCGCAATATTTTGAGGCCATTATTTCCTTTATTCAAATAAAGTTAAATTACTTTATTGGAATTCGCGCAAGATATTATCTATGAATAAATTTCGTTGTTGGATGGGGAGTAAAAGATTATTCGTATGGAATTACATAAAAGAGAGCAATAAAAATATCTTTCCTTGTTTATAAGTGGTATAAAAGTTCATATATCAGTTAAGTAAAGAAAAATCACATGAATTCACATGTGGAACCTAAGTGGAAAGAATAACTCTGTAGAACTTTTAAAAATGAATATTCGATTCTTTTCGAAAGCGGTGTAGTTAAAGAATATTTGCATTTTAACATATAGATTTATTAATTTACAACAGTTGAGTCCATTCTGAATACAATAATATACTCTCTAATGGACTTCAAATTCTTTAATATAACAATAGCATAGTTCAAGAATGCTTGCGTCAAATTAGTGAGTAAAGATTATTCTTCTCAAATAAAAATCAAATAAGTTGAAAACTATTTAATTCTAGTTAAATAATTAAGCTATTTTGGCCATAGAATTTGATATAATGGAAGGGAGAGGTCATTGTGAAATTATAATATAGTTTTTGCAAAACGAACACTTCAAAAAACTAGATTTCTTTTTCATTTTATCTCTTGTGTGTAGTTTCATATGCAAATAAATTACTACTGCCACACTCTAAATATTATTATATTAAATGCAAATATTGTTCCAATTTTTTAAACAAAACTTCTACAGTGAAATAACTAGTTATTTGTATTATTAAACTATTGATCAATCTACAATGGTTAAGGCATCAGATGATTTTGAACAAGTGATCTCAAATAAGTTAAGATCTTTGAACACTGGTAATTCTATTCGTGTTCAAACTCCGACGAATGGGCTGGCAGCGTGACATTTTATGTGATTGTTCCCGTGTGTAAAGTGATTACGAATAAATTTGCCTTTAAAAATCTTCCACAAAGACAGATAGTCCTTTGCTTTAGCATATTTTAAAGCAACTGACCTTATCAGGACTGAGTGTTCTGTGCATACTTTTGGCGAACATTGTCGTAATAGTATCAAAGTCCTTATCTCGAACAGGGAGCTACAAAATGCAGCTATGTTCTGGTATGTGGTAGAATAACTGCACGTAAGAAGGATTTAAAATCCCCTTTTATTAAACCACTATTTACAACCACTTCCCAACTTGGAAGGGATAACAGAAAATAATGACCGCACTTGGGTCTAAACTGAACAATCAAATAATTTAAAATAAAGTGAGTAGAAATTTAAGTAGTCGTTGCTCTGAGAGCTTTAAACGCGAGGTTGGCCTCAATTCTAAACTATCAATGGTGCGTAGCAAGATTTGGCTAATACTACGCACTTAGATTACTTAAATAAGTATTAGAGTAACAGCGCTAAGGCTTAGAACTTAAATACTAGCTAGTCAGGTGAACGTCGAACAGAGCCGAAGCGATCTGAGACTAAAGGCTCTGTCACACTGTGAAGTTCCTTGCTAACCTTTAAATACAAAATTTGGCTCCACTTCAAATTAGCATAAAGCTGAATCGCGTGCTCATTCTAACGGGAAGTTGAAATAAGAGTTCACAGGAAAGAGAAATTAACACAAAACTTTGTTAGTTTAAACTAAAACTTTACAACCTAACTTAACAAGAATGGTTAAGACGGCCTTGATACGTTCGAATATATTAAAAATCATTGTGTGTATGAAATAATTCAAGACATCTTTATAATTAGAGGAACCACTGGGATTAGACGTAGCATAGGAAACGTTTAAAACTCATGTTAGTACCTACAAAACTGTCCTAAAATTAAGATAAAACAGAAATTAGTTTAAGCGGAATTATAAATGCTTATAAAACGAAAAGTATTGTTTTTATCAGGAACCGTCTAGTACCGTTTTATAAAGGAAGTTTCCAAGTTTAGGATTTTCACCATTCGCTTGTTTATATGGGAGAAAAATTCTGTTACATCGATAACTGGTTCATTACATTGTTCTATATAACATGTATATTTAGAACACGATACTAATAACAGCCACTTAACAGCAGACAGTGCCGTAGAGAAAATCACTGGGCTCTGGTAGTGATACAAGAAAATAAACTTATGATTGGTTACTTTATTAGAAATTAATGCATATTTCGTTTAAAGTGTTATTTTAATAAATGACGAAATAAATAAATAAAAATAAGAAATGATGACGAAACGTTCAACTATAAAAGCAAATTTGACAGTGCACAAATTTTTTCCGAAAAGAATATTTTACTTGTTAATTATTTTAATTTGTGAATTTCACTTTTATTTGTGAATAAAGAATTGGTACACGGCTCAAGCTTCTTGAGATTTAATTTAAAAAAGAAGGGCCCCAAGAGGACCAATAAATCAACTGTGCCCTAGGAATTTGTACCAGCTTTTCTTTTTCTTTTTTCTATGGGGCTTTTCTTCCCGTTTCTATGGCTTTAGTATGCTGCCCAGCACAAAGCCCGGATTTAAATATCGTGTGACTGCTTCTTGTGATAATGCATCAAGAACAGTGTTTTTGTGTCTTCTGTAACTAAAAGGATAGTTGATCTTTAACAAAGTCTCACAAACTGCTGCGATTGTTGACATTTATATGCTAAAAAGTGTGTAGGAAAAACTTCATTATGGCATTGATGTCTACCACTTATGAAAGGTTCACACATAGACTATTTGAGGCCTCATCAACGGCTAGTACTACTAGTCGGACCTGGGTTGGAATACAAGAACGGACTGGCTGCGTGGCTGGTGTCCGTGGTTTTTCCTATGTGCAACGTGAATAGGAGTCACATCTCCTCAGAAAAACTTCCTCGAAGGCATCCTTCCCCTTAAGCAGATAGGCTTCGTAGGCTCTTCTATGTTCAAATAACTTAACCACAAAATATTTGAAATTTGGAGAAGGTGCCGAAGGTCTAAGCCAATGACAGCAGCAACCATTGCCCTTTAGCAGCGGTAAAATACGGTGACTTGATGTATGTTACTGTCAGGCGGGAGAGATAAGTCACCATGCTGGAGAACTCAAAGCATATATCATTACAGTGTAAAAAGAGAGTCCATTTGCACATTTACACATTGTTAAACTTTTTAATGCAGAGTTTTCGAATACATTTGAAAACTCTCAATAACTCAACACATATGAATAGACATTTCAACTTACAGTGTCTTTCTGGAGCTCCACTGTCGTTTAAAATCCACCAGCGGTCGAGCGGTAAAACCGCTGAACACTGGTTTTTCGATCCCTGTACAAATCTCAGTGAAGGGGCTGGTTATATGGAAATTTTTGTTGTTTTCCCATACGTAACATGGAAACAAGCCAGTTTCTCTTTAAAAGTAATCCACGAAGGCTCCCCCCTTTAACTCTTTGAAGGACAGTGGTTACCTACAGTAAGCACCTTTTCTATTGAACGTCTTACTCACTCGTGTGAGTGGTTTTCAAGACTGGACGTTTCTAAAGTTCCCTTGTAGCTCACTAGATGGCAATCAAGAAACATTAGCCAGTAGATGATGCAGCAATTCGTCTTCAAGAAAATAAGCATCAGCCATCGAAGACAACATCACTACGATGTGCACTCTGCAGCACCAAGAAAAGCCTGTAAGAACAGTAAGATGCAGCACATGCAAAGTTGCACTCTGCTTGAAGAAAAAACTGTTTCCATGAGTACCATAGAGATTGATTTGTAGAGATGTGTTCTGTGGGCCATGGTCACTGACACTAACCACAAGAAGTGGTCATTTTTTCACGCGTCTTGGACAAAATATGTGTAATTGTCGCAAATAATTTCATTGTAATACCTGATATAGTAAATAAAACAAGAGTTTTGCTGAAAACGTTAATTGCCTTTTCCTGGCCCTCAAAGAGTTAAGCATATAGTCATCGCGGGCTTCAAAATCTAAGAAATTCCCAATCCAAATCATTTTCACTTAAATTCATTTCAGAGACTTTCTCGGCCCAGGTTTGCCTTGGTATGCGTTTTCAGTTGGTGTCTTTTATAATACACATGGAATTCAGGATCATTTTCATTTTATTTTCTACATAAATTATAAAATAAAGACAATATTCATTGCCATAGTAATCTAAACTTTGGTTTACTGCTTTTGCAATTAAACATAGAAACTGCGTCTCAGTTCAAAACATTTTTAATGCAATTAAAACCGATTTTGCTTGTTAATACCACCTTCTACTTCACTTACGGCGACAAAACATCCACGTGTCTAACTCTCGTGTTAATTTTATTGCTGTTACTAAAAAGAAAAAAAAGTGCTAGATCGAAAGATAAACGTACTCTAACACAAACTTTTCTAAGTTTCCCTCTAAGACTAAAAAAACTATTCTATGGTCAACTTGATTTGTCGGATGATGCCACAATGGCTTGTAATAGGAAGCCACAGTAAGTAATATTTAATAATAAAAAGTAATCAATATTTTTTCACGTTTCAGCAACTCGTATTTTTTGACTAATTAAATCTTTTAGCATTAAATTGGTAAATAGTTTTCACTAATGCATATGCTTATTCTGCAGAATAATCTTATAATTTAAGAATTAATGTTATAAATACAACGAATTAAATTACCTTTTCCCTCTTATCTTCTAACAATTCCAAATACTTAACTATAATTCTATGAATACGGTTGAAAATTTGAGTTTTCTTGAAAATCTGAGCTTCTGAAAATTTATGTTTTTTACATACGGGACCCCAAATATTTGGAGACCCAATAATGGCGGAGCTGTAAGAAAGATGAACACTGATAATGCGATCCCTTTTTTAGATTCCAGCGAAAGGGATATTATATGGAAATTTTCGTGGTTTTCTTCACATGCAACGTGAATGGGAGTTAGTTTCCCGTAAAAGGTTCTGCTGTGCATTTTAATGCATCACATTTTTTTAGGCCTGTTTTGCATCTGATGCCATTTGAGTTTTATGTAATTAATTTTTCATCTAAGAATTTATTATTTTATCACATCCTTGATTTTATAAGTGCGCTGTTTTAAACTTATGGTTAGGTATAAATAGTGCTTATACCTGATTTGAGTTGTAAAGTATCCGACATGACTTCGGCGCAATAACTTTTAAAAGTTTTGGCCCATAAAAGTTTCTCCAAAAGACCCACCAACCTTTAGGCAGGTTAAAGTTTAGGTTTGTTTAGTTATAGTAAAGCACTTGAGGGCTATCTGCCTAGGGGGAGGGATGCCTTAATGGAGAACTTTCTAAGGAAACTGGGTCGTATACACGTTACACAGGAAAGAAACCGTGGAAACTCCCGTGCAGATAGCTCGTTCACCGGGCTTCGAACTCCGGACGGAACTACCAGTACTCAGCGACTTTTCGGCAGCAGGTGCTCCTACCTTTAGACAGATAGTCTTTTCCCATAATACAATTATCCAGATTGCTTGTTCGTCTTACTAGTCGAAGTAAAATTATACTTTTTTCTAATTGATTTATGAGTTTAAACTTTTTTCATTGCCCTTGGGTAATATAAACAATACGTTAGAGTATACATGTTTAAAGAAAATATTAAATTAATTTCGATGATTCGATTGCATTACGGCAAAACATACAAGGATTAACTGGGAAATTGGCAGATGCGTTATCATATACCCGAGTTAACATCGCATTTCACGTTTTTTTTTTTTTTTTTTTTTTTTTTTGTATTTGTGAAGCTTTAGTTGATGATGCTAGAGGCATTATGTAACGTCACTAGAGCCTTTTAAGAAAGGTAAAGCAAATGTGTAGGAAAAAAACCATTACCGTGGAACAGAAAAAATCTAATCAAGCGTAGCAGAATAAATTGTTAGTCTAAAATGGATCTGAGGAGGTGGCTAACGCAGCGTCTCAGTGCGTAATCTATCTGTAAAATTTCGTAATCCAAATGTTAGAAAATATACTGGTGAAATAAATTAAGAGAATTTTCATATTTGATCTGCGATCTCTGGAACTACTGGACAGATTTTAATAAACTTTGGTGTGAATATAGGTTGATATAATACAAACAAAATAAACATTCAACAGTTATAATAGATACACGTGTTCGTGTGTAACACTCATGGGAGTCTGAAGGACTGAAACAGCTGGTGAAGACACAAAAGAAATGGGTTAATAGGGGTTATGGTCCCCACTTACAGCTATACAGGCCTCGCAGCGTGATGTTATACTGGAAATAAGGCAGTTTATCAGTGCCTGTGGCAATTGGTTCCACTCATTCAACAATGCAGTTTTCAGGTCCTGGATGGTTCTTGGAGGGGTGTTGCGAGTTGCAATTGCCCTCCCCAGAGCGTCTCAGACATGCTCTATCGGGTTGAGGTCTGCAGACCAGGCTGACCAATCCATTCGGCGAATATCCTCACTCTCGAGAAATTCGTCGACCAGAAGAGCTCTATGTGGCCTCGCGTTATCGTCCTGTGAGATGAACT
Organism: Stegodyphus mimosarum; assembly: GCA_000611955.2. Taxonomy (NCBI): domain Eukaryota; kingdom Metazoa; phylum Arthropoda; class Arachnida; order Araneae; family Eresidae; genus Stegodyphus; species Stegodyphus mimosarum. Next base: position 399,930 of record KK115527.1, read on the forward strand.
CGGGGCCCACTGCACCCCGGAAAATGCTAACATAGGGCTCCAAGACCTCATCCCTATACCTCACACCAGTCATAGAGCCTCTGTCAAAGACGTGGAGAGGTGTGCGGCCATCCAACATTATGCCTGCCCAGACCATTACACTGCCACCGCCTAAATTGTTGATTTCGAGCACATTGGAGGGTAGGTAGCGGGTCCTTGGCTCTCTCCACATGAAAGTATGGCGAAAATCGGTGTTTAAGCTAAAACGGGACTCATCGATGAACAGAACGGTCGCCCATTGCTCCGTACTTCAATAACTAAGCTGCTTGCAGCATGCTAATCAGACTCTCCTTTCTGTAGATGTGAGCGGGAGGCAAGCAGCCGGTCTTCTGACAAACAACCCTCTCTCGTGCAGTCTTTTGGAAACAGTCACCCTTGTTACACGGGTTCCTGTGGCTGCATACAGGTGCTGAGAAAACTAAGAAGCTGTAGCCCCTGTGTTACGCCTTGCTAAAATGGACAAATAGCGATCTTCTCTGGCCGTCGTGTCTGAACGACCTTGCCCAGGCTTTCTTTCGATGGATCCAGTATCCTGGAACTGTTTCCATAGGTTATGCAAAACGCTGCGCGTTAAATTAAACTCTTTGCATCTCTGGACTTACGATTGGCCTACCTCTAGTCTCCCCACAATTCGCCACCTCATTCTATCATCTAAACGTTGGTGGTTACTCATTTTTACTGTTCCGATATGAATTTAACCGATTGCTGCAAGATAACACCAAGAAATTCGCCGAGATGTGTGCTAGAGAACGGAATTCGTCTTACCCTCCACGCTCTTATAAAGCTTGTTTTTCTACTAGCTTCGCCTACACACACGTGTACGCTTACGTATTTGCCGTACAAGATTTGCATTTTTATCTAGAAGCAGTGGTTTTTCCTTCAGTTCAGGTTTTTCATGCAATTCGATAAAATATGCAAATTCTCTTAATTTATTTCACCAGTATTTAACAGTACTAGAGATAACGGCACTTTTGAGACTATTAAAATTAATTTTGTGCAAATATTCATTCAGATTCAAGATTTAGGGCCTATGGATAATATTATTGTGAAGAAGTCATGAAGTGTTGTAAATGCCTAAGGTGAATGATAGGAATGTGGTAGGAAAAATTTAATTCTGGAGTATCTGAAGGTCTTTGACATCCTTAGTAGAAACAACGTCGCACTTCGGGACAATGTATGGAAATATGGAACGAATCGCAGGTGTTATGTTTTTTTCCTTGGGATTCCGCAGCCGGATGACGTTCTAGTAAATGAAAAAGGGCTTCATGGTGACACCCGTGGCTTTGTTGCATACGTAAAAATGTGCTTAGAGGAAGGATATCTTCGTGAATGTCTTTATAAGAGAAAAAGACTTATGGTCATTTTATACATGGGTAAAAAATCAAGAAAATTCCCATGCAGCGATCCCTTCCTTCAGGAAGGTCGAACATTCTCAGCGACTTTACCGATAGGTCGCTAGTGGACTAATTTTGATAATTACGTATGACATGTAAAGTGGATTAAGGGGTGTTGGAAGCCAAAAATCTTCAAAAAATATTGATTTGGGATTTTTGCATTTTCAAATTCTTTACACTTTTAGCTTTCTAAAAATACTATACTTTAATCTCTATGAAAATTAGAACTTTAAAAAATCTAGTTTTATTTTGTCATCTAATGCTTTGATAAATGAAGAATTTTACATAAAAACGCGTTTTTCTCCAAACGTGATTTTTTTATACGCGATGTACCTTTTCTCAGGAACTACTGCTCCCAGGTACCTAAAATTTTTACGACTTATTTATTATATTTTCTAATATTTACTGAAATGAGCTTTTTGTCATAAATTAAGATAAAAAAATTCACAATTTTTTTGCGTGAGAAAAGTGCTAAATTTTACTATGCCTAATAAAATAGTCTATAAATTAGTCTAAAATTCAAAATGTTTCAAAAGCTCATTTCAGTATAATCAGATAGTGTACGTTAATTACACAAAAAATTTCAAGAGTATGTCTACACCAGATTTTGAGAAAAGGTACATCGAAAATGGCCAATTTAACATTGTCGGTATAGGGGGTTCTGACACCCCTTAATCTGCTTTGTTGAACAAATATATAAATATTAAAAGAAATATTAAAAGAAAAATGCATATATTGTGTATATATCTACCATTCTTCGTTTGCACAGTGAATCATTGTTTAGACACAGCCAAAAGTACTCTTTTAAAAAAAAATTCTGTAGATTGCGTATAGTTACGTGTTTTGTTTTACCCAAATAAAAAATAGTTTCTTTGTTCAGTTTTGCCACAGTTGTTTAGTAAGAGTTTGGTTTGGTTTGGTTTAATTGGTTATGGCAAGCACTCAAGGGCTATCTGCCTATGGGGAGAGATGCCTTCGTGGAGGAATTCCTGATTCAGTAAAAGTAATAACAAGATTGCATAGTTGTCGTACTTCCATAAATAAAAATTAATGTCTTTTCTTAATAGAAACTGTTTATATATTTAGGGAAACGGGAATTATTTTATTTTGTCAAAGAGAAGATTGAGTTCTTTTAAATTTTATTTTATCGAAATAAAAATGCATTTTTAAACGTTTTTCCCTTAAAATGTGGTGCGAAAAACAGGAAAACGAAAGTGCTTTACTTGCATTACAGTAAATATACATTTAGGTTAAAAAGCAAGAAAAACTAATCAAGAGGATTTTCTGAATAAGCGAATAACAGTGACTCCAATTATTGGATCATCCGGAAAGTTCTACGGTTTTTTTAAATATAAATACAAATGAAGCAATACAAAAATATAAGAATCTTACATTGAAGTATATAAGCACCATTTCCTTCTAAGATTTTTGCCGTCTCTCCGGCAGCTAGAAAATTACTTTTTCAAAAAGTCTTTACAGGTATTTGCAAAGAAGTTATCAAGGTTTGTTGGGCTGCCCCTAGAGAAGGCAACTCCAAGTTGTTCTGAGAATTTTGAACTGGCCTAAAGAGGAAAACATCTGAGAGGATAAAGGTATGATGAGTATGGGGAATGACACAAAACATCCCAGCAATACTCAACAAGTTTTTGTCTAACATTCATCGAAATGTAGGGCCCAGCATTATCATGACGGAAGAAAACACTTCGAAAATGGGTCAGTTCTAAGCGTTTTGCTTCGATTTATTGTCTGTTTGGTGACAATTCCTTTATAGTCCTACAATACACAAGGCATAATTTTTAAAACAGGGAGGCAGCATTTCGATGTTACTAAAGGAGGTTCTTTTAATTGACCCCCATGATATTTTTCCTGTAACATTTTTGTATAGTAGCCATTTCTCATCTCCAGTAATGAGCACTTTTTAAAAATGAGCTTCTTTATTTTTCCTCAACAAAGAAAGGCATTTCAAACTCGAGCAAGCGTATTCTTTGTTAAATAATGGGGAACCCACGCATCGAAGTAGATTACATACCAATGAACACGAACTGTACCTTTTTGGATATTTAGTCTTTTGGATAATTCCAGAATTGTATAACGGGAATTTTCAGTGATAGCTTATTTTAACAGGCCTTGCTTATTCGGATGGTCTAACAAAGCAAGCAACATCTTCGAGGTTGAAATTTCTGCACTTAAATTTCAGCTTTGATCCGTTTCCGTTCATGAAGATATGGTCTACAAACAATACAAGGTAATGAAAAAATTTACATAATTTTTCAAATCACTTTCGAATTTTGTCATCAGAAATGGCTGTTGTGAATAAGAAAATTTGCGGGTTTTCTATTAATTTTTAAATTTTAAACTTGCATACACAATCTCTGTTGGTGCCGTGAAAAACTAAAAAAACACAATTCTCATAAAAAATATATTGAGTACATAAAATCAATGCAAAGGGACTGGAGTTTGAAAACAAATTAATTAATACCTTAAGCTAGATTAAATTTTCATAAATCCTCAAGACAGTAAATTAAGTTTTATCATATCAACTCTCAACTCTTAAGTTCAATGAAATGAAAAATCCTCCCTGGTGTTTTGTTAAAATCAATACTGACACAAAATCATCAACATGCTATATCTCACTAAACTAACTAATCAGCTTTGCTTCCTGTAAACACATAATTTCAATCCAACCTTTGAGATAGCCACAAACACTTAAAAGTAAAACACAGAACAGTTCAAAACACCAGGGAGAAATAAATCTCACACACTAAGAAGTCAAAACACCAGTTCATTTAAATTAATAAATCTGATCGTATAGTCATAAATAACATTAAATTTCTCCTACGCCCGCAATAAACTACCCAGGTTGGAATGGAAGTTTAACCATGTTTTCCGAAAGGATCACATGGATGACCTACAGTAGACCACAAGATAATAAAACACAAAAAAACGTACAATAGTAAATCAGTAAAAAAAAACATTTATTTAATATTCCAAAAGATTATGCATTCAGAATAGCTGGCCAGACCACCCCTACAAACATTTACTAATAATTACTCACAATTTTTCATGCGACAATCTGTACCATGATCAATATTGTATCCAAAATTAGTAGTTATATACCTTACAATAATTTCGTAATTATCGCTGAACCATACTGAAGTAGTATGAAACATTTTTTTATTCTTTAAAATTTCCAAATCTTACCAAAATCTTAATGAATCAATTTACAATTTCTATTAATTTTAGAAGGTTACTCAAGCATTTAAACTCACACTACATATACAAATATTTTAAATCAGTTTTCGTTAGAGACGAAGCTTTTTCCCTAATAATCAGTTTCACAAAATCCTAAATCAGTTAAGGGCAAAAAGTTTGAGGACACATAGTGATATAGAATTAAATATAAAATCCAAAAATAATCAACTCACGGTAGAGAAAGGATTCCAGTCCAGATTTCGTCTTCCTATTTGTGTACGAAACGCACGTAAAAGAAGTTCAAAAATTTTCTTCATCAATGCTGCACCAATTTGTCAATTCACCTGTTGGAAAAAACTTCATCATGGATACAGTCCTTCTGCATGCAAGGAGGTCCAACTTAACATGAATGTCCACCAACATTTCGATGATGTTCTCAACAAAGATAAGTGCAAGCCGCAGTTATCTGTAGGTGAAAGCCCACTGACTTCTCAATGATGTTCTCACTGAAGATATGTGCAAGTCGCAGCAATCTGCAAGTGAATGACGTTTTTCTCCTAATTATTTTTTTTCAGTAATCTGGAACTTCAGCGTGAGCTTTAAATAACATTTTTCCTCAAGGAAAAACCATCAGTGAGAATTGGACGTAGCCGTAGACCTCCAAAAAGATTCGCCGACGACGATACGATGGGAGCCCGCATCGTTCTCAGGCCAATTCTCACCCCGAAAATTCGCCTGTAATCGCAGCCGTACCGACGGATGCCCCGGGGGGGGGGCACCGCCGGGCTCTCTCTCTCTCCTCAAAAAAGACTCGAAACTAAGACAAATCCCCTCTCGCCACGGGAGCGACCAAATTTAAAACCTCGCGACGCACAAAATGTGGACCGCCTCTATATTTACTATTGGTTAAAAAAATCCATAAAATTAAAATTCACCAATGCTACACAAAACAATAACCCTCTCTAACCACTTGGAACAGACCAATAAATACCCAACAAAACTCTAAGAAAATCAGTCCTATTTTTTTACAGTGACAAGCCCCTATTTTTTTAAGCTCAAAAACAAGGGATGTTTACACCGTAAATTGGTTAACGTAACGACTCTTCAGACAAATCCTAAATTTTTGTACTCCCATAATTCTATCAAGAATCGGCGCCGCTAAGCTGATCGCCTATGAACGAGAAAAACACATGTTCGCCCCCGCAAGATAAGGGGACGAAAAATGCAGCTGGCCGCCGACCCTTGACCCCAAAATTCTCCTCCCGTGAGAACGCAAAAACTGGCTATTGCTGTACAAGCTTTTCTGATAACTTAAAGAATTTATTCAAATCAAAAGAAATAATTTAGCAACAGTATAATTTAAAAATTACATCTCAAACAAGAACATAAAAATTTCACTATTCACTGTAAAATAATATTTAATAAATCTACACAACATAGCACTTTGTTCATATATAGCACATATGCTACGAGCAGACTGATCAGCATTTTTTCCTTTCTTAAAATAAAAGAGCATAATATGGTAAAAATGAACTTTTGTGCTCTCTATTCTTAACACTGCTTTGAAACAAAAATCATGTCCCTCATAGGCTAGAATTATACAGCTTGAGCAGAAAAGACCGTATTTACACATCAGTTTAAATCAAACTCATTCCCTCTCAGCGGTAACAAAATAATTAGAAGACAAAGTGGTTACATTTGAAGTACCGCAGAACTCTCCGGATAACTCAATAGTTCGGATAATTAACCACAATAAACAAAATAATATGACAATTTTATATTTATCACTTCAGATAAGTTATTTTGAAGTAAGCAGTTAAGGAGATGTTTTTTGGATGAGATTGCTTTGCAGCAGCTTTTTATATAAGTCGATCTATTAAGAAAATGAAACTGTATAAATATAAGGATTTAGTTAGTAGTTTACAAAGTTTTAAATACGTATATGTGTATATATATTAACTTTATTGTGTACTTAATTCCATTTTGACGTTTATTTTTTTTATTCAGACAGATGCAAGAAAAAGAATGATGAAGAGAAGTGTAATGATACATCAAAGAAGTTTTCAATTGCTTTTCTACCAAACATGAATTTATAAAAGTTGCTTCATAGTAAATCACGTTTCAGAATAAAATAAAAACGAAGCTGATACAAGTACAAATTTCCATTTTTACAAAAATGGATATGTTTTTTAACTAAGAGGAATCATACCTTCTCCCTATTTTCTTCTATCCTGTTATATAATATCTGAATCCTGCTCATTTTAACGAAATTAAGTTTATGTTTCTTATCATTATGTTTGAAGTTTGTCCCTGGAAAACAGTTCAAATTTTCACACTCTGAATGTAGCTAAATGATATGTCCACAATAGTGTCGAATATACTGCTCTTTCTGCTTATTCAAGAAACTGGCATTCTTACCTGCGAATAAATAAGCAAACATAAAAGATAATTAGTCATGATAATAGTCAGAAAAATTAGATAAAATGGTAAATTTAGAACAAGCTTAGATCAACGTTAAATTATGATAAAACAGTAAAATAATTAGAGAACATTTAATTCATGCTTATTTTACATCAACAGAACACAAAGCTTTTCGTGGGAAGAAAAAAAAAGCAGTATTTTAAAAGAATATTTTTAAAGACAAATATTTTGGCTCACTAAAATGCCTTACGGATTGATGAAAACTACAGTTTTCATGACAGTGTTTTTGATTTTTTCCAGTTTGTATTTCTTACATGCATTTTATAAGCAAACTACTGTACCTCTGAAAATGCAAAAGATTAAAGTCGCCTATTCAGTTGTCAATGAAACGAATGAAGCTTTCCTTGTGTATACACCAGGTTGTCGAATTCCGAAATTTGATCCGTATGATTTTACCGTAAGACGATTTTATGTTAAAACTCCATACGTATACGACTGTGGGCCAAAGAAATCAGTATTCAAGGTTAAGAGAAATGGTATTGTTTCCGTTGATGAAGATATGTTCTACAAACAATACAAGGTAATGAAAAATCAGACAGATTGTTACTTTTACCCGATTTTAAGGAAAACCAAAGTTCGTAAGCCTGACGACACATTTATGCTGGGTAAAGAACATGACATGATCTTCGATCTGCCAATTGAAGACGATTTCATAATATTGAAATGCAAAACAGGAAATAAAACTTTAGTGTCCACAGCTTTGCTTTTAACGCCAATTAAACCCAAAGTTGAACAAAGATGTGAAAGCGCAATAAAAAGTACAAGTACCTCTGAAGATAAATTGAGCGTTATTATAGTAGGCATAGATTCCATATCAAAACTAAACTTCGTAAGGTACTTTCGTAACTCCTTAAAATTTTTACGGAATAATCTGTTTGCAATTGAACTGAACGGCTTCACTAAGGTGGCAGATAATACATATCCCAACTTAATTCCGTTTTTAACAGGACGTCACAGAAATCATTACAAACCTAAAGAAAGAAAATATGCATTTTTTGATGATGTCGATTTTGTGTGGAAACGATACTCTGCCACTGGTTATAGGACATTATTTTCTGAGGACGCTCCCACTATGGGAGCTTTTGTTCTGAATAGACGAGGCTTTAAAAATCCGCCAACTGATTACTACAGTCATCCTTTTTCTGTAGCTGTTGAATTGCTCAATATGAGAAGGAGAACTCATTGCATTGGTTCAGAGCTAGAAATGAAAGTTTATTTCGATTACGTCAGAAATTTCATAGCAACATTAGACGGTAAGCCAACTTTCGCTTTTACATTCATTGCAAGATTAACTCACGATATTTTCAAGTATGCTGGATATGCAGATAAGCCATCATATGAATTACTCAAAGATTTAAAAGACTATGGAGCAACAAACCAATCTTTATTAATATTTTTTAGTGATCATGGTATTCGTTTCGGGGACATTCGCAAAACCTATATTGGTAAAATTGAAGAAAGAATGCCATTCATGTTCCTTTCATTTCCTGAATGGTTCTTTAGGAAGTACCCAAAATTTGCAAAGAATCTGGAATTAAATAAAAATCGTCTGACCACCCCGTATGATATACATGCTACTCTTTTACATCTTTTGGATCTTGAAAGGGAATCATTTTTCACTTTACATGGACAAAGTTTATTAACCGAAATACCTGCAGAGAGGACATGTAGAGATGCCATGATCGCTAAACACTGGTGTGCTTGTCAAACTCACAAACTGATAGCAACAAATGATTCAAATGTTCGGCAAGCAGCTTTGGCTATAGTCCGAAACGTAAATCAACTCCTTAAGCCTTTTTTCAAACTCTGCGTTCCTTTAAAATTAGGAAAAATTCTAGATGCTAGAATTGTAATGGCCAACGAGGATCTGCTTCCAGTAACAACAAAAGATTATTTAATAACAATACACGTGATTCCAAGTGGGGCTGTTTTTGAAGCAACTGTTCAGAGAGAAAAGAAGAATCTGTATAAAGTGTCAGAAGAAATTAGTCGAATAAATAAATATGGTAATCAATCATATTGCATAGAAGAATCGATAGTTCGTAAATACTGCTACTGTAAAAGCTTTCTTTTGAGAAGTTGATTATTGTCATATGGCTAATTAAACGCGTTTCGGTAACTAATGAATTTCTAATCACATTTTTAAAAATCAGAAAGTTCTCCAACAGCTAAAGAAAGCCAAAATCGTGAACCCTTAAACGTTTTTTAAACTCTTAAACGACATTTACTAATGAGCCCGAATTCTTGTATGATGTGTGCAAGAATCGTCAAAGAAAATATACCAGGGAAAAATACATATATTGCATATAACGGAATGAGTTTTGTTAAACTATAATAAACTAAAAATGTTATAATAAGGTGAAAATCATTTGCCTCTTTGCTTGGATTATCTAGGATTCTTTTACGAATTGTATACCAAGCACACAAGCAGTGTTTATTATATAAGCTTTCCTTTTCATCTAGACTGGGTAATCTTTACTGCCTCATAAAATGTTTGTCCTGAATAATAGTCACATTGTTTACATACACATTCCGAGTGCAACTAATGGATACTGCCATTTGTCCAAACGCCATTTGTCCAAACGCTCCCTGTTTGAAATCTGCCAAAAGGTGCAGTTGCTGTTGCAGAAAAGACAATCTTTCAGATTCCTTCTCCAGTCTTTGAAGATGACGGAAGTCATTCACAAAAAATTAGGAAAGGTCCAACTCAAATCTGCAAGATTTGTGTATATGCAGCAAAGTGAAACAAATATCATTTACGAATAGAAGATCATAATTACGTAAGTAATATAAGATCGAAAAGATTGCAATGAAAATTTCCATCTGTTATAAAGGTTGAATGATAATGAACAGCAAATAGCATTTTCACTGTTATAAACAATGAAACAGAAGAACACTATTTGCTTCTCATTAAGACGACCAACAACAGATTCTGAAAAGATTAAATCATTTTGAACTTTATTATCCACAGAACTTCTTGTACACGGTAAAATTTGTATCTGAACTTTTTGTACAAGTTTAAAATCATGGGACAAACACGATTTACATGCCTTAATTTGTGTGTTTTCTAAGAACCCATATAGATAGCTGTTATCCTTATAATGACACTGCATCAAACATTCCAAACTACCGTCTGTTCTTGTTCAAAGATGATCAGTAATGAGCTGCCACGTGTAATCTCTTTACGGTAGGTTTACCTGGGATTGCTTGCATTTTTTCTAATCAGCAAAATCCATAATTGCACTACTCAGCAAATTTTAAGTCTTCTGACACTTTAGTTACTTTGTCTCTCTTTTCATGAGCATTTTTTTTTACTTTTAATCACATACTGGACAGCTGGTTCAGTCGAAGTACCCACAGTTCATATTAGCCTGAAGGGTCCAGTTGATGGCATTAGCTAGCTCCGGGCTTATAGCTATAACTTCGATCTCATCAGCAATGACACTTTGTTAAACTGAGGGACTCTCACAAAAAAGTAATTTACTGCTTCTTAGAAACCATTTTTCACCATTTGTACTGCCATGGCAAATTAATTATGCATATATTACAGGCATTTGGTAAATTTCAGTGTTGGAAAAACCATCTGCTCGTTCATTTCAGATAAAGGTTTCCTTTCTTCATTGACTCCCCTCACGTTCTTACTGCAGCCTTGTTGAAAAACGACTTATGCAAATATGACCTCTCTTTTCTTTTCTCTAGCAAATTTCTTTTTCATTCCAGCTGCAAACATGCATGTGCTCTTGTCACAACAAGAACACATTAAGCACAACTGAAATAAGTAACTACTTTCACATTACATCACACAGCTGTGTTAATGCCCTTTATCTAATAGACTTGGAAAGCTTATTTATCAAATGCATGGGTGGGTTATTTATCAAATGCATGGGTAAAATATGTTTAGCAAATGTTTTTAAGCCTGTATTACTATTTATGAAAGGGAGAAAATTATTTTTCTAAAGACACAGTATATATGCTAAGGTAAAGTATTTATAGCTGTTCATGAATAGCTAAAATTTTATAGAATAAAACTTATAAGATTTCTATTACCTAATCCTCATTTCTGTAACATTTTGCTTTTCCTAGCATTTGTGTAAAATGTTACAAAAAAGAGCTACCTCTTATATCTTTACTTTTATGTAAAAAGGATCAAAGGAAAATGACGAAAGAATGTTGAACGAATATTAAATCTTCCTAATGTCCACCTAATGAGATGAAAATAATCTCTCAATTGATTAAACAGTTTATCCAATGTACACCGTTTATTAGTACCTGAATATGTATGGTTCTGAATAAACTGTTATTTGTTCTGTTAGTTGTAATATATGTGTATCATCCTAAAATATAAAATTGCTGAAAACCGATAGTCTTGCATGTAATTTACACATCAGAAAAGAAAATTTAGTTGGAATATCGTAAAACTTGAGAAAGATTTGAAATACGAGGAAAGGTATCTGTCTTCTCAGTGAAAATCGACAAGAAATTTTCAGAAGTGATCAGAGTAGTAACAGACGTAAAGTGTGCATTTCGCTGTTGCTCACAGCCCCCCAAATTGGACATATAATATGCTACGCTTATCCACAGTATTTGCAGCCGAGGATTGTCAGCCGAGGATTGTCGACGACCGAGCGGTAAAACCGCTGAATAATACTAGTTTGACCAGAGTATATAAATCCTGATGAATTGCCTAGCTGCATGCAGGTTTCGTGTTTTTACCCTAAGCATATCATGAAAACGAACCAGATTCTTTTAAATCATCCTCTAGGAAAGCATCCTTCCCCTTAATCAGATAGCCTTCGCGTGTTGTAATTAATCTAAATGCCATAATCTAAATAATCCATCTCAGTCCAGTCCAAGCCACAGATTAAAAAACGCAACATATCTGTAAGGTTTGAGGCATTTCTGTATTCAACGAATCCATGTTAGGCTTTTCTGGAATTTGATGTATATTTTCAAATTTCTGCTGCGTTGTACCACCTGTCTCAAGCATTATGACATCTTGCCGACCTTTATTCAATGTTGATTTGTATTTTCTAGCAACTGCTGCTAAGGATTTTATTACTCTGTCAGTATAAGAACTGTCGACCAAATTGCTTGTCAATGTACTTTGAAACCGTGTCCTTTATTGGATATTTCTACATCCCCTCCATCAGTGATATCTATGCCATAATCTAATAAAGATGACATCCTATTCCGCAAATCGTTCAATGGGCTTATTACTCTAGAATATTATATAGTGTCAGTAGAACATACTTGCGCTCTGTATGGCGACACTCAATTTATAATCACTGCCGTACGGCATGCATGCCACCAATCAGGAACGTGTCTTATTCACGCAGCGACTTTGTAACTCACAGACACATTATGTTTGGCAATCTATTGCTGCAAATATTGCAAGCGTTCTCCTCACTATATATGCCCTGTGGTTTGAGAGCAATTGTGAAATGCCCCACTTTGCATGTGTTGTTTCGTTCACATGCTTAATCACCTTGAAAGTTTGGAGGTGATTGTCGTCAGGAAATCTCACAGTTTTCTTTTAAGTAGACTTCTTTATGATTTAAAACAAATCAAAGTAAAATGTTGTAGGTAAATGGTTTTATACCTTAACTTTTTGTTTTACTTTATTGTTTTTAAATATCATATAACGAGCTAACGAAATTAAATATTAAAATATTTGCCTTCTACTGACATTTTCAGTTTACCCAAGTTTTACTAACTTTTTTCCATTTATAAATTTTAGCTGAGTTATCATATTACATCAAAACTTAAATTTAACAAAAATGAAAAAGTAAAGAATCATGTCCGTGGTATAAATTGATGTTTTAAGAAGTAAAAAATACACTCTAAAAGTTTAATTGACTTTATAAGTAAATGATTAGGTTGAATAAAAGTGATTACTTGAGTATTTATCAGTTCGAATAAAATATTAAAAAACAGAAAATACTTTTACAAAAATTTTAAAATATTATGTAATTTTTTTAAACGGAAGAATAGTAATGAAGCCCTTAAGTGCTGTTTAATTATTTTGAGAAATTATTTTATGCAAATAAAGTCAATTGTTTTAATAGATATAGGCTAAAGTCACTTGTCATGATCTAGTACTTAAAAATTTCCTTCATTTAAATTTTATGGTCTGCTGATGTTAGTGTAGCGTGGAATAGATCCCGCTCAGTAATTGGATTAAAGGAAGCTTCACTTTCGCTGTGGAATTTCCCCAAATAGAGTGGGCATTGAAGTTGAAATACTACCAACTACACTGACTACCAATAAGTATTTGGACACCTATGCAAATGACGATATCTGCGGTCCTAAGATACGTCACGGACTCCGCCGGTATATATCGTGTAGGAAACAGCATCGGCTTTAGTCGCACGGCTTAGTGAAATCAGAGAGCTCCGAATTGCCTCGCAGTTCGGAGCTCTCTGATTTGGAGAAAGGTATAATTATCGGGTATCACAAATGTGGCCGATCCTTAAGGGACATATCTAGCGATCTGAAGTACCCAAAATCGACAGTGGCCTATGTGATTAAGAAGTGGAAGGTGAGCGGTGATTGTCGGAATGTGCCCCGAGTCGGCAGACCAACGAAACTGGGAGATAGAGACTGACGAGTGCTGTCCAGAGAAATTCGGAAAAACCGCACCCAACCGATGGCCCTCATCCGCGAGGAGTTTCAACAGGCATCCGGGAGTATTGTTTCAATGAATACCATCCGTAAGGAAGTACATATGCTTGGTTTTCATGGTCGTGCTGCTGCCCATAAGCCTTTGATCACAAAGTCCAACCGCGCTGCTCGGTTAATGTGGTGCAAAGCATATCGAAATTGGACCGTAGATCAGTGGAAACGGGTTTTTTGGCGTGACGAATCAAGGTTCACCTTTTACCGTTCGGATGGCAGGGTCTGGCGTCTACCTGGAGAACGTCTCCTGCGAGAATGCATTGTGCCAACAGGCAAGTTCGGTGGAGGTGGAATTATGGTCTGGGGGTGTTTCTCCTGGTATGGGCTGGGACCCTTGGTCCCCATTCATGGTAAGCTCAACTCCGATGCCTACTGCACTATTTTGGATGACAATGTGCTTCCTACGTTGTGGCAGTTTTACGGGTTGGACCCCTGTTACTTTCAGGACGACATTGCCAGTTGTCATGTTTCGACGTTAACCAAGGCTTGGTTTTCGCCGAATTCAGGGATGCACTACCCGTGCAAAATAGGTGAAGGAACTTCTATGTCTTCTCCAAGCCGAGTGGAAGAAAATACCACCAGCTGTCATACAAAGACTTGTGAAAAGTATGCCCCGGAGGGTCCACGCTGTAATTACCTCTCGTGGAGGCTCTAACAACTATTGATTTTGAATAAAGCTAGTTTTTCTTTTCTATCACAGGTGTCCAAATACTTATTGGTAGTGAGTGTAAATAGCGCAGTACAGAATACAGATCTGGGCAAACCGATTTTTGAGACCCGCAGGCAGCATGCAAGCATTATCCTACTTTTCCTCTCTTTTCAAGACCTTTTTAAATAAAACAAATTTGTATTTATAATATATTTTGTATTTTCCAGCTTATGAACTATTTTATAACTTCTAGTCTTTTTCAAATAAAGACAGAATTTCGTAGATCTTAGATCATCCTTCATTAGTAAAATATGGTAACTTTCGAAAAATTGAAATAAGTTTGGAGATAGTTTGCGATCCATTTTCAATAAAATATCGTAGCCAACAAGACTTAGAAATGCATCGCCCACATAACATGTTTGGAAATGCATGTACATTTTTTTACCTTCCCGATATATTCCGTTATACAGAAATATATTATACACTGTGTCCACGAACGTCCTCACCAGGTCTTTATTTTTCAAGCATTGGTCTTAGGCATATATTTCTATTTCTATTCAAAAAAAAGTTTTAAATGATGCAAATACTTCTGCTCTGGCATTTTTTTAATTTCAAGAAATCCATTTTTCGAAATTACGTAACTGATCAAGATATTTAAGTTTAAAGTTGGACATTTTTTTGGGGTTTTTAGCACCAGAAAATCGAATCTATAGCCCTCCTAGAGGAGTCACTTAAAAATAATTGAAAATAAATGGAAGTTGCTTTAGTTCCACAAATTAATCAATAGTATTCCTTTGCAATTCACTAATGTGTAACATTCTTCAATTTATAATTTTTATAATTAATAACTGATTGGTGTGGTTATCGAATGAAACACTAACTGGGCCATTTGCTTTGTATGGTACTTTAACTGGCAGGAATTAAATAGGAACAGGAATTAAATTTGAAATATTAAATGGACCATTGTTTGGTTTCTTAAAAGATAATGTCTCATTGGAAGATTTGCCA
>KK115527.1:420653-433112 GCA_000611955.2 Stegodyphus mimosarum
TCCCTACCACCATACCACAAGAAAGGACTTCCGGCTCCCCATTTATTTAGAGTGTCCTCAAGGCTTAAAGACATACGTTTACAAAATCCATGCCTTCTTCGGAATTCGAACTGGGCTCTTCGCTACGGTAGCCAGAGTCACTAACTACTATTCCGTTAGGCAGTAGCGGAATGCTGGCTTGTCGTATGGGCATAACGGGCACTTTCATGGTCCAGTGAAAGTAGACGCCCATATATTTGTTCAATTTATTGCTACTCTTGAGAACTTGAGGGTTTTAAAAACTACAGAAACCGGGGAATCCACGGTCTTGTTAAGTTGGCCTTACTTATCACCAAGAAAATCAGCCAACTGTCGCCAAACATAATATAGTACGGAGCGAATTATTTCAAGTGGAATACTTAAGTTATACAAGGAAAAAACGCTTGATAAATTTACAGTGAAATTCAGAATTTACGAACTGATTTCCTATTTTTGAAACGAAGCCAGGTCGAACTACTGTTATTCAACGATATTAACCGCTTGGTCAACAACAAGTTGAATTTCGGCTCAAAAAATCTTAATTCCTCATTGCTGCAAGGAAGCCACGATCGCAAACATCCGTGTCTATTGGGAGATTTAAACATAGAGAAAGCGGCAGTGACGCCTTAACGTGTGGACACATAGGCATTTTTCGGTGGATTAAAGAAGATGCACATATTTTGGTTCTATTTACAGGAATTCTTGAGAACGTTAGTGTAGGTGAGGGCCTCGAAACACTATAGAAAACCCGGAGATCCATTTTTCTGTTAATTCCCCTAATATTCTTCAATGAAGGGGCCGTGAGTTTAGAAATATAGATCGTTCAGTTAAGGCAGTCCTGCCCATGAGCTGGAAAATCAGCTAAACACAATACGTTCAAAGCGACTTAATTTCAAATGGGATACTAAAACTATGGAAGAGTATATTTTCATGCATCTATATGAAATTCGTAATTTATGTACCTCTATACTATTTTTAAAGTAACACTAAGAAACAATGCAGTTCTTAGGTGTTTTTTCGTTTGTTTGCAAGCGAGAACTACATGAATAAGCGGAGGAATGCTTTTCATGCTTTAAATGCTTTCGAAGGATTAGGTTGCGTTAAATAATTTAAGTATGGCAAAGCACATGAGAGATATCTGCTTAAGGGATGAGAACTTCGTGGAGAGCATTGCAAGGTAAAATAGCTAGTATTCATATGTTCAATTCCAGGTCGAACTTTCGGTACTCAGCAACGACATTCTGAGCGAAATCGGTTCATATTTACTCTACACATAAAGGAAACTGAAAACACTCATTCAGTCTACCTTTTGGTAGAAATTCGAATGCACATTGAATTACTAATATACAATGATTTTACCCGCTCGGCCACTGTCTGCAGTCGTCAGGTAACAGACTCGACTACAGAACTTCAATTCGCATTTGTAAGTGCAACATTGTGCAAAAATAAACTTTAAATGTAGCAAAGTAAAGGAATATGAAATCATTGCAAAAATAGTACCAAGAGTATTATATGCAGATAACAAGGTCATAATGAAACAGGAATATTCTTTGGCTTCTACCTGCACAGTTCAAAGCACCCACGTAATCAAGTAATAGAACGTCGGAAAATGAACAAATCTCATCCAGTCTGTACTCTCGACGCTAAAAACACTTAACTGCACAAAACATTATCCGATATTCGCATTCGCAAAGTTCGTATCAAATGCGCTGACGAACTCTATCAGGTAAATGTCCCCTCTTTAAATAGCTTTTTTAATGCCTTCGTAGGCGCCCAGGTCCCATTCGTTAGTTTCTTTCCGATAAAAATGGAGAAGAAAATTCTTGGTACTTACGTATTATGACGACTACCTAGGTATCTCGCCAAATCCGGCGACCTTTGTATGTTATACAGGTTAAGCCTAACATTGGTTATAAGCGGGATTTGAACCCGAGCCCTTCGGCACGGCAGTCGGCGACGCTAACCACTATACCGGTTGGGCGGCTATAAAAAAAAAAGGTTAACCCTAATATAGGTTATAGAGGGCGCTGAAATAAAGAATCAATATTTTCTTTTCACCAGTTTTAAGTAAGTTAACTATATTGTGCTGCCATCTGTTATTTAAAGTTAACACTAAATGCCTCTCAATTTTTTTAAAAATTTGTACGCATATTATGTATCAAAAATATAATTCATTTATGTAACTTTCACTGAAGCTTATTCACAAATAAGTTTAATAATTGTTAATTATCATTTACAGCAGTAAAAATAAAAAAGATTAATTTTTTCTATTCGTATTTGGTATATCATTTTTATATGTATATATATATATATTCGGGATTTTAGTATTTTAAGTTTTTGTTCTTTTATAATTGGGGCTTTCATTTTTTAAAGAATTTAAATTAATTTGCTTTGATGAAGTCTTTTATTTAATTTATAAACATAAACTAAAAAATGCCAATGAAGATTTTTATCTCCAAATGTCGCCAAGGTAGTCGTCATAGTACGTAAGTACCAAATTCTTTTTCACAAAATTGTAAACATATATTTAGTCTAAGATGCGTATTTTCTAAACATCGGGGGAAGCCACTCATCTCCCACTTCGTAAATCTACCCTAATTACCCTGCCCGTCTAATGAGTCAATAATTCACTTTTACTTGAGGTTAGTTTAATTGATTATAGCAAGCATACTAGGCCATATATTTACATTTTGAAAATATATGCTGTAATGAATCCTCTTCGTTAGAATATAAGGAAATATGTTTCTAAAACTCCGAAATTACCAGTGAAGGCAAAAACCTGACTATGATTTATTTATTCATAACGAATCCAATGGGATACACAGATTCCCATTTACCTATACGCTTCCAAAAACTAGGGTAGAATCTTTCAAGCGCGCTTAAATTAAGGTTGTTAATGCAGTGAATAGAAAAGCTGTTATGACTGCAATGAACTTTAAAAGCTTTCAATAAATATTTTTTTAAAGGATCCTTTTCTACAGGACGTGTACTTCTACTAAGGTGAGAAAGGACTTCAACTATCGTTGCGAAGTATTTCCTTGCTCATTGCAAGATTTCACGAAAATATAAAATGAACTTTCTTAGCCTAAACATTCACACACGGATTTACTGAACCATTATCATGTGTCTCAGCACATGAAAATAAACTGAAGGAAAAAAACATTTTAATTGAAAATAAGTAACTCAATGTAGAATTGCGGCAAAAGGCAAATTTATATTGCAATAGATTTTGAATAGAACTTAATGTTTTCAATGAAAATATTAAGTTTTATTCAAATTATATCAGTAATAATATTAAGTTTTATACAGGGCGATCCGACATATCAGTATTTTTCAGGAATAAAATATTTTATCTCAACATATGAAAATGTTGAGAAAATATTTTGCTTCTGAAGGTTGATCTGGTTATGGCAAGGCACGGGAAAGCAATTTACCGAAGGAAATGAATGCTTTCGTAGAGGATCTTCTAAGGAAAACCGGTTTAGAACCCCGTTACCGCATGCGGAAAGCTAAGAAACGCCCTTGCTGGCAACTCGTTCGCCTGAGCTTCCTCATGAAAACATCCATCTAAGATTACTTTTTTGTCCAATTTTAAACCGACGTATTTCTCTTATAGTTAGAAGGAAGTGTATTTCAACTGAGATGGGAACCGTGATAGTACGCATACATAGGAGCAATATAGCTGTGTTATAAAGTCAAAATCATTTAAAATTAGTTTTGTCTTACAGTAAACTGTAATGTTAAAAAAAAAAAAAGTAATGTTATAAAAAAGTGCTTAATTTTTACAAAAAAAAAAAACTCGTGGAAAATAACTAATTCTCCTTAAACACTAAGAATATGAAAAGTTCAGTAACAGAATAACACGTTACAAATAATTTTCTGGACAAATATATATACTCCATTTTAATACTTTGAGCGAGCAAACATACTTTCATCAATGTTTTCACTATGATAAAATGATTTAAACATGAGAAAGTTTTCTCTTAGGCCAGCTGAACGAATTGCAATGATAAACTTAAAGATTTGTATTGAAAATGTTTACATTGAAATTAAGAATGATGTTCTAGATAAGAACGCACATTTAATTTAGTGACGGAGAATAGACAAGGTTTCTCTTTTACCGTCCCACGGAAAATTGTTAAGCCACTGTTATCCCTATAACAGAAAATCGCTTTTTAGAGTAAAGAAATTTGTCTAGTAGCTTCAATGTAACAACGCAAGAGTTTACTTTTAGCGATACTGCCCTCTAAAATATTATCAAAGTTTAAAATTAATAGAATCATTTCAATTATATTTCAACCATCAAAGCTCGTAATAAATTCTGTTCTTCAGAGACAACTTAAATACTATACAAAAATAGAATTCTTATAGTCGTATGTAATTGTGTCGCAATCCGAGAGACAATATTCATTTTTGTACAATTATCTCTCCGCATGCAACTTTTGTTTAATCTTGAAATTTTTCATATAGCAATATTCCTTTTATACTATTTGAAATCACTAAACGCTGGACCATTTTTACAGTGACAAAACAGATTAACCAACTTTCTTAAGTTTACAGAAATTTAACGCAAGAATTGCAAAAAGAAACACATTATCATCAGTATATAAGTTTCTTTATTTCACAAAATAATCATACTCCGTAACTTCTTGAATACTTTTAATGCACCAAAAGCTAAGTTAACTAAATTCTCTTTTTATACTAATAATTAAACCACATGCCGATTATGGCATAGCAATAAGGTTCCTACTCATAATATACCTATATTTAAATCATGCTGGTACAATAACATCCTGAATCATCTGAATATTAAAAATGCTTAATAAAGTAAATTCAACACAATTACTGTTCCTGAAAATATTAATAATTGTTTCGCGTTAAATAATTGAAATCATTTAGTAAAAAGTATGATTCTTGCATTAAATTATTATTTCAAAACATCTGTTACGAAATAAATTATGACAACAAGAATCGGTATAATTTTCATAAATTACTTTGATTTCATGCACCGATTCATACATACCATATGCTGATTTACTCATTTGCCTTAACATCTTCAGTATTGTTATTCGGCGTGTTAACTCACATCTGTTTTCAGTTCTTTGTTTGCCGTTTAATAACTATGTATTTTTAATTGAAACATGAAATTATAAAATAGCTCACAGAAGTTAAAATTTTAAATGCACAACACCTAAACTCGTTTAAAATTCCACTCAGCTCATAAACAGGCAGCTCGCTCACTATGCTGCGATTCCACTGTTATGTCTCTCACTGAAAATGTGAACAGGCTTATAAGTACCAAAACTGTTTAGCATACGTCACAAAACTCAGTGGTCAAACTTCACACAGCATACTTCACAAAAATCAATAGTCAAACTTCACGGTGATTATAAATATGCGTTTCACTAGTTTCAGAAGAATTTCTTAATCGCTGCAGATATCTCGCAATAAGTAACAGACTTGTGCGCTGCAAATCCTCCCAGACATCTGGTCTTTCGAATTCCCTTCCAAAATTCGCCCACATTACAAATGCAATCAAGAATACAACGGCATCGCCGGCACCCCCTACATTATTAATTTCGCAGAGTATAGCTAGGTAAGTCGAAATACTACAGAAATGCAAAAAGTTTATAGCGCTGTAAGCACGATGAAGAATTTCGCTTTCTGATAGATAGTTCGAAAGTGCAGCTGGTCTATTTATAAAGAGTGCGGGGAAGAGAGCATTTAATTCATTACGGGCTGTTACAATATAAACAGCGGTTCCAATTTCCCAAGTGAATACGTCAAGTAAGCCAGGTATACTCCTATCTACCGGGAAAGATGGTGTCCAGTTTGCTCTATATGAATTCGAAATAAAACTCATAAGATTTTCTCCAAATAAGTGAAAAGTACAAACAGCAGAAAGAGCCATCTTCTGAAACAAACTTCACTGAGCTCGTGAAAAAGAAAACTCTTGGATATTACATGAGTTAAGGTAATGTTCTTATAACTACGGTTATGAATAACGCGTGTAGAGAATTTTGCAAAACTAATCATTTGCATACTATAATTTTTTCTGACATGCCAGGTTCTCGATAGTTTGTTCAATGAAAAACCATTTCAATCTCCTAGCTTTAATTATGCATAAACTATAGAATGAAATATATCATTTTGTTACATTACTTTTTGTATTTTATGAATGGTTATTCATTACTACTAACAGTTTACAGAGATTTTTGAAGTAATGATTTTTCTTCATTCAGATATTTTAATCCGATTATTATCCCTCAATATTCGAGTAATTTCATTATTTCTTCCATTGTCCCAGGTTATTTATTTCTATGAATTTTTAAAATTTTCTTCTTCTGCTTTTCCCATAAAGAAAGACGTATCTACTGGAAATGCAATTAAGAAATCTTCCCTTTTGGGCCCATTAGCAAATCTCTGAAAATATTGGCCACAATTCGATTTCCTGCGAATTGGTTGGTAACATTTTGATGATGATTATGATGATTTATATATGATATTACGATTTGATTTTAATATTTGATGATGATATGATATTAAATATTTGACTTATGATTAGTCAATGAAGTATTTAGATTTATATACACTTATGTCCTTATATAACAGATCTATACATTTTCCACTTAAGGATCGCGCAAAGGGATCTTTCTACTGGATTATACTTGAATTATTTTCAAAATCGAGGAAGCACCAAATTATCGAGTATTATTGACGTATCGGATTTCTTTGCTGTTATGGATTTCGTTGTGTAATGCGGTTTCGAGTTGTCAGATCCCGACTCAGAAGTCCTCAAAATTGAAATCAAAGGGCTGGATACCAAAGGAGATTCTATGGAGATGAGGTTTTGGTTGTGCGAGCAGAAATAAAGCTTAGTGTTAATTTTGAACGTCTTCCTCTGCTTCTGAATAAAAGACCTAATTTTCAATTTCAGGATCTATTAGCTCGAAATTTCTAAATTTATATGTATGGTTTAGGTAGTAAACGTTAAGTACCTGCGCTTAAACATATGTTTTAAAAAGGTAATGTTAAGTACGTGCATGCGTTTAAAATATTCTCTGAAATACCAGTTAGGTTTAGAGATAGGTGTCTGATGGAAGTGCTCCCCAGAAGACAGTGTGATCCATATTAAATGATTAATATCTGAATCATATGCGTATAGGATTAATTTTATTTAGATTTTTATAAATTAAATATAATTTTTCATAAAACTCGTAATTTTTATAGGCTGCCGTTATCATCTTGTTTCCGTATTCTCTATTCTGTATTAATGAACGTAAGTATTTACAGTTTGTGCTGAACATATAGTGCTTTTAAATTAAATAACAAAAATATGCAAAAAAAAATATAATATAATGTGAAAATTAGTACTATACTTAGTCCAGGCATGACTGTAAACTGAGAAAAAAATGTTGTTTGAACTAAAAATGCCTGAATACCTATGGTCAAATGAAATTTAATTTGAAGACGACAGGTATTCCATATAGCCGCAGCCTAAGGCTACTAAAGCGCCAGAAAGGCCACAAAAGTCCTGTTCTGCTACTGGATAAATTCGCAAATTTCATTTGCTCATTACAGCCAGTGCCGCTACAGGCATCTAATTATACCGACATTTTGATTGCCATACAGAAGTTCTCTCTGTCAAATCAGTGATATTTCTAAGCAAAGTATAAATATACCACTTCGCCCCCCTACTCAAAAGTAACTGTAGATTACTTTTGAGTGATTTTTTCCTTTTACTTCTGTTGTGTCGCGAAATTTAAGTGTGTGTAGTCATTTAAGTAATCAATTATTTAAGTATTTTATTTTCATTTGTATTTGATTTTAAATTTGAAATTCTGAAGAGCTTACTGAATATATATATTTTTGTAAAGAATGTATTTAAAATCTTTAGGCGATTATTTTTTTCAACGGTCCATTTTTCTAACGAAGAAATGAAGCATCTTTTAACGGAAGTAACATCTGTGGAAATAGCTTTTAAGATAACAACTGGAACTGAAGGCAGTGTAGTCTTGTTTCCCATGTCTTTTGTTGCGAAGCAGTAAAATGGGTATCGTAATTGGGTTTCCCTCATTCACTTGCACTGTCGCTTTGTGAATGTTGCCTTGCTTATATAACTTCGGAAGAAAGGTTGTAAATTGGATCTTGAAAAAACAATTTTTGTTGTTTCTCCTTAGATTTTTCCGCTTGTTA
The DNA here is from genome assembly GCA_000611955.2 of Stegodyphus mimosarum. NCBI lineage: Eukaryota > Metazoa > Arthropoda > Arachnida > Araneae > Eresidae > Stegodyphus > Stegodyphus mimosarum. The sequence continues at coordinate 428,868 of KK115527.1, forward strand.
GCAACGGGGGTCGAATTTTTAGTCTCATATTTCCGCAGTTGTTAGGATGAGTCATTCTACAGCGGGGCAACCGTCGACTGAGGACAATGACTTTATTTGATTCATTTGAGGGGGTGAATTTGTACGGTTAAATTATAGTGAAAGTCTCGGATTGACGAAATTTAATTTTATGTGTTAGGTTTTGACCGGTAATATTTTATGGGAGGAGAAACCGAGTTTTAATCTGTTCTTGCACGAGTTTAGAAGAGAGTTGAGTTGAGTTTTTCGAGTACGATACAACTAAAGAGAAGAGAACAATGCAGACAGGGCTTTTGGCCTGCAGCCGAACTTTACCCTTGCGGGTGGCTCGCGCTTGCGATGCTGCGGCGGCCTCCGCCGGTATTTATGAGAGACCGATTCAATTTTTGAAGATGTGATGAATGGAGAATTTTCCTGAAAACTGGGGCGAGACGTAGAACTTAGAGAGATCTCTTCCGAGTTCGAAGTGGTTTTTCCTGAAAAATGGAAGTTTTCTGCCGTCTCGTTGTTGAAAATCGTGTGCAAAGCGTTCCGGTAGTGAGAAGAGAAAATTTCAAATTTGTGTCGTCGCTCGGACAGTTTCCGTTGTCCTTGACTGCTGAAGCACCTGAGTGTCACCTAGTTTATTCCCTTGGTTTCTCCTTTCATCTACTTCCACATCTCAGAATTTTTGATTTCCGAGCATCTTCATGTATGGTTCTACAAGATGTCATTTTTCTTGAATTTTATTCTGGAGCCGATTACTTAAAGGACGAATTCATTTATGGTTCTTCAAGATGTCATTTTCTTGAACTTTATTTTGGAGCTAATTACTTATAGGACGAACTCATGAGTTCAATGGGGGGATTCTTCTGCCGATGTCGCCTATAGCTTCTTATGATGATGGATTCCCTTAGTTCAACTGTGAGTTATCTTATATTTTCTTTGATACCTTTATAGTATTTGTCAAGTGAGAGTAATTTAGTTTAATCTTGCGTAACTGGTAGTAAGAGAATTCCTTTTGATAATAGATAAAAATTATGTGTCTTAGGAGAATTTAAAATTTCTGTCATAAAATATGAAATTTATGTTAATTGTAATTTTATTATTAGTTTAAATGAAATCCAGTAAGTGATTCATTTAAAGTTCTAGTTATTCTAAATAATCGTTATTATGTTAAATTGCAAAATCTAATCTTCATAAATGACTCTTGACGGAAATTTAATGTGGAATATTAATTGCTATTGTATGTAAGGGTAGTCTGGCCAGCTATCTTTAGGTTATCCAGGATATTAATAAATGAGTTTGATTTCATGTTATTACTTGCATTTGTTTTTTTTTTTTTGTGTTACGTAGTTGGTCTCTTTAGTCACTTTATTTGTTTGAGCTGTAAGGCTTTTAAGAAACATGGAGATTTTATCGGGGTTATGGAAAAATGTTAATGCATTTCAGGGTACTCACAACGCGCCCTCTAATTTTTAGCAAATAAATATGTACTAACCACATTTTATTGAATATTTGAATGTTTGTTTTAGGTGTCAGGAAAGTTGAAACCATTCTTGAATTTTCCTAGTGGAACTGGTTGATTGTTTTTTTTAATATTTCTTCACGGGTGCTTATGAGGTGTTTAATGAATCTGAACTTGTGTTCTTGAGTTCGTTTTAAAATGAGTGAATTTTAGAAATGTTTTGGCTGAGATAGTATTTCATTCTACCGAGTACCAGTGAAGATTTATTCCTTCTTGTTTTTTTAGGCTGAGATTTATTAAGATGAATTTGCTTTGCTTTGTTTCATGTGAGTTAAAAGATTTTAGAAAATAGTTAATTTAGATATTGTTTTGAGTTAGTTTAATCAACCAGTTCCTTCCTCCACTTTTAACTAGAAGAATTTTAGTAGTAAGTATTTTAGTTTAGTTTGTCCCGCACCAGTCAGTTAAGTTCGGCAGTTTAAAGTTTAAAATAGTTAAAAGTAAAGGGAGTAAAATTTCTAGCTTCGTAACACTTCTCCGTACTATACTCCATATTACAATACACAATTTACGGGCTGTTTCACGTTAATACAGAAACAACTTCGCATATTATTTTATCAATCACTGCAAACTTAAATTTAGGCGACTTTAGTAGCATGGTGTCGATAGGAATATTTGATTACGGTAAAGCTGTAGAGACATTAGTTTTTTTAGAAGCCGGAGAGACGAAAAATGAGCAACGCCTTCGCCGGGAATCGAACCACGGACCTCTAAGTTACGCGTCGAGCATGCGGACCACTACACCACGAAAGCATGCGAAGAAGGCGGGAGAAATACCTTATAAAGCAACCCATAGATAAATTGGGGGGAAGTAATCTTAACAGCTAAATGAAGTGGGTACTTCCGATTTTCCTTGTGTATAACGCAGATGTTCTCCAGTTAGATCATAAACATTTGGAATATGAGATATAAAACGGTCACCAATCAACTCAAAGGAACTCATAATCTAGTTTTCGTTAGTGGGATAGTATGTATGACCTCTGAACACTGGCAACTTAAGAAATGTGCAATATACACTGCTGGCCACCCAAATTGCAACACCAAGAAAGACAAGAGATATCACAGCAAAATTTATTTAGTAGATAACATGTTGACCAAGTATCAAATGACTGAATTTATAGACTTCTGTGAAATGTGATTCCTTCCAGAATCAGTAGCCAGAGTAGCCGCCATTGCTGGAGATCACCGTTGCCACACGCCTCGGCATTGATTCAAGGAGACTTTGGATGTGTTCTTGGGCTACAGCAGACCAAGCAGCTTCCACACGCTGCCAAAGTTAATGTGGTGTCGCCGCTTGGAATGTAATCTGGGTCAATCGTTCAGCAACCATGGACCACATGTTTCCTATCGGCGAAAGATCCGGAGAGCGAGCCGGCCAGGCAAACAATTCAATCTGGCGATTGACGAAGAACCCTTGGACAATGCGTGCCACGTGTGGTCGCGCATTATCCTGTTGAAATATGGCTGTGGGCAAGTCCTGAAGGTAAGGAAGGACAACTAGCTAAAACACCTTGGAGATGTAGCGCTGGCTATTTAAAATACCGGCAATGCGTACTAGAGGAGTGCGAGAGTGATATCCAATACCGCCCTAAACCATACTACCCGGTGCAGGACCAGTGTGGCGGTGCATAACGCAGCTGTTCACCATCCTCTATCCACTGTGTTTCCAGACTCAAATCCGACTATCGTGGTATTGCAGACACAAGCGTGACTCGTCAGTAAAGACAATTTCATTCCATTCTGCCGTCCGCATCCTTCTTTTATCGCACCATTGGCGGCGGAGACGTCTGTGGTTCTGTGTCAAGGGTAGACGAAGCAATGGACGTCTTGCGGACAGACCACTCTGCTGTAAAAGGCGTCGAATGGTGCGCGCAGACACTGGATGATGCGTTACAGACTGAATGTGCTGAGCTATGGTTCGTGATGTGACTGAGCGATCCGTCACTGCCATGCGCACAATGTTCCTGTCATCACGTGAAGTGGGGCACTGAGGTGGATGCGATCGAACACGTCGGTCCGTCGTACCCTCCTGCATCCAATGGTCATATATCCGCATTACAGTTGTTTAGTTTTGTCCAACACTACTACCGATTTCCCTGAGAGATAAACCACACTCTCGGTAGGCCACTATCCTTCCTCTGTCGAATTTGGATACTTGATCAAACGATGATCGCTGTTTACTAAGAGGCATAATTGATCGTTTTTTTTTTGAAAAAATCACAAGAAAAACACAATTGCCGAACTTGAAATCGTCGAAAACTCCGAACCTTAAATAGCGGTTTGAAGTCGCGCCACAGGCGCGCGTGATGTGCGTCTGCGCTGAAAGTCTAATCTTTTGCATATCTCACCTCCGCTAATGCATGTTGTATATTTCATGTTATTTTCATGCTTCCTTCAGGGTGTTGCATTTACGGTGGCCAGCAGTGTATAATATATCAAAAACGGAAAACGAAGTGTTCCTAACTTTTTGCATAGTTATCTTATTTTTGTTCAAAATCCACGTACTCAGAGTCTAGATTTCTCATTACGTATATTTTTTTAGAAACCTGTGTTATGTGGAGTACACTTTTTCGGTGACCATATTAAATCAAAATCGCGAACTGTCTATTTAAAATACGTAGGATTGTTTTAATTCAAACAATACACCCGACGACACCTGATTTAATGCAATTTTATATAATGATTGATAACACGCAGATATGGAATTGCAAAGTCTCGGA
>KK115527.1:433202-559564 GCA_000611955.2 Stegodyphus mimosarum
TACACTCACTTCCAAACGTTTAGCACGAAGATGTAAAATGCAAAAAAATCATCAAATACTGCTTTGATTGACACAAAATTAGGCAGAAAAGTAGATATGTATTTATGCATTAAGCAAAATCAAGAATTATATATAGAAATGAAGACAATATTAAATTTTTGTAAAGTATCAGATAATGACATACTGGAGACTTAAACAGAATTATGTACAAAATGAAAATAAACAACATAAAATGAAAAGAAGACACTAATAGGGTATGTGATCCCTCCTCATCTGTATACAAAGTTTACATCTTGTAACCATGCTTTCGATTAGGTGGTCAACCACCGCAGAATTAAACAATCGCCATTCTTCTTGTAAAGCAGTTTCCAGCTCAATAAGAGAGGCTGGAGGTGGGAAACGTGAAGATACAGCACGGCCGAGAGCATCCCAAACATTTTCAATGGGATTAAAGTCGAGAGAATATGCTGGCCACGCCATACGCGCAATCCCTTCACACTCCAGGCAGTCATCGACGATGTCAGCACTATGGGGACGTGCATTATCGTCCATTAAAACAAAACTAGGGCAACTGCTGCAGCGTACAGTCTCACAATGGGTTCTAGGACTTCATCCCGATACCGAACAGCCGTCAAAGAATCCCGTTTAAAGATGTGCTAGTCGGTGCGATATCCTAATGAAATCCCTGCCCACACCATAATGCTTCCGCCTCGGAATGAGTGATGTTCGGTGATGTTTTGGGACTGATTGCGTGTTCGTTGTTCACGCAATATCCTTATACGCTTGTCATCTGGCTCCAGAGCAAATCTTGACTCATCAGTAAACATGACATTGCCCCAGTCAGACACATTCCAATTGACATGTTCCCGGCACCACCGTAATCGTGCCCCTCTTGATTGGACGGACAGAGGAACACAAACTCGAGGTACCCGGTCGTACAGTCCACTCATATGTATCTTCGGTGTACAGTAGCTGCATATATCGCCTTACCAATGGACACTGTAAGCGGAATCGCCGAGTGACCTCTACAGATGTCACACGAGTGGAGGTCGCTCGGCGATTCCGCTTGGCTTCAATAGCAATATATCGATATTCCGCGGGAGTTGTAACCCTTGGGAGACCAGCTACGGGCCTTCCGACAACTGTCTGTGTGGTTTGGAATTGTTTCCATAAACGTGAAATTACCGAATGATGAACGCCGAAGAAAAGAGCAACATCTGTGATCGACTGTCCTGCTTCTATGGGCCCCTCAGCACGCCAACGCTCAGAATCTTCCATTCGTCTTCTCGAAGTCATAGAAACACGTATGTCTTGAAAACAAATTGTACGAAAGTTTTAAACTCCTTCTATCAGCACTTACACTCAACTTCTGAAATCCTTCATAAAGCTGGCTTCTAATAAGACTGCCTTTTTTGCATATTTCTTGACATTAAAGCGCGATTGGCTGTTACCTAACATATTTGCATACTTCCATCTACCTCTGCAGCGAATTGCATCCTCTTCAATTCTTATTGGCTTCCGGAAATTAGCATTTTCCTCTCCTTGCTTAACTTTCGGAAGTAAATGTACTTGGAACATTTTCAGCTCGTTTATTGGTTTATGTAATGCACATAATGGCTATCTATCTAAGGAAACTTTCCTTCTGTCGAGTCTTTCAAAATGTTTGGTAAGCTGATAGAGGTAAAGCATACAAGGGTTAAAGGAAGGAATAGTTTCGTGGAGATGTTTCTGAGAGTTATGTTAGGCTATTTGGATTATGGTAAAGCACACGATGGGTATCTATCAAAGGAAAGAGTTGTCTTAATGGAAAAAGTTTTAAGGAAAGCTTTTGTAGTATTCGAGTTACGGATAAGAAAATCTACGAAAACTCCCTTGAGTCAGCCGTTCTCCGAGATATGTGAAACTGTGAATAATCACTAATCATACCGCTAGACGCTGCTGGACGTCTTTCTAGAGAATGTACGGTATACTTTGCAGAAACCACATAAACTTTCTTACACTAGGACTCCTTCAATAGGACATGTATTCGGGTCGAAATACCAATGCTCAGCGAGCTTATACGTGTGGACAACGGTAGGCTAACTTTCGGCTCAAGAAAATTTTAATTTCTTATTGCAATAAAGTCCCTACAGTCACAGGTGACAGGTGAAAGCGGGTCCGGACACCCGGACGGCTTACATAGACTAATCGGATATTGTCCAGATCCCGCAACTGTACAGATCGTACAACATCCTCGGCACCCCACAAGGAACGTATGGGGAGTTTATTACGATGTTACATATGCTGAAAGAGACCTTAAACTATACATTTTACATATTGCTACACAGATAATAACTAAAATATAGATACTAATTAAATTAAATTTCATAGATAATTATGAATGCTGAAACAGATATTAAATACTAATGCAGATATTATACAGATACATAGATGCTAAATACACTGTTACATACTACACAGATATAACGCAGATATACAGATATTAAATACATTATTACACATATATTAAATACGAATACACTAATGCAAGTCTTTACACAAATTCACAAATACTAAATACAAAACTCCATACTACACTGCTGCTAAATATTAAAAAAGTTACACAGATACTATATTATACTGATAAACAGCTACTATATACATTACTACTTGCTTCACAGATATTAAATGCGAATGCAGATTCAGATTCTAATTATTAATGCAAGACATTACGCGGATACACAGATATACAGATACTAACCCAGATATACAGATACAATAAATGACGAAAGAACTCACGTTGTCAGGACTGAGTGTTCGGTGCATATTCTTGGCAAACATGTTCGTGAATTAAACTGAGTCCTGATCTTGAACATGGAGCTGAATGCAGCTATGTTCTGTGGTAGAATACTATGATTAAGTGGTAGAATAACTATACGTAAGAAGGATTTAAAATCCTCTTTTATTAAACCACAATTATGTACAGCCTCTTCCCAACTCGGGAGGGATACAGAAAATAACGACCGCACTTGGGTCTTAAACTGAACAATTAAACAGTTTAAACTAAATATAATTAGAAATTAAGTAGTCGTTGTTCAAAGAGCTATAAACGCGAGGTTGGCCTCTAAACTAAATGGTGCGTAGCAAGATTTAACTAATACTAACGCACTTAGATTTACTTCAATAAGTAATAGCGTAACAGCGCTAAGGCTTAGAACTTAAATACTAGCTGGCCAGGCGAACGTTGAATAGAGTAACAGTGGTCTGAGACTAAAAGCTCTCTCACACTCAGAGGTTCCTACCTCTCGCTTAAATAGAACTTGGCTCCACTTCAAATTAGCATAAAGGCGCTTATTCTAACGGGAAGTTGAAATAAGAACAGATAGAAAAAGGCAAATTAAAATAAAACTTTGCTAGTTTAACTAAAATCTTATAAGGTATACAGATGCAATAAATGATGAAAGAATGCAGATACACAGATACAATAAATGAAGAAAGAACGCAAGTATACAGATGCTAATTACACTATTATACAGATATAAAATACGAATCACAAATATTAAACTGCAACACATAAACTATACAGATATTAAACATGTTACCTCGATTTTTAATACAAATGAAGACACAGATACTACATACCAATACAACACAGCACACAGATGCATAGCAACTAAATACATTACTACATACTGTTATGTAGTGATTTTAGGTTAGTTTAGAATTATGGATTAATGTGTAGTTAATTGCAGTCATTTGTTAATTAATTATTGAGTGAGTAAAATATATGCATTAATTTATGCTTATTCTAAATTTTTCTTCACGAATTGTATTGCTTATGTTATTGAATCAATTATTTTTATGCGAGTTAAACAGAGTTCTCATTCTTACGTTACGCGTTCGATAGTAATAGCTTTCGGGAAAAGGAGACAATGGGAAATCGGTTGTTTCTGCGTAATATTTGAAATTTAAAAATACTTCCTTTTTATTCACATGAATGAAATTTATACCTCTTAAAGAGAAAAAATTTACCCTTCTTATGAATCTACTTTCATGACTGTACGTCGCCCCGTTGGAGAATTATGCCCATTTAATTGCTAAAATTGTTGAATTTCGTGTCTAAAAATTTATTCTGCTATAAGGGTCGTTTCCGAGCACTTTTTCGTCAAGGTCATGTACTGCGTCCGGTTGCGTGGTAGGTTTGTTGCATTCTTTCCCTCACCCCTCCTGGTTGGCGAAGGGGGTGGCGAGGGTGGAATTTGTTTTGGTGTGAAGAAGGAAAAACTAACTTTTCGCAGCACTGTTTTGTGTTTGGCGAGATTTGCATACTAATTCACCAAATTTGGTGATTTTCGAAAATTCTGGATTCTGGACGATTAAAATCGTCATGCAAGGCCATGCTCAGCCTTTTTTGCCTTGGATTTGCAGCTGAAAGAAGACGCTTCATTTTCTTCCTCTGGAAGAGCAAATGTTGACCCGGGGGGTCCGGTAGTGGACATGTTTACGTCCTAAAGATGTACATCTAAAATTATGAATTGAAACGTATACTCCTCCGCACTTTACCATCCCCGTGTAGGAGTCGAGAATGGTGTTTTTTTCTCATCGAATCAATGCGTTAACACCATAGTGGATGCAACTTAGATCCGAGTACTACCATCAACTCGCCAGGATGAGACTAGACGGAAAGGGGAGGAACCTTTAGGAGCTCTTGTTTTGCTGCACGAATGCACTTTACCATCTTCATATTGTCTGACCCAAGTGTCAAGATTTCTCGCCGGAGTCCCTCGTTCAACATCTGCGAAGGTTTGGTCATCCGGAGAAAAATCCATTAGATGAGTTAATGCTTAATTAAGTTTTCAATTTCTTCCCTTCAAGTGAGTTCAACTTTTGATTGTTAATTTCACCTGAAATTTAGTACAGCTTGCAACCTAAATTCCGTGAACATGTTTCCTAAGAAATAAGGCTAATTAAAATTTTTAAGAGATTTGATTAATTGAAGAAAAATTTTCCAGTAATGAATTCTTAAAGTAAGGAGTAATTGTATGTGTATTTAATTTCCAATTAAATTCTATTTAACTTTTAGTCAAGGTTTTTCTGCTGGATCTTAAATCCAGGCTGTTTATTTAAGCAACTGCTGCACTATTACTCTATTTAGGACTTTTAACCTTAACTTGGTTTGTAATTAAAATTTATATATAATGAATTAAGACAGGATATTAAATTTGTTAACTTGTCTAAATTTTACCTTTTTACTTTAAGTTGTTACTACTTTTGGTTGAGAATTAACTTTAACTTTTGCAAATTAAGGAACGATTAAAAATTTAAACTCTACTTTACCTTTAACTGAGTAATTGAATGTAGGAATAAATGTAATCATTTTTCTCCAACGGGTCTACTTGAATATGTAATATTTTCTAACTGCCTAAGGGATTGCTAAATTGATGTATGAAATTTTTACCTGAGTAACTTAAGAAATTTCTTGAACTAAGTAATCGCTATCAGTATTGGTAAAGACACCACGCTCGGTGATTCATTAAATTCCTGTGTATTTTTATGCTGGCCAGCAGAGTTGATAACTGCATATGATAATTTAATATTAATTTTTACGGTGTAAATTTTTTGTTTAATGTCATCTCGGTGCATATCTGAAAATAGCAACATATATTATTAATTCTAAATGCATTGTTTTTAAATAGTTGTCACCCTGGTACCATAGATCTAGAACTTAAAGTTGATAGATTGCGTGTCTTCCTTATAATGCTGCAATAAATATCCTTGGTTATATATATATAATTGATTCAGAGTTTTTCTTAAGATGACTTGTGTGAATGTTCTTAACACCAGTACTCCTGCTTGGTCTTAGGGGTTGTTCGTGTTAGTTTTAAGGAAAAGTAAACACAACGCAATGAAGTTTTGGTTTTGATATTATTGTAGGCAAATTATTTAATTTCTGGTTTCAATTGTAACACTTAATATTTAACGTCTGGTACCATAACACTAGAACATTTGGTCCCGCGACCACCAGAACATTTGGTACCACAACAATACTACACAAATACAGAATACTGATACTGACATTATACTTTGCATTATGTCGACGTTACGGAGATATACAGACACTGCATAATATACAGGTGCATAAATATATTACAGATGTATAGATACTACATAGACAACATGCAATTAATGATCAATAATAAACTGGTGCACACTAATCTACATGACACAGATCCCGCCCTAATGCCTCTAGTTTTTCCATTATACTCCTTGATTTCTGAAGGGAGGCCGGGGGCTTGATGAAGAACCGCTTAAACGGGTCATCAGTGTCTGGTAACCGTATGTGCCAAGCCTCTGTGAGTGGGCACGTTGTAACGTAATGGTGTGGGGATCCGACCTCGCCGCACACACAGAGGTTAGGGGAAGCAAAATCCCTTTTCCAGAAGCATTCCGGAAAAGGACCATGGCCTGTGACGAAACGGGTTATGTAAGGTGTTGAAATTAGGCGGTCGCTAGAAATTTTATTGTAAAAAATGTGGGCTCTTCTACCTTGGGGAATTCCGTCCCATTCATCCTACTAATGTTGTAGTGGTCAAGATACTTCTCCTGAAATGGGATTTTGGGAGCAGGATGGGCACAATATGCGCATCTGTATTGCTTGCGGCTTCTTTTGCGAACTCATCCGCTTCTTCATTTCCCTGGTGCCCGGCGTGGGCTTTTACCCAAGAAATATGAATTCCCTTTTGGCTCTCATTTTCACAGAGCATGCGTTGTATATCTTCTACGAGCGGAGCAGGATGAAAAGGATTTCGGATAGCATGAATTACTGACAGGCTATCTGGAAAAATGCCAAACATGTTCTCATCATAGTCATCTGTAGCTGCTATGGCCTCTCTAATGGCCACCGCTTCCGCTTGAAAGACGGAATTCTCAAGTCCCAAGTGCAATTTCCACGTAGCTAATATGGTATCGTGCCTTTTGATTACCACTCCACTGCCAACTCCTCCATTAAGGTTCGTGCCGTCCGTGAAAAGGCTTATTGCGTTTGCCGGGGACTCTAAAGCTACGTTCACACTAGTCCTTTGGGGGGCAAAGCGGCAACGTGAAAAAAAAACGCTTTCCGCGGACGTCAGTTCACACCAGCGCGACAACTTTCGCTTTAAAAGTTGTCATGTGCTCGCACTAGATGGCTCTTTCTAGCGGAACAACGGGAAATTTTTGTGTGGTATTTTGACTTTTTACGATTACATTTTTTAATTAAAATGGACTTAATTTCTGGATTAATGCATTAATTAATTGGAACTTATTTTACTTTGTGTAAGAGAAGTAGAATGCAGTGGTTTATATTAATATGTAAGAGATGACTGCAGCAGGGAGATGCAAATAATTTAATTGAAGAAATGCGCTTGAAAGAAACGAAATTTCTTTTAATTACTTTCGCATCAATTCGATGAAATTCTAGCCTCATTTATTCAATAGTAGAACATTAATTTTTGTCAGAATATCGCAGAAAAGAATCGTTTGGAAGACAGAAATAAGATATCCCTGAAAAGGATCGTTGTATATATCTAACGCTGTATATATCTAATTTTATTTATTTATGAATTTTGTTGAATGATAATTAAAAAAAATCCTAATTTCATAATTCTATTTTGGAGATCAAAATTTTCATGGGATAGAATACCATAAATGTTTTTGCATGATGTATGAACTTCCCTTAAATGGTTTAAATAATCCAAGAAAAAGTATATTTTGTTTAAATACATCTAGGATTTACAACATTACTAATTTAAATATCACACTTAAAAAAGCAGTTATTTTTAACTTAATAAACAACAGCAATTTTTAAAAAAATGTTTTAGTTTCTGCCTTATGTACATATTTTTTACCTTAAATGTAATAGTAATTACTTCAGTTAGTCATTCATATATTAATGAACAGCCATTATCTATTTTATAAGGTCACTTTTATCTAAAATTCATCGAAATAACCTCATTTTATATAATACTACTTTATTTACGTTAAAAATTGAATTCCACAATTAGGAAATTTGCTAATGCCCATGCAAAAGTACTTTAAATTAATGAAAACTTATTTTCAAGATTAAACCTCTGGTTTAGTTCATATATAAACTGTTCGTAAGGTGGTCATGCATGTTCAGAAAAACAAACATGAAGCCATTAAAATGCTCGCAAGTATTCCATAAAATCAGCTACATACTAGCGAGCTTCATTTCTACATAAATTATAGTTTTCTTAATTTTTCTGAACAAATGGTTTACTCGTCACCAATCATTTAAATTTCAGAACTCACTAAATTTTCTAATTAGATTGAAGCAGCAACTTCATACTAATACCAGTATCGCTTTTGCTAATCTGGTATCAGCCGAAATAGAATCAGATCGTAGTAGTCAGGTCATCTTATGAATTATACCAAATGCTCGTTGTCAAAAGAAGAAGAATGCATACAATGTCGAGCGAAAATTAGGTTTACATGAATAATGAAGGAAATGAAGTGAAAAATAAATATAAGCTTCTTGCGTCCCTGTCCCCCCAAAAAAAAAGTCGCGGTAGATATTAAAAAAAATGGTGTATTTGTACCATCAAAAGTAGGAAAAACCAATGCCAGAACCCGCAATACAAGTCACGCTGAATTTTCTACTTGAGCATGTTATCTCCGCGCTAAGGTATCTTGCGAGTAAGTATGGTTTTCACACTTCACCTTCAGAAAACTCAAGAAGGAACTAGACTACTCTGAAACTAGCGATAATATTTTCTGTAAATATTTTTTTTTAAATACCAACTCCATTATAACACCACTCCTGGTGACACTTCAATCCAAAATCTTTAACTCAAGAAGCCAACGTTTTATCCACTAAGCAACAAGAGCAATCTTAATGTGATGTAAATATATTTTAAGAAAAATTCAAAATCTGAAATTTCGAAATCCATCACTATTTTTTCGCAATAGTCTATTTATTTCATTAGATTATTCTGTAAAAATTATCAACTACATATAATTTATGCTTAAATATGAAGGAATATTATTTCTAATAAACTTGAGAATTTGCCTTTAAATAATTTATAAAGCTATTTATTCTATTAGCATATGCAGTTTTTTATTATTATCTGAAATTTTTATTAAGATTAGTCCATTTGATTTTTTTTTCATCACGAAGAATTTAAGTGCAAACATTTAAAAACCGTGGTATAAAATGGACGTTTGAAACGAGATGCTTGAAACTCACGCGTGAAGCGTCAAAAAGTTGAAGTTAAGTCAACTCACGCGTTCTCCGTTCGTCCGGAAAATGCCGCCTCTGAGCTTATTGTCGTGTGGGCGTGGATGCCTGCTCCGAAATGCAGTGCGATCTAAAGGTGTGAGAAATATGGACAATTTTCGTTGGCCTTGCGAAATTGCACTGCATATTTTGGCTACATTTAGTGTTAATCTCGAAAATTGTGTAGGTTACTGTTTCAGGAGCTTGCAAAAACCCAGGGGGAGGCTTATAGCTATATCACGATCTTCATGTCATACAACAGCAGAATCAATGCAGGATTCATTAACAAAAATACTTTTCAAAGCGACTTACTTTAAATGGAACATTAAACTTGCATGTAAGGACGAAACTTTTATAAACTGATATAAAATTTAGAATTTATCGATTTAGACTATATTCTTGAAATAATAAAATGAAATTGTCGTCTTTTTTTTTCCAGCGAAATACGCAAACGCGCATGAGTTTCCTGCATAAATGAAGAAATGTTTTTCATGTATGAAGCACTTTCTAAGAGAAACTGGCTGATGTTCACAATACATACGGAACAATGCTATGGTAAATCTATCCAATGAACTCCTTAAAACAGACTTAAAGCCAAGATGAACTACAGCCATCGGCGGTCTTATTCACGTGGCCACTAGTTCCAGCTGTTAGGAAGTGTTTTCCTATCATATCCGATTTAAGAATTTTCATTCATATTTGAACTTCCAGACTTGTGAGCGCAAACTTTGAAGGGTTAAAATAAATAAAAATCGAAAGAAATCAAAAGAAAATCACTATAAAAAATAATAGTACAATCAAAAGGAGAGAACTCGTTACTTGAAATGCGTTTTAAGGATAAAAGTGATGAAGCAATAGTCTCGATTCCTGATACAAACAAGATTAATTGTGGAAGAATTTTACGAATTTTTCTTTTCTACAGAGCAATATTAAGGGCCTTTCCTTAAGAAAACAATCTCCTTATTAGCTAAAAAGCTTTTAACTGCCTTCAGAAGTCGGATGAATTCATGTGGTTGCTAAACTTGTAACTGCTGACGGCCGTATGTTCGAAACAGCCTCATTAAAGATTTTGTAAAATACTTTAAACTGCTGTGTTTTAAAAATGTCCCGAACTGTACAAATAAGAGAGATTTCCCATTTCATAAATCCGTTCATAAGCTCGTTTTTAAAAAATAATGAGATAATAATTCCCCTTGAAATTAAGCCTGTTTGTTTTGTTTATTACGACTAAGCACAAGAGAGCTACACCTTTGCAATTCGAGAGGCGGTTTTTAAAGAACCGCAGAAAATATTTTTCAATTCCAAAATTATCCGTAAATGTGAAAACACTTACTTCTCCACTTTAGAGATTCAATAACATACACTGATTCCCATTTAATTTCTTACTTCCTTTGGACAGACGGTAGAAATTTCTAGGGCGATTAATTAAGGTTGGTAACGCTATGAACAGGAAAGCTATTATTACAGTAAATTTTAATAGCTTTCAGTAGTAGTTAAAGAGGCTAAGAAAATTGCAGAGGTAATAAATAACATGTAATTTCTGACGAATGGATGCTGATTACTTGCTCTGAGTTCTGCCGTAATCAAAAATCTAAGTACATAAATTTATGCATTTATCAGACCCTCTTAATATCATCATAGCATTAAATGCATTCGAAGGGATCCATTTCTATTCAAAAATCACTGCTAATAAAATTTACAGTGGATTAAGTTTTTGCTGCGAATAAATTTCTCTTATTCACTCCAAGATAACGGAATATCTAAATCTTTCTGAAATTGAAGTCAAATATTTAGCTTATAGTTTAAAATTCCTCGCATTTCAACAAATGTCCACTTCAACCTTCTAAGCAATTCTCTTGTTATGACTTTAAAATAAACTGAAGAAACAGAAATACTCCACTTGAAAGTATATAATTCAGTTTAAATCGGCGAAAATGCTGCCTTAGATTTGAAAACATTTTGAACAAAGCTAATGATTTCGAGAACAATCAGGCGTAGGTCCTCTTGAGGAGCAAAAACATTTCTCCAGTGCATGAAAATTTTCCAAACGTACTTTGCTCTAAAAAAGTCTACATCTAATCACCCTTGAAATCGATAAAACTTTATCAAAACCTGTGTCAATATAAGTTTTCTCTTCATTCCTAAATTTTGAGTTAACATATTTTTATTTCGATAAAAACAGTGCAGTATCACATGAGAAGCAATAAGGGGTTTTATGATTACATCTGTAAGTAGTTGCCTTATAACTATCATAACGTAAAAAACCATGCAGATAAGTATGCCTTAAAGGAAGTTTAGTTTTTACAAAGTACTTATTTAAAATAAGTGTAGTTTACCTTAAATATTAATATGAAAATGTTTTATACAGAAAAGAATTGCGTTGAACCGCGTACATAATCATACTTGGTTTCTCGTCTTAACGAGTTGTACCCTAAGTCTTTATTATTTATATAGCGCTGCTATATGTTTTTACTAGCAGGTAATTAAGGAAAAACAATTCGAGGGCTATCTGCCTATAGGAATGAATGCCTTGTGGAGACATTATAATAAACTCGCTCGTATCTACCTTGCACATGGAGAAAATTACGAAAACCAACCATCCAGTTGGCTTGTTCACGGGATTCGAAGCCAGGTTGAACTAGCAGAGTTCAGTGACTTTACCGTTCGACTGCTGGTGGGCATTTTTACTAAAAAATCGACTTAAGATCTTGTTATTAAAACCGAAACATTGGGTAAAACTGCATATTACGGGCCAGTTTGGCGCGTTTTCGAAAAATCGCCAAATGGGTTATTTTCGTGCGTTTTAGAAAATCACTAACTCATCATATCGCCATATCACATGGTCGCGAATTTGAATGATTCATGTAAACATGCAAAAATATCTAAAACAGAAGTTCAAGAAAAAAGACGATAAAGTATTTGAAGGTTAATAACTATGCATTTTATGCAATCAACAATATTAAAACTTTTCATAATATCATACCATTTTTAAGACATTAGCAAAATGTAGTAAAACGTTTTAGCACAAAATTTAAGAAATTGTAATTAGCAGTAAATGAGCAATAAATGATCGGAAAGCATTTATTAATATTTGATCTAAAACTGAAAAAAAAATGCAGAAGAAAAAGGAAGATAAAATTCAAAATTTCTATCTACTGAATCATGAGCAATAGTATAGAAAAAAAACAAAAAGTGGTTAACCAATTTGAACTATGTAATTTATATTTTTACAATAAATTTTTATTTATAATAAAAAGTAGAAACTCGCATTTGTTTATATTCACACTAAAATGTAACAATACAATGCAGATGAAATTCAAAATGGCGAGCTCATTTCAACCAGGTGCTTAACCACATATAATGGACACAGACTTCCATTCACACAAATCTGTCGCATCTTTCATTTCAACTAATTTCATACTATTTTTACACTTAGGACATTCGTATATATCCACAATCAAACCATAATTCATGCACTATTCTATCACACATCTTTCACCCTTATCTTGCAACCGAATCAAATAAGTAAAATCCACACGTTCAACTCTTTCGACGCCAGCCATTTTGCTCACACAATCTACTAGAAGCACAGTGAAATCAAAGAATATGTGAAGACGTTCTTTGGTGAAATGACGAAAATTTAAAAAGCCCGCTTCAATATTCTAAACCGTAACCTTAAAACCTAACAAATTTCATGACGCCAAGAGCTTACCAGTTTGGCGCGATTTAGCTTCATTTGGCGACTGGCCCCTAATCTGCAGTCTAACCAAACATTGATAAATGGTTGAATCTCAGCTCAGTCTGAAGACAATTTCGTAAATGATATTTTGGAATTAATTCCAAATAGAAAGTCCACTATGAATTTCTGTTCTT
The DNA here is from genome assembly GCA_000611955.2 of Stegodyphus mimosarum. Taxonomy (NCBI): domain Eukaryota; kingdom Metazoa; phylum Arthropoda; class Arachnida; order Araneae; family Eresidae; genus Stegodyphus; species Stegodyphus mimosarum. The sequence continues at coordinate 446,329 of KK115527.1, forward strand.
TTCTTCAGTTTATTAATGTTATTCCAGTTACCCACCTTATTTTATGAATAAACAAAAAATTTTGATTTCCACAATTGTGTAATTCCACAATTTTTCATTTTGCCACAATTCATAGGAGCTCTCAATAAATAACTTCAGTAGTATATACTTCAGTAGTAACTTTGTTAGAAAATATTACAAAAAAGAAGTTAATTCCCTGAAACTCTGCCACAGTCAAGATAAAACTATAGAAGTCACTATACAAAAACAAATATTGTAATTTTCTGAAATTTTGCTGGTGAAAATAGTTACTGTTTGTTTATATTAAGACGTCTATACAATTTTTAAAACTTGCCCATGCAAGTTGCAACAAATTTCTACTGCACGAAATTCATCCCTTTTGTAGTATTTTTAAAACTGCTAATGTTTGGATTATCTTCCCCAGCTATAAAACCGTACTTTCCCATTCCCCGAAGTTCCACGTTATAATCATGGCTCGTGAAGTTTTGTAACTTGAAATAAGAGCTGTAAAGGAAAACAATTACTATAAGCATGTAAGTATATTTATTTCACATAATAATTGGACATTCTGCAATAAAATCAAGAATACTTTTAACACGCCAAAAAGCGACCGACTCAATTCTCATTTTAAGAATACGTCTAATACATACAGCAGTTACTCAATTATACTAATATTCATATCTTAAATTCTATTTACATTGTTCTGCTCATTCTGTATCATTCGAAATGCTTTAAATGAAATATCAACGCAATTATTGTCTTTGAAACATTCTTTTACAGCTAGTATAATTAAAAAAAAATTCCCGAAAGTATTAATGAACAATTTGCATTATATAATTAAAATCTTTTAAAAACATTATGTTTAAAACTTAAACGCTTATTTCAAAACACTCATTTCAAGATTTTACTAGCAATTTAATAATTACGGATATTTTACTTCCTGCGATTAACTAAATCGTGCTCAGAAATTGCTAAAATGTTTTTAAAGATATATGTCTAAAATCGAGTATTAAAATTCTTGCATAAATACATATTCCGCCTGCTTCCTTGATTAAGCGTCACACAAAAAATGTGATTAGTCTTAAAAACTACTGAAACATTTAGACATAAACCATTAAAATCAATTGCTAAAATTTCACACTGTTGGTAACCACGCATTTCATTTGTTTCATAGAGTATCTTCATTGTCCTTAAAGTCTGTCATTAATGTTTTCACTTTCTGTTTTCAAATCCGCCCAGGCATTTGGTCTTTCGAATTCAGTTGCAAAAGTAGATGCCATGACATCTGCAATCAAAATTACAACTGCGTCAGCAGTACCCATCACCTTATTCATTTCAAACAAGCATCCCAGATAAGTCGCAATAGCACAAAAATGCAAAAAATTTAAAGGACTGTAAGCATTTCTAAGGATTTCATGCTCTGATAGATATTGCTGAAGCCCAACTGGTGATTTGACATTTCCATCTAATAAAGAAAGGAAGGCTCCATCTAGCTCTTTTGTGTCTATTAAAGAATTAACAGCGAGTCCAGTTTCGTCCGTAAATACGTCAAAGGTAACGTCAGGTGAGCTTCTATCCACTGGCATGGACGGTATCCATTCTACATGACGCAAATCCAAAATAAACTTCATAAGTTTTTCCGCAAAAATTAAATGAGCCGTGTAGCCAGCCATTTTCATAAACGCAAGATAAAAAAACTCTTCTCTGCTTCCAAGCTAAGAGGCTTTTTCTTACAAATACGGTTATGAACAACGTACATAAAGAATTTTGCCTGCTTCCAAGCTAAGAGGGTTTTCTTACAAATACGGTTATGAACAACGTACATACAGAATTTTGCAAGTCGGTTGATTAGCATTGTATATTTTCCCTATCAAACTAAATCCTAGATACTTTCCTCAGTGAAAATTGCTTCAGTTTCCTATTGCTAATTATGTATAAAATATGAAACTGTGTTATTTGGTTAATTCATTTTCAGCAGTTCAAAAATGTTTTTCATTAAAATTAAACAGTTTATAAAGATTTCTGAAGTTATGACTGTTCTTTCAGATATTTTAAACTAATATAACCCCTTAGTCTTCAACTAATTTCATTATACTCGTATCTAAAGTCATAATGAAATCAGTTATGAATTTATTACTCTAGATTACGCAGTTTTATCGATTTTTTAATTTTCTTCTTTTTCTGCTTTTCCTATAAAGAAACATGTTGTTGCATCTGTAAGAGCTCGTAATAGACTGAATGCACACGAAACCGATGATAGCTTGATAATATTTATTTTACCAAAAGAAACAGATTGCACGTCTGTAACCTTTTTTCAAAAATACTCATACAGATCATCATAGTATCATAGAGTACAATCAGTAATTACACTTAAAACGTTAAACGTTAATTAAGAAAGTTAAACACAACACAAAGCACATCTAAAGAGAAAAAATAACATGCCAAATATCTCAACACTCCGAACTCACGCCTAACTAAACCACTGAGAAACTGATAATCTTGCCGGTCTTATATAGTTTTAGCCCGGCCGCCGTGAAATCTCTAGTACTTCCCACTTCTCGAAATTACTGGAAGGCGTATGAGGAGCGAATACGGTTACAGTTAAATAGAGGATCAATTAGAGTTGTTCAATTACAGTACCCATTACAGTTATGCAGGGACTGGACCAAAATGCCCCCAAATGTTCTCCAAGTTTGGCGACAAAAATGAGTCTTGAAAACCGTCACCAACTTGGGGATATCTCGCCAGGACTTGCCAATGTATTCTTATTTTGCCGGCAAAGCTTTGCTTTTTCATATTTTCACGTTGCATTATACAAAAAAATACTACAATTTCACATATAATTTCACTAAAATTATTTGCATATGTACAAAATTCGTAACATTGCCTTCCTTTCCCAAGGCAATGTTACGAATGTCCATAGCATTGTCTTGTCCCAGGCAGCATGATCTCTGGGCAGGAAGCCGTACTTACAACTAAGAAACATCAATGCAATACTAAAACAATATTTTCAATGACTAACATAAAACAAATCAATGCGAAAATTTACAAATTTATATGCAAATAGGACCATCGTCTTCGTATTCTATTTCCATTATATACGCAATGGGGACTATAAACAATGACCATAGTAAGGTCCTTATCTAGAAGGGTCAAAGTGTGGTCTATGGCCCGGGTAGCAGCATCTGCGGGCGGCAAATTCAAGTGTCGCGCTAAATCATATCTAGAATGTGAATGTTGTTTAATTTTGCTATAACAACACCCTAGTTTTGCTACAACATTAGTAGTTTTAAGGGCAGGTTTAAAAACCTTTTTTTAAGAAGATTCATATTTAAATATTAAGAACCCTTTCAAGGGAACAAAGAGTTAAAAAAAAGGTGAATTATAGTCGACTACTACTGTAAACATAAGATCAAAGCAGAGAAAGAGCAGTAGAGGAATTCCAGGCGTCACTGACAAGGTCAGTTTGGGCTTGTGAGTGGAGGCGTACTGGCGGCTGTATTCAAATAAGAACTAGAACGATAGCTTCTTTTCCATACCAACGCCTTTTGGCAAACGGAGAAGCATTGCAACTATTTACTAAGACCTTACTTATTAAAAATTGACTTTGGACCATCGTGGACCAAAAAAATAATTCAAATTAATGCACGTAGACAACAGACCGTCGACATGGACTGTGTCTCCAAGAAATGAAGCAAGGCATTTAGATTTTTGGCAGACCGTCAGCAACTTCGCTTTTGAGTTAATCGGAACGGCTGCGCTTTTTAAAGCTGCATTTACTACTTTTACGTATGTTTTCATTAGTTTTGAGGTTTCGTTTTTTTCTCTTTTTCAAATATTTCGCATTTTCAAATATTTCGCAATATATTCGCATTTTATTTAGCGAGATTCAACCATTTAATTAGCGCGCGCACCCGCGGACGTACCCCTAGGATTGTAAAGTATAATTATGTCAGTTTTTAGTTGTTCTTATAAAGGCAAGTCATAATGTATTTCATTTAAGGTAAAAGCAATTATGAGCGCGCCTAGGAAAAAAAAACTATCGGCGCGGATATAGAAAAAGAGCCAAAGATTGGACAGAAGAGGGAAAACAAATTGCAGCTAAGGAAAAAATGGCCTCACGGAAAAGGTGAAACATCTGCAACATCCTCTGCCACAATTTCCGATAATGCTGGCATTCTATAGGATATTAAAATTTCTTGCAATTTGTATGACTAAGATGAAGAATCTGCATCAATCATCCTCAAACAGTCCACAAGTCAGAACTTGCAGGAAGACAAAGACTTTTGATTTGTCGGGCCCAGGCAGTTGGCCAGTCAGAGAAAAATAAACGATCAGCAATGATATTTTTTAAGCAGTCCAGCTGCATTATTAGCCGGAAAACATCCAGAAAACGTAAACCTTAAGTTCACTGGACATGATGACAGCTATTTGACATCTCCTATGTGGTAATCAACATTGGCAAATAATGAAAAGAGTAAAAGATCTTGACTTATACATTCTAAAATCAAAAAAGCAACTTTGTGCACCCTGCTAGATTTACCAGAAACATGCTACTACCACTGCAACAGTATTGCGTACTACAGGATTGATTAATTGGGAGAAAGTTTCAGAATGCTTCACTGAGCATGAAGAATCTAAAATCCACAAAAAGTGCATGATTACGTGGAAAATTGGAGATCCTGCCCGTAGCCATGGATGCTGTATTGTATCTTTCAACAAACAGTTTTTCTTTCCGTGGGTTTGACGAAACCTCTAGCAGCCTATTTACAAAATGTCCTTGGCCCCTAGTTAAGGAAATTTGCTGAACTTAATGTGTCTGCTCGGCAAAAAATTAATCAAGTGCTAGTTAGATCACCTGCAAATGGTGTATACCATATTTATCAGAGACAGGTATCATATTTATCAAAGAGAGGTATCATATTTATCAAAGACAATTCATAATGACATTATTGGCATAGTAGCGAAAACAGTTAGAAATAGCATTTTAAATTATATCAAAGAAGCCCAATACTAGACAATAATGTTCGATTGCACTCCAGATGTTTCACTTACAGAACAAATGAGCCAAGTCATTCGATACGTAAAAAAACATAGTAATGTGTGAGAAATAAAGGAAAGCTGTATTGATTCTTCAGAAGTTGGTGGAAAGACAGAATACATTCCTCAACGGCTTGTGGAAAAATTGATCCTTGAATGTTTGGATATTGCTCAATGTCGTGGTCAATCTTATGATTACGGGTCTCATATGAGGTACCTATAAAGCAGTACAAGCAAGGATTACAGAAATGAATGAACTGGCTGAATGTTTGGCTCGCTCCTCTCCTTGAATCTTGTCGGTGTAAATTCTGCCTCATCGCGCCCGGAAACAGTTAACCCATTTGGAATTATTCACAAAGTATGTTATTATTTGTTAGATCCACTACTCGATCGGATATTATAAAAAACGTACGAAAACCAACTTAAAAGGAAGTTGCCAGAGGGGATGGTAGGCAAAATACGGGGTTGTGAAAGTCCTTTTAATTAATCTACCGAAGGTAGTAAAATCCTTGGAAAAAATTAAAGATATTTCTCTTAATAAGGAATCAAGGCTTCTGCTACATACTGGGGGAAATTTTGAATTCATTATCAACCTGACAGTTAGGGCTAATATTCTTCTAGATTTCTTATTCTTCGAATTAATCGAGTTAATACTGAAATTTAAGAGGAAGATATTATTCTCGTCCATTCCGTCGCATTAACGGAATATCTGACCCAAACTTTGCAAAACATACGAGAAAAAATCTATGGAATATTGGACAGAAGAGGGTAAAAAAATAACTGAAAGAATTGAAGTTACACAATTCTGACAAATAAACGAATTCTAAATACCAAAAAGCAATTTGATTTATTGTTCGAGAGCGAGTCACTAACATTTAGCTCTTTAGCTATTTTTAAGGTAATACTAGATTACAGCTGATCGAATCTTATCAGAAATTAAAACGAGAATCAGTAGCGCTACTACACTGAATTCAAATTTTGAATTTCTCGGTAGTCATGAAATACTGAAAATATCTACTTTAGAACTGCAAAAGAATGGAGCAAATATGAGCGAAACCTAAGCACATTTGAGTTCTGCCAGGAACTCGTCGTTTTTAAAGAACAAGCCAACTATTATTTGGCGACATGGAAAAAGACTAGCGCTTTCTTTCTCTTGCAACAGATCATTTATGATTTGCAGGATGCTTTTTACAATATTTGTATTGCGCTGCATATTTACTCTGTTCTTCCGACGACATTCGCAAGCTGTCAGAGAAGTCTTACTAAATTAAAACTTATTAAAAACTATCTGCGATCATAGAGAATTCAAGAACGTTTGTCAAGTCTGGCGATTCTAACAATCGAAAATCAAACCGTACATTAAATTAATTACGATAATACCATAGACTTATTTGTAGAATAAAATTCTAATTTTCGTTACTGATTCAGTTATATTTTAATAGCGTTAAAGGGAAGTTAAGGATAAACGACAACCCGTATTTTGTATTTCAAAGGACTCGCCAGTAGCCAAGTGATTAAGACCTCTGAATGATGGTAATTCGCCCTGACTTGGATTTAAACGCAAGCGAACGGACTGGTTGCGTAACTGGTTTTCGTGACTTTCCCTTGTGAAATTTGAATATGAGCCAGTTTATCTTAAACTCTTTCACGAGGGCTCCTATTGATAATCAATTAGCTCTCTTGTTCTTTTCCATGTTCAAATAACCTAACCTAACCTTTATACAATGAATACAGATTGGGGAGAAACTTAGAAGGGATCACATTAGTGGGAAAACATATATACTGGCGAGGACTGGAGGATTAGAGGCACTGGTGCCTGAATCCAAAGTTAAGCTTACCGGAAAGGCGACTTGACTGGGAGTGGCCACGCGGGTTTTTAATCGTGTAACTTTTAGTGTGTATCTCTCCTTTATAACAAAAATAGCGCGTTAAGAATTCTCAGTGTATTTTACATTTCATTTCAAACTATACCCACCTTCTGCGTTTATTATAGAAATTGAAACTTACTAAAGAATATGAAAGGAAGATGGGTGGGTAAATTTTTGCCCCACCTCAAAAACGTCCAAGATCCGGCGTTGTGCATAGTAAAGGGTTAGCCTGTCGTAGTGAACGACTTTAGGCTTAGAATTTGATAACTTATGGATCAGAACTATGACATCGTTTTAGCCTGTTTAGGACTAGGTATAGGTCCTCCCAAAGAGACTGTAGTTTAGGATAATGTCCTTCCTTCGATTCGCATTCTATAACCATACATTGCCACCTTATTTGAATCGATGTCCTGTAGTTCTCGTGTCATATAAAGTCTTCCTTTCCCCTTCACCAATTTAACTCTCCCTGGATCAAATCCATGCATTATTTCAAACCGTGCCTGGGGATCTTCAAAGTACTCCTAAGGCGATGGAGATGCATCCGAAGAACGACCAAACAAAAGATCAGACGAATGTCACGACCGAAGAGGATCTGACATGTAGAATAGCTTGTAGTCTAGTGGACAGCATAGCTATAGAAAACTAAGAATAGTGGTAACTTCCGTCCCCGCTCCTGTTGGTTTTCTGGAAGCCATCAGCGAGAGGTTATTAAGAATAGTTCGATTAAACCTCTTTACCATGTCGTCTGACCCGTAAATGGACCCGTTATTGTAAAGGACCCGTTTGGGTTTTGTCGATGCCAAGTAGCTTCCAGACTTCTTTAATTAAAGCCGAGATAAAATTCCTTCCTTCATCGGAATGTAGCTGAACAGGCATTCTAAGCCTGGAAATCCAGTGCTGTATCACTACCTCTGCAAGCGTAACATCCTGTTAATCAGGGATAGGATACGCTTCAGGCCACTTTCTGAAGTAATGAATGGCAACGAGGATGTATTTTTTGGCAGTCCGTGACAGAGATCCCAGGATGTCAAAGACGATGCGTTCAAAAGACGTTAATACATTGTAATATTCTAGCTTCTCTCAGCTGCGTTTCTTCGGTTCTTTCCGACCCACAAAGGCATTGCAAAATTGGCATCACTTTTGCATGTCAGTCCTTGCATTATTATTGCGTAGAAGCGCGGTCGCACTCTAGGCAAAATTTTCATTATTCCGAAGTGACCTCTTATTGGAGTATTATGTAATTCTTTAAGTACGTCCGAGATTCCGGATCTTGAAAGTGCGAGCTGCCATCGGAATGCCTTTCAATCATACGATTATAGCTCCCGGCATAAGACTCTGTTTGGAATATGGAGTGAGTCCCAGGCAAACCAATATTTTGTCTTAGAACTATAGATCGAAATGTCCTGCCATGTAGGTTTGCTATTTGAAGATTTCATTAAGTCAACTATAGGTTTAATATCGCTGTCTTCCAACTGGTCTTTCCTGACTTCTTCGTCACTCCATGGGCTCGATCAGCCGATGTTGAATTTGTAACTTGACGTACAACAGGATTAAGTATTTCACTTCGAACCTAGAACAATAACTGCAGCTTTCTGGACAAGGCGTCGAGCCCTCCTTGGAATGATCCTTTCCCATGATGGATAGTTATGTCATATTCCTAGATTCTATGTATCCATCTGGTTATTTGGACTTCGGTATCCTTGAAATTTAATAGCCAAATAAACGATGAATTATCTGCACGAATAATGGTAGAAATTTTCTACGGCGTTATGGCGAGCAACACTTATCTAGTGACACAGTAATTCCTCTCGGTTTAGACAGATACTTGGTCCAGTACACTACGAAACGGTCTTGATCGTTTTTATTTTTCTGGACAAAACAACACCGACACTCTCATTGCTCGCATCCATATCAAGAACAGTTGGTTTATCGAGTTTGACGATATGTCAGGATTCTAGCAGGTGTTAAAGCATCCTTCAGTTTGTTAAATGAATCCTCGTATTCTTTTGTCGACAAGAACGTTTGCTTGCTTTCTGTCAATATCTGAAGTTTATTTCGAAGCTGTAACCGTCGCGTTGGACTTGCGCTTTGGCGAGAAGTATAAAAAAGTTTATAGAAGGCTTCAGTTAAAATCTCGCAAACGAAACTATGGTCACCTTTAGAGATTTTTGTCTTATGGACGTGGTCACAGAAGGTTCCCTCCATATTAAATATTTAAAATCTGAATCATATATCTGTAGGATTAATTTTTATCAGGCTTTTTAAATTTAATATAATTTTTAAATAATCCTTCTAAATTTTAACAGACTGTAGTTGTCTTATTTTCGTATTCTGAGTTCAGTAATGATGATGAATATAATTATTTATATTTTGTACTGAAAATATGCCGCTGGTAATTAAAATCAAATAAAAAATGCATGTCAAAAATGAAAACATAATGTGAAAAATAAATACTATATTTATTCCAGGCATGAATGTAAACAGCAAAAAAGGGTATTTTAATTAATTTTGCCTGAATACCTACGGTCAAATAAACTTAAGTTGGAAAGCAACAAGTATTTCGCATACGCGCAGCCTAAGGCCGAGGTCCGTAGAAGTTTCTTCTACGGACCTTGGCCTAAGGCTACTACAGAGGGGCTCGAAAAGTTAGTTCTAATGGCCAAATGATGACGAGCCTTGATATTCCTGTTCTAAAACTGGATAAATTTACTAGTTCCACTTGCTCATTGCATTAAACGCCGCTACAGGAACCTACCGTTGCAAAATTACATTTGTCGTATGGAAGTTTTTTGTCACAGTTTGGCGATATTTCTAGGCAAAATATTGAAGTTACCTGTATTTTCGTTGTTCGAAGTAACTCTGCGTTAGTTTTAGGGTGTCGTTTTTTTCTTCTCGTTCTTCTTCTTATAATGCTTCGTAACATAATATATTTTACGTACTGTTGCACATTGTTACGCATTTTCGCATTTCATTATATCAATTATCGTAACCTTTTCTCAAATTAAGACAATTTTAGATATCTTGATTTCGATTAGATTATTTGATAGTTATAAATCACATTGCAGATAAAGCTGCAGAAGTAGTGCTACCAACTAAACGAACTGGGTACTTGGCATTTGCCTCTTGTATAACGAAAATGTTACCTTATTTCCGTCATAAGCATTCGGAATAGGAGATATAAATGTCACCAGTTATCCCAAAGGAATTCGTTTAATAGTTCTTGTTAGTTATGTGTGACTTCTGAACATCGGAAACTTAAGAAATGAACAATATTTAATATACAAAAAGTAGAAAACTAAGTTTCCTTAACTTTTTTTGCAAAATTATCTTACTTTGGTACATGCAGTGAAAAGCTAGATTTCCCATTATGCAGCTTTTTATAGAAAACTATGTTGTGTTTGGTACACCGCTTCAGTGATCATATTAAATTAAGAAAGCGAGGTATTTAAAATACACAGAATTGTTTTAATTAAAACGATACACCCGATGACTGTTGATTTAAATGATTTCACATAATGATTAAAAACAGCCGGATAATGCAATTGCAAAAATGTTTAATCACTTTTTGCTTGTGAACAAACTTCCTTGAACACTTATTGCTCGTTGTTTTGTTGTTGTTGTTGTTTTTCGGGGTTATTAGATTATGGTAATACGGGCTAAAGCTGTCTACCTAAGAGGGGTTTACTTCTATGAGTCCTTTTGAACCATAAAGTAAACTGATAGCCGCAAAGCACGCAGGAGCTAAAGGAAGGAACGCTTTTGTTTAGGTGCTTATGAGGGTTGTGTTAGTTTAGTTTATTTTGATTATCGTAAAACACATGAGGATTACTCACCTCAGGGGAGAGATTTTTTAGGAAAGCTTGTAGAGACATTATGTATTTTTTTTAAGTAAGACAGATGAAAAATGAGCAATGCCCTCGTCGGGACTCGAACCACGGACCTCTCGAATACGCGCCGAGTGTGCTGGCCACTACACCACGAAGGCATGCCTAAGAAGGCCTTATAAGCTTTTGTTGTAGTGAAGATAGATGAAGAAACCTCAAAATCTACCCTGCCTAGTCCTGCGACACCTGAACATAACTTGGCCTTTTAAGGAGATACTGGATTACATACACATTGCACATGGTGGAAAACTCGAAATATCCACGAAGTCAGCCCCTCCGCTAAGATGTGAATTCGGGTCGAAATAACAATGCTTAACGTCTTAACGTGCTTATCCGCTTGGCCACTGCTGGGCTATGTTTTACCAAAAGAGAATTTAATTTCCTTGTTGCCGCAAAATCATTACAATAACAGACATCCATGCCCTTACCGTGGTTCAAATACGGACGCAAAATCAGTGCGGTCTTAGCTTGTGGGTAGTATGGATTAATTTCCAGAGATCCAGAGAACTGCTAATTTTGGCTAAAATTGGTTTTTCTTCCCACTCGAAATCTATTGCGTTAGTTAGTTTCTCGGAAGTCTACAGAACCTAGGTGTCTCATAACTAGCTATGTTACGACCGTCCTGGTAAACTGCAGCAGAATTAGTTTAGAATTCACTAATCAAAATACCTCTAAAAGCCACCTAATTGAAATAGAATATTAATATATCTTCTATTTGAAATAGGTGAAAAAAGCCTTCGAGATTAGAGGTTTTTGACAGCCTGACTACACAATGTCTCTACATGGTACAAAATTGTCAGTATTTGACTTTACAAGAACCATTGCAATTGATAATAAGATCTGACAATTATCATGAGTACTTGCCAAGCAACTAGAATTAACATGAGGTTGACTGTTCGTACTTTGCATTGATCTCAATCTTAATTAATTTCCGTAGAAATTCCTATCGTCTATTCTAAGGAAGGATGAAATTAAATGGGAATCAGTGTATGTTATTGAATCTCTTAAGCGAAAAAACGTCGGTGGGAAAAATCTCGAAGGCTATTTCCCACCTATTTGTTCAATTCGGGATTTTAGCATTTTAAGTTTTTGTTCTTTTATAATTGGGGCTTGCATTTTTAAAAGAATTTAAATTAATTTGCTTTGATGAAGTTCTTTTATTTAATTTATAAACATAAACTAAAAAATGCCAATGAAGATTTTTATCTCCAAATGTCGCCAAGGTAGTCGTCATAGTACGTAAGTACCAAATATAATATATAGTTCAGTGAAAGGAAGAAACTTGTTACTTAAAATGCGCTTTAAGAATACGAGTGACGAAGCAATAAGCCACAGAACAAGAGAATATTTCATCTAGTTTCGATTCTTGATATAAACAAGATTAATTGTGGAAGAATTTTACTCAGATTTCGTTTTTATGATGTAATATTCTGAGCCTTTCCATAAGAAAATAATCGTTTTCTTAGCTAAAAAGCTTTCAACTGTCTTCAGAAGGCGAATTGATTCCTGTAGTCGCTAAACTTGTAACCACCGATGGGCATGTGTTCGAAAGAGCCGCGAAATAATTAACGATTTTGTAAAATATTCTATGCTTATTGTGTCTCACAAATGTTCCTAAGTGTACAAATGACAGACGTCTCCCATTTCATAAATTCCGTTCATAAGTGCCCTTTTTAACATTGATGATATAACAATTCGCTTCGTAATGAAACTTGTTTGTTTTGTTTATACTGCTGAGCATGACAGGGCTATATCTTTATATTTGGAGAACTAATACAGTAATCAGCCGGCTTCAAAAGAATCACAGAAAGTATATTTTTTGAATTTCGAAATAATCTGTAAATGTAAAAACACTTTTTTTCTCTTAATAGCTTCAATAACATACACTGATTCCAATTTAATTTCATCCTTCCTTAGAATAGACGGTAAAAATTTCTACCGAGATTAATTAAGATTGAGATCAATGTAAACTTTGCAAATAACGAACAGTCAACCTCGTGTTAATTCCAGTTGCTTGGTAAGTACTCATAGTAGTTGTCAGATCTTATTATCAATTGCAATGATTGTTGTAAAGTCAAATACCGGCAATTTTATACCATGTAGAGCCATTTCGTAGTCAGGCAGTCAAAAACCTCTAATCTCGAAGGCTTGTTCTCAGAAATTAGGGTTCCCAGTGAGAAATAAAAATCGCACAATATCAGCTATTAATAAAATTCTTGCAGAAACTGAAATATTCTTTTTGAAGTTTATATTATTTTAAAGTCATATTGCAGTAATAAAATGCTTAATGTAGCTGTAATGGTGATCAACAACGTCATAGTCAAACATACTAACATTATTTTTCTATGTTCTTCATGCGCTCATTTAGAAAACTTACGGTTACCTAATCCGAACCTTTTTACGTACAATCCCATTGATATTCCAGCAGGAAAAGATCTGTTCCCCTAATTTTATGGGAAATGTAATTTCTTTTACCTAAATGTACTTACTCCTTGTGCTTTAACCTTTAGCGGTTACGAGATTAAGATACGAGATAATTATTACGTTTTTCTTAAATAACACGCGATATCTGTCAGTTTTAAATTTGCAGTGCGAGTTGTGTTCGTTTGCGCTCACTGAAGTGCATAACTGGAATGCGAAATGAACTCGTTCATGACCATCAAAAAGATAGTGTCAAAGGTGGAACAGTTAATCTCAAGAATCATACATATAAATCCGTCCCTGCTTTCTTAAATCGATCCTTAATTTCCATGCCACAGCGCAGTTAAATTATGATCTTCAGAAATTTCAGGAGATTGAATCTGTTCTTAATGTATCACCAACGCAAAGTTCTGAAGATTTATATGCTAAAATTCTAACTAGAACCCAATGAGGAAAATGGATCGCTCTTTTTGAGAAAACTCCAGAACTACGTGGTTCAGAAATAAATACCTTGAAACGAGTTTTGTTCTTATAATCTAAATTCGGTAAAAATCCTTAGTGAATAATATGATTCTTTTATGTAAGAATATATAAATCATATACAGCTACTTCCAAAATCTGCTCTCGATTCGAAAAATAATTATTTCTATGTGTCTCACCATGTTAGCATAAACACACATACTACAATGACGTTGTTTTAGTAATTAATAGTCGTTTTTAGTTAATAGTCGTTTTTGATTCCTCTGCTATCCGTTTAGAGGGGCATTTTTTAAACGTTTCTGAAGTAGACATAAAGTTACAGTCAGATTTGTTCCAACTTCCTCTCAAATTTAGATAATAACAAATAGCCTTAACAGCAGACATTACGGAGATGTATAAGCAAATTTTAATTAACCTCAAGCATGTCGATTTTCAAAGAATGTTTTGACGATTCCAGCCACATGATTCTGTTACTAGCTATAGGCTGTTGACTGTAGCTTATGGCACATTTTCTTGCATAAGCTATGCAATAAGTTGAATGAGAGTCAAAATGATAGTGAATTAATATATAAATATACACTTATTGCCATAAAAATTTGCGCACCAAGAAAGAATTGTTAGAATGAAACGAAATTTTACATATATAAGTACTACTTTGATATAAGTAAGTGTTTAGAAATCAAAGAAAAAAGGATTATTTATTGCAGAAAAAAGTACACATGAACGGAAGTTTTAGTACTCTGCTGGACAACCTCCAGCGCGAATGCACGATACGATACTAGCGGGCATTGAGGCATGCAAGTTCAGTATGGCGTCCTGAGCCAGCTCGTTCCACAGTTGCTGTAAACGCGTCTCCAGTTCGGCCAATCTCGTAGGCTGTCCAACTTGCGGTCCCAAATCATCCCAGATATGCTCGATTGGTGACAAATCTGGGGATCGAGCAGTCCAGGTAAGGGTGTTCATGTGGCGGAGGCAGTCTTGTGAGATCTGTGCTGTATCTGGCCGAGCATTGTATTGTTGAAAACAAGCTCCTGGGAACACTGCTATGAGTGGTGTAGAGAGTTGGCACAATAAGACGGTAGCGTATTTAAACTCATTCGCTTATTTATAAAAGGCTTTGTGTAAAACACTAACTTTAAATTAGTTTCTCGTCCAAACGTGAGAAAGGGAAACAAAATATAAACAATGTTAATAGATGTACAGGTTCTCTTAGGTGAACAGTTCGCAAAAGTTCGCAAAGTCTTTTTCTTATGCAGGATGGAGCTCGGATATAGTCATTTGATGTTGTTGCCTCAGCTGGATGATTTTCAGCGGACTACTCGTAATACAGGTAGCGGCCAGCCCGGCTACCAGTGACAGGATTTCTCCTCAGAGAGAAATAATACTCTTGATAGAGTAAAGGCAGAATTGCTCTTGGCAGAGCGAACGAAAATTGGTCTTGACAGAGCTGCAACTACAAGAAAGAAGGTTTTCTCTCCCTAGCTAATTAACTAGCTAAAACGAAGTAACTAACTGAGTGACTAACTGATTTTTGTCTGCTGCGATTCTAGTTTTGTCCAAGATGCCCTGGGCGTGTCGGGATGACTTCCTAGCTCTTCATTTGCAGGAACATTTCCAGAGAGTCTCTCGATTGGCGAGAGCTCTCTGATTCTCTGCAGACATGATGACAGGCCTGGGAAAAATTCCGTGAGAAAATACTGGTTAAGATTAGCTCAAGCCGGGTGGCCCGTGAGAAGAAGAATAAAGCACGGATCAATCGAAGTAAGTGCATTTTGGAGGAAGCATTCCAGATTGCAGATCTTTCAGACAACGACACAATGTCTGTCCTTGAAACCCTTATGGAGGGAACAAAGACATATGAGTGGTACGTGACTGTAGCTCACGTTCTGCTTCTCTGAGGCAGGCAATGTCGTTACAGAATAACACACCTTCCAAGAACTTCGAGGTTGTCTTTAGCTGAAGACGTTACAGCTATATTCCTCCTCCCTTTGAGAGAACTTTTCTCGAGTTGAGAAGAGAGAAAAGTTCACTTCACCACTGCACTAGTTCACAAAAACTTCACGGGAGTTAAAGACCTCTGTCCTTTAAATACTATCCTCAAGCGCATTTGTATAAGGACATAGTTGTATGCAATAATAATAATAGTGTCACTTATAGATAGTTCACATATTAGTCAATTAGGCATTACCCTTAGAGGCGAAAACATAATAAATTCCATAACATATATATACACAATTCAATATGCTTAGTAGAGAAACAAAATAATTTACATGCTATTCTAGCCTAATAATTATAAAGATACATTTCAGTGAGGGAGCGGGAACAATCACACTCTGGCACATAGTGTTTCACCTGTATCGAAACGGCTCAGCCCATCGGCATTTTTATTTAGCTTGCCTGGGCGGTAAACAACCTAAAGTTGTAAGGCTGCAGAGCTATCGACCATCTCATTAATCTCGGGCTCGAACCAGCGTTTCTATTTAACCACACCAAGGGGTTGTGATCAGTTTCGATTTTAAACTTTTGTCCATCTAGGTAATGATACAATTTTTAATGGCAAAAATAATACTCGCGCACTCTTTCTCAGTGCTGCTGTATTTTTGTTCGGCCACAGAGAATTTTTTGCTTAGGTACAAAATTGGGTGTTCTTCATTTAGGTCTCCTCTTTGTGAAAGGACAACGCCCATACCAATGTCGGACGAATCTATTTGTACGATGAACTCCTTTGCCGGTGCGAATAATACAGGCTTTTCTGTCAATAGTCTTTTTAACTCCTGAAAGGCACGTTCGCACTCTTCCGTCCAATTTATGCTTTCTTTCGTGGTCTTCCCCTTTAATGTATTTGTGATAGGTGCAGCTATCACAGAATACTTTCGGATGTAATTCCGTAATATCCCGTTAATCCAAGGAAGGCTCTCAATTGAGTTTTCGTAGTGGGTTGGGGAAACTTCCTACCACATGCCCTAAATATTTGACATGATTTGGGGCAAACTTGCATTTCGACGATTTAATTTTGAGACTGGCGTGTGATATTCTTTGCAGCACACAGCCTAGGTGTTTTAAATGCTCATTCCAGTCATTAGAGAATATGGCTATATCATTTAGATACGGAATTGCGTAAGATTCGCAGCCATGAAGCATTTTTCCATTAGTTTGCTGAAGAAATATGAAGCATTTTTAAGTCCGAAAGGCATTTTTAAGTGCCGAAGGAAGTTACAAACGCTGCGAGTCGCTGTGCCTTGGGGCTTAGCGGAATCTGCCAATACCCCTTTGCTAAATCTAATATAGTAATATATACTTCTCAAAACAATTAAAGGATATTGCGGTTTTAGGTGGATTTTGTGGCTGGGAAACTTTTTAGCTGATTGATGCATGGTCGACAGACGTAGTAGGCTATATGAGAATAAATTACACATGTTTGGAAGAAAAAAATGCATTTTATTGCGCATACCTTGTTTGGCGCCTCCACTAGAATCATCGGAGAGGTGTAATCCGATTCCTTGATTTCAATTATTTTCATATGTAGCATTCTTTGGATTTTCGATTTTAAGATGTCATTCCTTCTAGGCGATGTTCGGTATGGCTTCGATCTCACGGGTTGATTGCTGATTAATTCGATGTCGTGAACAACTAAATCGGTCATTCCAGGTTCATTTGAGAAAACTGACACATATTTATTCAACAAAGTCTGTAATTGGGTTATTTGCTCTGAAGGATCAGAGGTGATATATGGAATATCTATTTCATGCTCTACGCCTTTATCTCCTCCCTCCTGCACTAATAAGTTTATTGTCTCAGGCCGCTGATGATACGGCTTCAGCATGTTAACATGATATATCTGAGAGCGCTCTTTTTTTCCTGGTAACTACATAGTTAGTCTCTGAGATTTGATTCTCTATAACACCAGGGCCAAGCCACTGCACCGACAATCGGTTCGCTCTCTCGGGGGCGATGACCAGCACTAAGTCTCCCTTCTTAAATTTCCTCTTAACAGCTTTCTTATCATATCACAACTTACGTTTTCCCTGCACTTCTCCTAATTTTTCAAATGCTTGCTCTTGGCATCCTTTTAGCCTATTTAGTAGCAAGGAAACGTACTCCGTAACAGTAGCATTTTCCCCTTGGGGCTCAACCCAATGCTCATACAACAGTGTTTCCGGTGTCCTCAGGCTCTTGCCGTGGACTAATTCGGCAGGACTGAATCCCATACTTTCATGTGTAACAGTCCGTAATGCTAACAGGGCGGACGGAAGATGTCTCTCCCAATCCGATCCGGCCTCTAAACACAACATTCGCAAAAGTCTCTTGATTGTGCGGTGAAATCTCTCTACGGGGTTCGACTGGGGGTGATAGACAGAGCTGTGGGTCACTTTAATCCCAAACTTTGTGAAGAATTTCGTCGTTACGTTACTCGTAAAGGAAGTTCCTTAGTCACTCTGAATCTCTTTGGGATACCCCATTCTACTAAACATATTCATCAAAGCATCCGTTACCGTCACCGAGCTGATATCTGCAACAGGAATTGCATCCGGGTATTTCGAGGACATACAAATGGCAGTTATTATATATCTATTTCCGTTCGGAGTGACCGGTAGCGGTCCACAAGCATCGATATTTATCTTAGAAAAAATCTCCGTTATAATGGGCACTAACTTCATAAGCGCCTGTTTCTTTTCTCCAGATTTCCCCACCTTTTGACATGGATCACACGTGCGAACATGCTCCTCTATATCTTTGAAACAACCCGGCCAATAAAAATACCATAGAAGCTTATCCTTCGTTTTCGTAACTCCTAAGTGTGCTGCGGCCGTTCCTTCATGACACAAAGTTTTTACTTGCTTTCTCAAATTTTCAGGAACAATCAACTGTTTTCTTTCGTTTCCCCTGTGGTCTTTCGAAATCCTAAACAGTAAACCGCCTTCACGAACGAATTCCCGACTCTTGGCAGGCTTTTGGTCTTCCTGGAGGTGCTTCCAAAGATCGAGTAAGGTGATACACTCTTGTTGCGCTTTAATAAATTCTTCCTTTGTCACGCCTAACAAAGGATTCATCGGCTCGTCCTCCGAGCGGGGGAGAAAGGCGTATGTGGTTTTCTTCTCCAGTGTCTTCCACTCCCAGCATTTCAACCGGAGAATTTTCGTCTTTCTCCTAGTCGTTCATCTGTCTAGCGGGGTTTCCCGCTTCTTGCTTCTCTTCGCTTTGGTTAGCGAGGTTTTCTTCCTTACTGAGTGCTTTTGTTTGAGTGCGAGTTAGAATGGCATTGACTTTATGCGGGTGCATTTTATTTTGCTCTATCAATTGAGCTGTAAGATTTCCCAACAGATAATACTCTTGGTTTAGTTCCGGGCTAATCACTGCCGCTTTGGTAATTATTTTTCCAAAATCTTCTCCCTCTAATTCTACTAGCGCTAAAGACAGACACAAAGTGTGCAAATCCAGAGGCTACTTAACCCACACCGTCTCTCCTAACAACATCTCGTGTGTAACTTGATCCCTTCCAATGAGGTCAATAGTGGAGCCGGTATCTCGGAGTACAGGCATTTCTTGATTGTTTACCTTTTCTATGCTCATGTAGGGGGCCAACCATGTTTCTGGAGATTCTGAGATGCCTAGTTTGTTTATAGCTTCTGCAGCTTCTCTTCTCTTCAGCCGAGGACATTGGGGACGCAGATGATCCTCCGAATTACATTCATAACATCTTGGTGCTCTTCGTTTCTCGAGCACATTTGATTTTCATGTCTCGAAAATCTTTTCTTTCGAACCCTCATCACGGTGACGTATTCGGTCAGCCGATTCACCTTTCTTTTTTTCCTTAAAATGTGAGTCCCGTTCTGTGCCTTTAGCTAAACCTGTCGGTTTTTTATGGACCTCCGCACTGCTTCATATTCCTCTAATTTCTTGAGTAATTCAGCAGAAGATATAATGTTCGACCATTCATCCACGAAGTGTTCACGAATTTCGCCGTTTACGCGACGTTTAATTTGGTCCGTCAGCATTAAATCTTTCAGCGAATCAAAATCTCGCACTTCCATTCCGTTCAACCATTCGTCCAGGTAATTTCTGAGCTCAAACGCAAAATATTTGTATAGAATACCTGCACGTCGCTGGTTCTGAACAAATTTGACACAAAAAGCCTCTGTGCTCAACTTAAACCGCTGTAAAAGAAATTTCTTTACGTAGGCGTAATTATCAAGCTCCTGCAGAATTATAGAAACAATGTCCATTGGCAATAAAGCCATTAAATGTGACACCCAGTCTCCTTCATCTACATTTCCTTTGCGAGCCTGACTCTCAAACATAGCTAAATAAAGCGAAATATCCGATGATTCCGGATTATATTTCTGCATTAAATTCTGCAGTTCTCTTACAGACCTCGGAATATTATTCTGGGAGTTTCCTCTGCCATTATTGGTGTTTGTCAATCTTAATCGTTCTAATTCGAATTCTCTCTCCCTTTATCTTTCTATTTTATGCTCTTCGGCTTCTTCGAGCCTACGCTGTTCGATCCGAGTTTCAATAATACACTCTAATGTTGCCTCGACAAATTTTTCATCATAATGAGGACTTTGTACTATGAGGTTTTTAAGATCTTGTATTTTTGCATTGGGGGGAACTTCTAACCCTAATTCCTTAGCTAGATTTATAAGATCTTGTTTCCTACTTCTCCCAAGATATGACATTTTACAACTTTTAAAGTTTCAGGATCATACACAAAATAAAACAATTTGCAAGGATATTAATTGCTTAGTACAAAATTCTCCACAATTCAGAATTAATACAAAATAACAATATAATTTATGACATGCATGAAACATAATTTGTGCGATAAGTAAAATTTAAACAACTTTTAAATACCTATTTCAGCTTAACAAGTGACAATACACAACACAGTATGAGACTTCTAAAATAGTTATTGACAAAGAGGGGAAAAAACCGTACTTGATTTATAACTAGCACTTAGTAATAATAAATAACATTAATAATATCTTTCAGGTTGAAAAACTGGCATTAACGATCTGTTCCTCTGTTACAGTCATGAGTATCCTATCAAATTAAACATACAAATACGATACAGCAATTTTACATAATAGATAAATAGTGCCTCTTTAAAAAAAAAGGTGAATGCCCAACTGACTTACCCCGTTTCCTCCAGACAAGTGGAAGAAACACCTTCTTTTCGTTGATTTCACTGAGCACACACTTTTTCACTTACGCTTTCACTTCACTTATCGCACATTATACAACATGTTGCACTACACACTGCACAGTAGGTGGGGTAGATGGCAATCTCCCTCAAACGGGCGATCACAGAGCAAACCACTGACACTTAATGCATTCACTATTGTTAACACAGTGGGAACTTCTTTTCCGCGTTTCCGCAGCCACCTTCGGACACAGTCGTTGTTGAAGCTGACGCTAACGAAGACCGGCGACTCATTCACAGAACAGAAGATCACGGGCACATAATGCATTCATTATTGTCCACAGAAGGAGAATTTCTTTTCCGTTTTTGCAGGCACTTTCTGACAGTCTTTGTTGAAGCTGACACTTACGAAGACCGGAGACTTATCGCACACTTCTTATCGGTCGATCCTTTACCGCTGCCACCAAATTTACATATAGCCTATAGCTGTACCGAGTTGACACAATAAGACGGTAGCGTATTTAAACTCATTCGTTTATTTATAAAAGGCTATGTGTAAAACACTAACTTTAAATTAATTTCTCGTCCAAACGAGAGAAAGGGAAACAAAATATAAACAATGTTAATAAATGTACAGGTTCTCTTAGGTGAACAATTCGCAAAAGTTTTTGGGTCTTTTTCTTATGCAGAATGGAGTTCGGATATAGTCATTTGATGTTGTTGCCTCAGCTGGATGGTTTAGAGCGGACTACTCGTAATACAGGTAGCGGCCAGCCCGGCTACCAGTGACAGGATTTCTCCTCAGAGAGAATAATACTCTTGATAGAGTAAAGGCAGAATTGCTCTTGGCAGAGCGAACGAAAATTGCTCTTGACAGAGCTGCAACTACAAGAGACAAGGTTTTCTCTCGCTAGCTAACTAACTAGCTAAAACTAAGTAACTAACTGAGTGACTAACTGATTTTTGGCTGCTGTTTTGTCCAAAATGCCCTGGGCGTGTCGGGATGACTTCCTAGCTCTTCATCTGCAGGAAAATTTTCAGAGAGTCTCTCGATTGGCGAGAGCCCTCTCTGATTCTCTGCAGACATGATGACAGGCCTGGGAAAAATTCCGTGAGAAAACTTTGGTTAAGATTAGCTCAATCCGGATGGCCCGTGAGAAGAAGAATAAAGCACGGATCAATCGAAGTAAGTGTATTTTGGAGGAAGCATTCCAGATTGCAGATCTTTCAGACAACGACACAATGTCTGTCCTTGAAACCCTTATGGAGGAAACAAAGACATGTGAGTGGTACGAAACTGTAGCTCACGTTCAGCTTCTGTGAGGCAGGCAATGTCGTTACAGAATAACACACCTTCCAAGAACTTCAAAGTGGTCTTTAGCTGAAGACGTTACAGTGGCAACATTGTGGCTGAAGGATGTCATAGACGTACCGCTGGTCTGTCATTGTGCCAGGCATTAATATGAAGGGTGACCTTGTATCGTAAGCAATGGCACCCCATACCATCACACCAACTGTGGTAACGGTGTGTCGCTGTAAAGCGAAGGCAGGTTTGAGGTGTTCACCACGATCACACAAACACGATTGTCATCACTGGTCAAATTGAATCTAGATTCGTCGCTGAAAGCGACCTGGTTCTATTCCGTTAAAGTCTAATCCTGTCGTACGGGAGACCGCTCCAAACGGAGGCGTCGGTGGGTAAATGTCATTGGCAGCACACGTAATGGGCGCCGCCATACCAAATGTCCTTCAATTAGGCGCCTTGCGGTGGTTTGGGAAGACACAGGGGCCCGTAATGAAGCTGCTGTCAACGTCTGGATAGCGGCCGATGAGGCAGTTGACTCTACGCGTGCGTGTCGTATGATGTGACGGTCTTCTCGGCGACTGGTCTGTCGAGGGCGCCCTGAGCCTGGTCGCCGTGTAAATGACGTCTCTTCTGTCCACTGGTTCCAACATCTCCTCACAGTAAAATCAAAACGACCTACTTGACGAGCTGACCATCCAGCTTCCATCACCCCGATGATTCTTCCCCTCTCGAACTCTGACAGCTGCTGATATTGGCTTCGATGGCGGCGTTCAACGTCCTCTAGTGACATTACGCAATGCGCAATCACGTTGCATATCTAATCATTTGCATATCTACCCGACATTGTACCTTCATGCCAAGTTTCGTTATAATCCCACAATTATTTCTGGGTGCGTAAATTTTTATGGCAATGAGTGTATATAAATATATAAGTGTGTGTGTGTGTATGTGATTGTGTGTCTATGTCTGTGTGTTCATCTGTGTGTGTACGCATGTGTGTACACTATCTTTTGAAAAAAAGAAGCACCCGTAAAATAATCGGATCGCCCGGAATTTTGTATGCGAACTCCTTGCTACTATGTATGCAAATAATTAAATTTTCAAGGACAATGAGTATAAACTTCGGTCATGATGCGAGTCTCTACTGAGGAACTAGCATCGTATGAAACAGCTAACGGTTCATCTTCTCTCTTTGTAGGCGCAGCAATTCCCTGGAGACACAACGAATAACACCGTTTCAATATTGTAGAAAACTTTATAGACAATTTAATGACTTCGAACATGATGGCATAACGTGGATGCGTGAAGTGGGCTGGTCCTGCCGAACGATATGCCGCCACCTGCTTTATACGGACACGGCTTTTCAAAGGTGCTGACAACAATATTTGTTGTAAGGTACTCATCGATGGAGTCAAATTTCTGGAAGACGAAGGTACACGAATTCGATCAAGATCGGATGATTGTGCGACAGGCTTGAACTGCTCCAACGGCATCATTGTCCGCTAAGCAACGGACTACAGCTCCTTTTATATCAACACTGGCCCTTTCCACCATCTCCCAACGCTTGGCTGAGGCGGGGTTGCTCTCACAGCGGTCTTTAAGACGTCTGGCTTTAATCTCACAGCATTGTCACAACAAAGTCGTATGGTATGGTGCGTAGCCGATCATCATGGTTGCTAGCCGAATGGCATTGTGTAGTGTTCAGCGATGGATTTCGCTCTAGTCTTGGAGCAGTCTCAGATCCGAGTGTGGTAGAGGGGCCAGGGCCAGCTATCCAGTTAGCCTTTGTATTACAAAAGCACACAGCCATTCCACTTGGTGTGATGGTGTGAGGTGTTATCTTTTACGACAGCAGGTCGATTCTAGCCACCTGCATACAGTTTTAACATTTCAATGATATGTTGATGATATCCTGCGGATGTCTGCATTACTCTTCATGGCACACCATCGTGGAACCATTTTCCAACAGGGGTTTGACATACCGTTGAACTGTCTCCAAGATGCTGATACACTTCTTTGGGCAGCAAGGTCACCAGACCTTTCGCCACTCGAGTAGGTATGGTGTATGGTAGACCACCAGATTCCGGCACCCCAAATGTGGTAGATGTGGAGCAACAACTGAGGAAATGCTTGACAGAATATTTTGCAAGATGAGATCAGGAATCTTTACCACTCCTTATCTCAACGATTACAATCATGCATCGCCTCCAATAAGGTTTCACCAATTACTGATGTGAAAATTCAATGTGCAATTGTCAGACTCTGATTAGACCTATGGCTTTTAATTTTTAATAATCTCAGTAGCTGTGTTTGAGTTTTACGCATATTTAATTTCCATAAAAACAGTTTCTTTCTTCATGGTGCTTTTTGCTTTCAAAAGTGTGTGTATTGCGCCGTATACACCCCCTAATGTACGGGGATATCATCCCTTTATAATCTGATGTTAGGGGCGACGCGTATGTGCGATGTGTTACGTGTAGGTTCATAACATGTTTGTAAATTATATTTTAATATATAATTTGCCTTGAATATGGTTTAATTGAAAATTTATTTCGATCATATTCAGTAGTATTTTCTGCGATCGTTTTCTCTATACTTACTTTTTAATTTCTCAAACATATAATTTTTTTCTTTTCTCTCTCTCTAAAATTATGTGATTCTTTCTTTCAGTAAAATTTTTTGTTCAATTTTCTTTAAGTGCCTAAATTTTACAGATGTTTATCAAAATAGGTTAAACAATAATAATAACACAAAGAAAAATATTCAAATTAAAAATTTATTTTTTATCTTAAACCTAAATTTTGGTACATGCAAGAAATTTCTATTAATTACACTATGCAGTTTAAACGTATTGACATCTAAATGTAAAATTTTCCAGCTGATAGCTTATTTCAAATAATTCTAGTATGTTGAGCTTACTTAACTAAATAACTTACTTAAACTGAAAACAAGCAAATTTTAGAAAAACTTTCTAAATTTCCAGAGAAAACTTTCGAAGCGGGACAAAACGTGAGAATAGATAATGACAACCTTCTTTCTATTATTTATTAAATTTTTCTAAGACACATGCAAAGGGCCCACCAGCGGGCGAGCGGTAAAGTCACTGAAAACTGGCAATTTGGTCCGAGGCTCGAATCCCGAGAACAGGCCGGCTGCATAAAGGCCTCGTGGCTTCCCCCATGTGTAACATGCATACAAGCCATTTTCATCTAGAAAGTAATCCACGAAGGCATCCCTCCCCATAAACAGATAGCCCTCGGGACTTTGCTGTAATCACATAAAAAACACATATATTTGTATGTGAACAATTGTAAAATTCTTTATTTCTTACTGCAACTTAAAATATGATGATATTTCGATTAGATAGAGTTTGTAGCTTTGGAGGAAAGTTAACAGAAACCGTCTTCATTGCAGATTGTGGATACTCATCGGTCAATCGGGCACTTTTCTGTCTTACTAATTTTCAACTGCGTAAAACACTGTACATGTATAAATGTGCTCCTAAGCAAAGGGATTATTCTTATATTGCAAAAATTCGCAACCGAGGTTATTTATCTTTTGGCAAGTACTAATATAAATTAAACAAATCTATGTTTTCAGATCCTTGAATAAGATTTGTCTGATACTGGTAAATTAATTAGATCCATCTGTAGATTTTCTGGTGAGTTATTAATATTCGTTTTAATGGTAATGAAAATAATGTAAAATTGAACTACAAATCATTAAAATCAATACATCTTTATTCAAATTCTTGTAGTAATAACGCTAGTTTTCTTGTATATTTTTTAGATTGTGCATTTGAAATAACTGTAAAGGATTTTAAGATGTAGAAAATGCGAGAAAAATTTTGATTCAAGCTCAATTTTCCATAATTACAATTTAAAAGGTTTAATAAAAGTATACATGTCAATGATAAGTTTATTCTTTCTTTGCAGTTCTTTATTCAGAATATTTAAATCCCCAATTAAATCAACAAGAAATAGTTAATCCATGAGTCATTATATAGTTCACTGAAAGTTTCCTTTATTTATTTTTGCGTCATGAACATTTTGATTTCATTTATTAAATAAAAATCTGGTTTCATTACTACCTCATCTTGTTATACTAAATAATTTCCCTGTACTCACTTTCTAGTTATCGTTTCAATAACCTTATCTATCTGGAAAATTTTGGCATCGTATTTACAGCAAATAACATAACTAAAATATGTTCTCTGGTGGCATGCAGTCCGCGGGCCACCAGTTTGAGAGCACTGGTCTAAAGATTACAGCTCAGAGTTTTCTCGCGCTGCTCGAGTAATTATATAAATCTTTTATATGGTCGGTCGTCTTTTTGGATCTCAATCGGTTGATGAAGCCAAACAGTTAATCAATAACTTAAATCACGTATTATCCAAAGGAGGCTTCTCGCGTAGGAAATGGCTTTCAAATGTACCATCAATTTGGGATTTCTGTCCTCTTGTATGATCATGCTAAAAATTGTGATTCGTATCTTTGGAAAAATAAAACCTCTTCGGAATGATCCAGTTCCAAATTCTATCTGGACTCTTGAAATCAATTCGGATAAGAAGATATATAAATGCTTCAACAGTATCCGATTCACGCTTTCAAATTCATGGATTTTGTGATGGTTCAGATAAAGCCCTGTGCATTAGATATTTACTTTTTCACAATCTCTTCTCTCGGTTAAAATTCTATAAATTTCATTGCAGTTAAAACCAGAGAAAATCCCGTAACTCATGTGTTGTTACCTAGGGTTAAGCTTTGTGCTGTATATTTGCAAAGTTATGTTCGACGGTAATTGAAGCACTGCCTTTCAATTTAAACGAAATTTATTAATGGTCTCACTCACAAATTCTTTTAAATTCTATATATTCTCCACCTATTAAAGAAACTCCATTTGTGACAAACAGAACTAGCGGAATTAAATCACTTTTTCCACAAGCAGTATGAACTTATATTTGTAGCTCTTGAATCCGGCAGATTGCGCTCCCAAAGGTTATTTTGACAAAAATTCTTTTGGTCCACAAACTTGGTGAAAAGAGCCTGAGTGGCTCCTATCTAATGTCGAATTAAACTTATCTTTTCTTAAACCTCAAAATGATACTTTATAAGATATTTTCTCGTTCCTTTCCGCATGTTTTCGTGATGTAGCGGTAGCACATTCGGCACGTATTCGAGAGGTCCAAGTTCGAGTCCCAGCAAGGGACATTACACATTTTTCACCTTTCTTGCTTCAAAATAGCAGAATGACTCTACAATGGCGTCCAAAAAAACGTGGTGGATGATAATTCGTCACCACCAGGATTTGGCGACTGGGTCTTCTAATCCCCAGAAGCCCTTTAAAAAAGAGAGTATATAAGGTATTTTCTCCCTCCTTTCCGCAGGCCTATGTGGTGTAACGGTAGCAGACTCGGCTTTCTGACTCAAATTTATTTACAATTCTAGTCATCCTGATATACGACGCACCGGAACGTTGAGTGGGTGAAAGTGTCAAATGTCATCATTTATATACGCTAGGGTTCTGCTACGATTAAAGGCTCGTGTCATGTGCTGCAGACCCTACTGGACTGAAAACAAATCATAGCTTTAGTCTAAAACAAATGGTAAAGTCATAAGAAGGTTAAAAAAGCCTTTTTCCTTAACTCTTAAATGAACAGAATGCACTTCCTGTGCGACAAACGAACTTCCAATATTTGCTGGGTATTTAAATAACATAAGATTAAGCTGAATTCAAATGTAGATAATGTAGCTTGAGACTACAGGCGCAATAGATCAATGAAGCTAGCTCAAGATGACTAACAGCGCGTATTTTAAACGTCGGCTAGTGAGTTGCTAAAGCCAAAATAACATTGGCAGACCTGGCGATGGTGCGTAACTTCAAGGTGACACTGCCAGATTCTATAACACTTTCAAAACCTCGTCTTAAGCGCCAACAACTAATTTGTATATTGGTGAGGACTACGTAGAGAAAAAATTATAGTTCGAAACATTATATTTGGTTAAATAATATAAAATGCTACAATGCTCTTAGAGTGATTGAAAAGTATAAATATCTTTTATAATTGAAAACACTCAAGAGAAATCAGCCTTTACCCTCCAACAGCAATTATCTTTTTTGATTATTTTCTTAGATGACAAAGAATTAATTCTAGTCGGCGGATTATTGTCACGACATCAGTCATTCAGTCAAGATCAAAAATATTCAATTCTTCTCCCTAAATGTCATGTAATTACTAAGTTAATAATTCATCATTACCAAATGCAACACTTCCACACTGATGTACAGTTAATTTTCTTCTTAGATAAAAATACAAGTTTGTAAGCGAACTTTCGGTGATATGGCAAGTTATAAACGAATGCATCTTTATGCAAACGTTTAAACAGAATCATGCCAACGGATTATTTGTGAAGTGCCAGCCAAAAGAATTATTTCAATTTGAGCATTTTGTAAAATCGAGATTGCTTTTGCAGGCCCGGTTATTATCAAACCAATATACCCAAATCTAAATCTAGATTGAAATCATTCATTTGTGTAATTGTTTGTATGAGCACTAAAGCCATTCATCTCGAAGCAATCTCATATCAGGCAGATCAAGTCTTTTTAGTTGCTTTAAGAAGATATATTTGACGTCTAGGTATGCCTTCAGATAACGTTTTTGATAATGCAAAAATTTTAAAGCAATTGCAAACCACTTTAAACAAATATTTCCAATCATCATTTCAGAAAATGTGCAAAATCTTGCTAAAAGTTACCTCATCAACTGCCATTTTATAACGCCTTACTCTCCGCATTTTGGCGGTCTTTGGGAAATTGCTATTCAACTTACCGAAAATCATTTATTTAAAGCATGCAAAACGAGTATTCTCAGTTTCGAAGAATTAAATACTATGCGAAATCGAAGCTTGTCTCAATTCTAAGCCCCCGATTCCACTTTCTGCAGATCCTTCAAAGGGAGTCTCTCTCTTAAGAAATCTCAGTTTGTCTTCTCAATGGAACCTAATTCAACGAATTATACAAGAATTATGGAGGCGATGAACAAGGGATTATTTACATCATTTGAAGAATAGACCTAAATAGTATTCTCGAGGAAGTGATCTTCAAATCGAAGGCTTAATTGTCATTTGTGAAGCACAGAGTCTATCTCTCCACTAGAGAATGGGTAGGCTTATGCGTACCCAACCAGGAACCATACGACAAGTACGATTGTTAAGCATTTGGACTCAAGATGTAGAAATTCAGCGTCTCATATCTAAAGAGACTCTTTTAGTATCCGTGGGGAAAGATGATTGATTTTGAGATTAAAGTTTCTTGTCTCAAATTACGTCTTAGATAGCAGCTCCGGACATCATTCTATTTTTAAAGTGCTTTTGATTTATTTCTGAAATTATCTCTTACATTTATTGTTTAATGATTATTGTTTCATTTTTCATATTAACTAGCATTTATTTTGTAGAGACATTAGGTTTGTTTCGAAGCAGTGGAAATGAAAAATGAGCAATGCCCTCGCTGAGACTCGAACCACGGACCTCTCGAATACGCGCCGAGCGTGCTGACCAGTACACCACGAAGGCATACTAAGAAGGCGGGAGAAATACCTACCTTAATAATAGTACAACAACAACAAGTAAATATTTTCTCAAGAGCTCAGGTAATCGCCAACAACAATAACATCGCAATCAGCTGCCTACACATCAATCTCCACAAAGTTAAAACCGCAACCGATCAACTAACTTAACACCTAATGGATAATACAGCAGACTTCGTCTGTATACAAGAGCCATATGCTACTTTGCTCGGCACATAAACCTGAAACTTGAATTAAAAGACTGACTTTAATGTCCTGATAATGACTTTAATGTTATCTGACTTTAATGTCCAAATCCATTTGCTGCGCTCTTATACTGAGGTACATGTTCTCGCTTTATTTTAAGGTACGAATGATAGTCAAGCAGTAATGGAAAAAATGCTATTTTATATTGTTTTCTGCTTAGATTAGTTCATTAAGAGAGATTACATAAGAACGTCTGTTAAATGTATTTTTCCCCGGGGACGCTTAGAAAGTTTTTATCAAACGAATAGCATAAAATTTGCAAATGTGATAGAAGAAACACAATATTTTTATGGCAAATGTGTAAGGTTTTAGTTAAACTAACAAAGTTTTATTTTAATTTATACTTTTCTATTTCTTCTCATTTCGACTTCCCGTTAGAAGAAGCGCGCGTTTTAGCTTTATGCTAATTTGAAGTGGAGCCAAGTTATATTTAAGCGAGAGGTAGGAACCTCTCAGTGTGAGAGAGCTTTTAGTCTCAGACCACGGTCACTCTATTCGACGTTCGCCTGACTAGCTAGCATTTAAATTCTAAGCCATAGTGCTTTTACGTGATTGCTTATTGAAGTAATTCCAAGTGCGTCAGTATTAGTTAAATCTTGCTACGCACCATTTAGTTTAGAGGCCAACCTCGCGTTATAGCTCTGTGAGCAACGACTATTTAATTTCTATTTAGCTTTAGTTTAAATTTATTTCATTGTTCATTTTAAACCCGAGTGCAGTCTCTACTTTCTGTATCCCTCCCGAGTTGGGAAGTGGTTGTACATAATTGTGATTTGATAAAAGAGGATTTAAAATCCCTTTCAAGTAGAGTTCTTCTACCACTGAATCACAATATTCTACCACAGAACATAGCTGCATTCAGCTCCCTGTTCAAGATCAGGACTTTAAGCTGTCACGAAGATGTTTTCCAAGAATATGCACCGAACACTCAGTCCTGACAAATGTATTAGTGACTTAACTTTAACTAATATAAACACTGCTGAATAAAAATTCGAATTTTTTTACCTGCAAAAATTCTCATTTGTATTTAGAGCCTTTGCAACTAGTTCATTTTGTAACTAATTATGAGCATTTCGTGTTATAAAGATGAATCGATATTGAAGGAAAGGTGCTCATTATTCCTGCTCATATTCAAGAAATCTCTTTTATATCTATGTCGCGTAAGTAATATTATTTGACCTACAAGTGCTCCAGTAAAAATTTATTACTTTACAAGGAATTTTTTTATACCTTTAAATTTTCTTAAGCTAAGCAAGAAACACCTATCATAATGATTACAGTCATGTACTATAAAATAAAAGTAAAATAATGGCAATAAGACCAGAGTGCGACCACTAACCGCTCTAAAATAAATGATTTAGCTCCCGGGAAATTTGAGTTAGCTTGAAAATTTCTACGTAGATTTCTAATAAATCTCAGACAGAAGTTAAGACAAATTCCGAAGAGCGATTTAAAGTTTTTGTACAAATATGTATGAGTGTGAACTCATATGCGGAGGCATTAAAATCTAGATTTGAAAATGGTCAAAATTTTGATATCTGATTGCATTTTGAAAAGTGAATATTTGTAATTCTAAATTACATCTTCATTATAATACAAACAGGATATGAAAGATATGTAAGCAACTACAATTTCAGTTAAGGTCTTTTTATTTTTCATGTAACTGTTACCAGTACAAGTTTTGGATTAGAAAATAACATGGAAACTTTTAATATTAATTTGTTTAAATTTCTAGACGTTTTAAGATAATTAAAGAAGTGAAATACATTCAGTTTTGCCATTTGAACTTTGCTTCATATCCGAATTAAAAAGTAAGGGATATTCTTTTTCTCTGAAATAACTTTGGCTTTGAGTTTGAAAGTTTAGGAGAAAAAGCACTTTTTTATTATACATTAGAAAATATATGGTGTTTTATAATTTTTATTGCATGCATGACATCTTATTTATAATAAGATTTGAGGCTAGACTTGTATATACAATGTCATTTTAAAAGTTGAGAAAGCTGATTGTAAATTATTTAAAAAACTAAGTTTTCAAACTTTCATTGCTAAATGCGTTTAAGAATGTTGTAACCAAAAAATTATATCTTTCCTGTATAAATTATGTGAGAGCAACTGAGACATTGATAAAATCTTAGATTTGCAGAACAGTTTCATCAGTGCCTGAAATGGATTGATAATCTTGCTACTATGAGAAGATATATTGACTACCAAAGAAAAAAAATGAATGGCTTGGGTATAAATGACGGAATAATGTTAACAACATAAATTATTAAAGAGATCAAAAATTTCAAAGGATGTTCTTTCAGAACAAGAATTATCAGAAAAAAGAGAATGGCATTTCGGGATATGAATGGTAAGGTTATAATTTCTGACAACCTAAACTAGGCTTCAAAGATTCAAGTGCAAATCAAAGTATTTTTAATCGATTCAAGTAGAATTACGATAAAAAATGAGATAGGTCATACCAGGGCCAACAAGATGTCTAGTTGGCCTTGGTCGTACTCTGAACAAGCAAAGAGATGGAGGAACTGTGTTTAGAGTTATGAGATTTTTTAGCCCAAAGAGGGAATTTGCCCAGATGGACTATTAATTTCGTTTTGCCATTTTGTGTTGATTCACTATAAATATCGACGCACTTTTCAAATTGTTGCCATCAAATATTAGAACCTTGTATTATATTTAAAGAAATTTAAAAATGAAAAATCTGCATAAATGTACGTATGTTTCTCGCACTGTGACAACACAACGGTACCTAAAACCCTAAAACTTTGAATAACGTACGTTTTCAAACGGATATGGGCATCTGAAAGACCAAATTTGGAATATGGAATTTGTTTTATTATCTACTTCATATTTTGTAAATCTTTAACGAATTTTTGATTAACAAACTCAACCATTTCAAATCGAGCAATAGCAATACTGTACGGAAAAAAAATTATCTCCAGCGCTCGAGAGTGTGTATCGGAAATTCTAAAACTATGCTCATTTTAAAATTATGTTGCGATATTGCTGTTGAACTGAATTTTATGGTTTAAGTGCGAAAAACATGATATTTAATAAATAAAGATCACACAAAACATTAAAAAACGCCCCTTTGAACGGAATGTAAAATCTGAAAGCTTTCAAATTTTTTTCCGGAATAAAATGAACCATCTGGAATGAGCTGAATAATTTACATTCACCCATATTTCTCAAAATTCGGAATCGACAAGCACGAATGCAAGCGAAACAATACTAAATAGCAACTAGCAACAATAGTCAGCTTCTCTTTACAGTTCTGAGAACGTCACTTGATACCCGTTGAGTGGATTCTGGGTCATGGGTTTAGCTAGGATTTTATTTCTAGGAAAATTGTGACTTTTATCTAAAACCAATGTTTTTGTAACTACTTATAAACTGAAACTTCAGTTTTGAGAGAGCTGCAGTCTCTTCAGCTCCCCTAAATACGACCATTCCTGCGGTTACCATATCAAGAAATGTCTGCCTAAGGGGGTCTAGTCTGGACATCGGTCGAGATCGATGTCAGAAAACCAGGCGGGATTCTCTTTCCACTCGACAGCAGACTGGAGCGCGAGTCTGACCCCTTAAAATCCGTCGGCGGAAAATAAGTGGAAATTCCGTGCGGAAGTGACGTTTATCACGTTGGCCTCGCATAGCAACCAGTTTGTCTCACCTCTGCATTGCTCGAGGCTCAGGGTAAGGGGTTAGTTTGTTGTCAATAGTGCTGTTTCGCACGTGCTTATCACTGAAGACGGCGTTAGCAAAAAAAAATAATAACCAACCAGTTCGAGTAAATGGTGAAATTTTTCGTAAAAATCCGCAGCTGTTCAGGAGGAAGTTTATGCTTTTTCACAAAATAGCAAAAGATATCATTAGTCGAGTTATTTGGTGACATGCAATTAATTGAAGCATCAGCACTTGGCGCAGACATGTGAAGGTGCAAAGGCACCAATATGTGTGGACCTATCAAATTTGATGAACTAAAATCAATACAAAGTTTGTTTAGACTTAAAAAGTGTGTTCCTAAAAGTGCACCATATTGATCAGATAAACTATCAATAATAAGAAATTCACTTTGAAAAATCTGATCCTGAAATTTGACAGGTAACAAAACTTTTTCCCTAACTAACACTTTGTTGCTTGAAATGCCTTTTAAATAAGTTTCACATGTTTCAATTTTTACTTTCTTGCCAAAACATTTCATATACCTAGCATTTAGTAAATTTACAGTAGCTCCTGAATCTAATAAAAATTTGAGTTTATTACCCAAAATTGAGCCATTTACTATAGGAAGAGGTGCTTCACCTAAAGAAACTGAATACACTGATGGTACCTTCAAAAGGGCTTCATGGGATGAACTGAAGGAATTGCTCTCCCTACCCCTTACTAGTTTAAATTCTGGTTAAAAACTGGAGCCTGAGGATTTAACTGAGTAGTGTTCCTCGAATTAACCTGCCCTGCAACCTGGTGTGCGTTGGGAGTTACACTAGCATTTCCTAGCTGTCGAGCATTACCATACTGTCTAGTTCTAACATTGTTGTTAGTACCCTGAGATAGATTTACCATACAATTCCTCGCTAAGTGGCCTAACCTATTACATCTATAACAACGAGGGCCAACCTGTCTACTCTTAGCTGTAGACTTAGACATCAATGATTGTACTTGAGTTTGCAAGTTTCCTAACATGTTAGTTAAAGTAACTATGTTTTCCTGTTGTGCTTTAATTGCTGCTGTGAGTTCATCTTTGGAACTATTAGCCTGTGCAGCCTTAACTGTAACACCTGGAGTGGAAACTGCATTCACTTCTACAGAGTGAACATTATTAAGCTCATCTGCATGGGTTTTAAACCAAACTTCTTCTTCTGCTATAGCATGTTTCTTAGCTGCTACATATGTTTTGTGGTTCTGTGGTAATAACAGTCGCCTCAAATGTAAATGAAGGCCCTCAAGAAAAACAGACAAGAGTAAATCAAGTCTCTGACTTTCCACAGTGGGATCTTCCACTTTATCGACAGGTACTGTTTTACAAGAGAGTGCCTCTATTCTAGCAGCAAACTGCCTAACACTTTCTCTAGGCTTCTGAAAGGCTTGAATTAATGCTCTAATATTAGCATGTAAATTTTGAACAGTAGCAAATCTGTCCTTTAAAGCCTCAACCACAATTTCCAACTTAGTCTCATTCTTGAGACGAGGGTTATTGCGAATAAACGCAGCAGCTTCTCCATCTAATTTCACACGAATAGCAGTCAACTTATCAGAGTCAGCCCAGCCTACATGTGCTGCAACTAAATTGACTCTGTCAAGAAAATCATTAAGTTGAGTAGTACCTTCTGCCCCAGTAAAAGTGGGAATTGACACCAAAGGATCAGCCCCAAAAACTGAGATTCTATTTGCAGTTGGCTGAGGATTCCGACCCCCAGTTAAACGGTTAATTACAGGCATTCTAGTTGCCGCTGGAGTTAAACTCTTCCTTTTAGTAGGCATATTAACCAATTTAACTCATAAATGTGTAACACAATATAATACAATACTACTAATTTTGTGTAAATAAACTACTAATTTTGTGTAAATAATGTAACACTGGTAAACAGTACAGCAAAATATATATAAGCAAATAGTGTAGCTTAATTACACAATTAACAGCACTTTTAACAGTACTCATAAAAATATTATACTATGAAATATCATTCATATCAATTATCAACATAAAGAAAATATTACCAGTAATTAATAATAACACTGCCACCACTCTTAGCAAAAGCAATTTTAAAAATTACACTGGACCAAAAATGATAAATTAGAATACATGGCACCTTTTTTGTGCATACCAAATACAACATAAAATACAAATTGCATATAACAAAATTCGCGAGGTCACGGCACCATTTTCTTGTTGGAGCTTTTAATTCTTAAGAGTTTGTGTATAGGTTTTAAGTTCAATACCAAATGATAAGTCAATATTTGGATAAACAATTCTCAATAACATGAATGTGTAAAGTTTGTGACAACATGATAAACACAATATATACTGTAAAATTAGTGTTCAAATCAATCGTAAATAGTGACCAAGAGCTCCAACAGAATAATTAAATTTAATGCGTTGTGAAATATGTAGACAGGTCCAGTGTTCTAAATTAAAGTGAAAACATTACAAGAAAGTTAAAATTAAACATAGAATTTATTAAGATATTTTGAATTAATACAGAATCTTACATGGGTGGCGGTGGAGTGGAAAATATAAAAAGTAAGCTCATACCCATCCAAACAGGGAATTTAACAATGTAGATACAGACGACAAACAAACTTCGGCCAACATCACATGCGCTACACAATTTGACGTTCCAAACAGTGAAGTTGACTTGGAGAAATACATTGTAGATATGGTAGGCTGGTTTTTTCTAAGGAGAGAAAAAAAAAAAGTGATTAGTTGTGAATAAACTTAGACATTTTCGTCGCCCTCCATAGTATCCTTCTCTCGTCTATTTCTTCCGACATCGATGTTTCTCTGATAACGCTGACGCTTTCAGCTCCGTCTCCTTCCGTCAAAATGGCTGCATGTCAGTCTTCCGTCAGTCCTCCACGTCGCCGGCTCCCAAGCCTTTTTACTCAAAACGCCAAGACCGCTCGATTGGCGATTTTTGATGGTAGGAAAACCGCCAACAGCCCGGCAACCCCAAGGGAAAAACACGCAGGAAGGTGCAACTCCACATAGAAAGAGCTTCCTCAATTGGCGAACATCGCTGCTAGCCTCGTCGAGGGGTCCCATTCCAGCATAGGAAAAGCCTGCGAGTAAGCAAAAACAACCCGCCCCCCTGACCCTGCGGCAGAGTTAGTAATGTAGAAACTAGCCTCTCCGCAGGGTGCAATTTTTACTAATGTTGACAGAGGTTTCACAGACTACCGTCTAGCGGGCGAAGAAATCGAAAACAAGTCAATAAATCTATTTGGAAGGGCAACGGACTGAATTTGAAAGTTTTGAAGGGATAAGTGTTAATTATTGATTTTACAACAAATTAACTTCAATACTGATAAGTACTTAAATAAAAATATAATAATTTCACAGATAATTTTCTTGGGTTTATTCCGACACCAAACACGACCACCATAGTAAGAAATAAAAATTACTTCAGTTAAAATACAATAATCAAGTATGAAAATTTTTATATATTCTCCACAACACCAAAACGACCACCAAAGTCAGAAAATATGGATCCCAAATTTAGCAGAAAAGGGGGCATAAGAGAAAAAACTTAAATTAACTTTAAACACCAACTTGTGTAACAACTTTAAAAAGATTGACCTTAAGGATCAACTTATCAAGAGATTAACATTAACAACCAAAGTTAAGAAAAATAATTAACTAAACAGAATTTAAATAGTTAACCAAAACTGTCAAGAGAACAAATTAAATGACTACAATTACTTTTCAACAAGCCAAAGAAACTTAAGTTCAACTACAAACATTAAAACAAATTAAACTTTAAGTCTGAAGCAAATAAGTTAAATCATTACCTTTTAAACAATTTAAATCACAACTGAAATAAGTAATACATAACAATGCATTAAAAAAACGATTTACTAGTGAGTAAAAATATAATAAATTTTTAACAAGCGTAATAGAAAGGAAAATAAAAATATATATAATATAGGTTAAATCAAAGAGCATAGCATCTTGCATATAAAAAAACACGCACACATATATACAAAAAAATAATAATATTCATTATATAAAATGGAAGGAAAAATTACATAACAACGGAACATTAAGCGAATGGTATGATTTTTCTGTTTATATAAATAATGCTTGGCATTTTTTCGTGTCATTAGATGCAATTATAGATACGCTGGTAGCATCTACAGCGCCGATAACACCATGAAATCCAAATTTTCGATTAAATCCTAATTTGATTTTGTTTTGTCGAAAACTATTTTATGTAAATTTTATCCATTTGGTGAAAATACTAGAACAAATACCATCTGTAACTTCTCAAATACATCAACTGATATATTTCCTGGCTCAGCCCTATATAACTATCATTACCAACCTATCTCTGGTAACTTCCAGAAGCATAAAGGCTTAAGGCACAGAAAACCCGTTTTAAATAAATAAATAACTATGTACATATATATATTAACATATCCAGCGAAAGAAATTGCAGTGCATATTCCTATTTATACCCTTTTTAAATCGATACCACTTGCGGCCGAGCGGTAAAATCGCTAAACACTGGTAGTTCGGTCCGATATTCGAATGTCATGAACGGGCTGGCTGCATAGGCGTCATAACCAATACATCTGCCATTACCAACATATCTCTGCTAAATGGCAGAAGCATAAAAGTTTAAAGCAAAAACCTGTTTTAAATATATGAATAATTGTAACTATATATAAATATGTAATTGTATTATTAAGATATGCAGTGAAAGAAATCGCATATTCCTATTTATACCTTTTTAAAATCAATCCCATCAGCGGCCGAGAGGAAACATTGCAAAACACTGGTAGTTCGGTCCGAAGATCGAATCCCGCGAACAGGCTGGCTGTATGGGCGCTTTCGTAGTTTTCACCATGTGCAACTTCTATACGAGCTAATCGCCCTTAGAGAGTCCTCCGCGAAGGGAACCTTCACCTTAGGCAGATATCCCTCGAGGCTTTGCCGTAATCACATAAAACCCAAACCGAACATTTTTTAAATATGAATAAAAAAGACACAAAAATGATGTAATATCTATACGTAGACCACATAAAAAATGTAATAACTTGTTATAAATCATGCATTCAAATATTTACAGGAATTGAACTGAAAATTATACAGGAATTTAACTTGAATTATAGAGGAGATTTTAAAAACTACTGGAAATTGTCATTCATATCGGCACAATTAAAACTACTTAAATAATTTTTTTAACTAAAAGCAATTTCATATGAAAGTTGAACTTGGGATGTGCATAATTTGAAAATATACTGCATATTCTTTAATCCATTTGTTAATGTAATACATTTTTATACACTGCAAATTAAAATAAAAGTAGAGGTAAATACATAATAATTTAAAGTCTAAAATTTCAAAATTTATAAATTAGTCATCAAATTATGAAATTAAGTACATTAAAATATATATATTAGTTTAAAAATTGCAATTTTAAATTAAAAATATGCATTCCTTCTTTATATGTGAAAAAGGAAAACACCAAATATATTATTTTCATTACAATTAAATTAAGGAATTGCTTATCTGATAGATCATTAGCCAGAAGCATAGATAGATGAAAACAAGCGAATTATTCCTTACGTTCAATTCAGGAGTTATTGCTGTCTTTGATGTGGATGATTCGGTAACATATGGCCTTGATTTCTTAATAAGGGTCCATGCTATAGGTTTGTTAAGTCGAAATAATCCAATAAAAGTAGAATCGAGGAGGTGTGATGTCAGTGTTAGTAGGGATAACATTTCACTTAACTTCCCTTCACTCAAGAATATGGTGGGTGGATTTCCGGAATTTTGACGGTCATTCGGTCACTAGGCGTTCGTTAGAAGAGTCGACTTTATCTTGCATTTTTTAGATGTTTTAAGAATATTCCATTCTCATATTTTTTTCCTTCAAAATTTGGATACGATGTGCACGTGATGTGCACCCAACTGTAAAGGGAACGTACGCAATGATTCTAAAGGGCAAGTTTTATCTTTTCCGAAAGGTAAAGAATTGTTATACAAATGGATTAATGCTATTCACAGAAAATATTTTCAAAATTTTCAAAAGTACGTTTTTTGTCTTTTTAAAGAACGCGTTTATATTTATTTCTGTTAAAAAAGTGCTTCTGAAATATAATTATCATAAACTAAAGTCAGTACATATATTTATAAAAAGTAAATGCATTTAATGTTACAGTAAGTATGTATAATAAGAGAATATACACTCATGTCCATAAATTAAGGATAATGCAAAATCAGGCAAAGGAAGAGTTAGAAGCAAAACAAATTTGATTTATTTGTAAAGCTTATTTATTAAACAAAAGGTAAAGAGCAAAAAAAGATGCTATATGTTTGATATTATTAAAAAAATTAGCGATTTTTTCTCCCTGGAGCAAATTACAAAAAAAAAACCTATTTACAAAAAACCAATATTACATGGTTGGTATGATTGTTAATACATTGTATGTCTCCCAGACGATGCAATACAGTCCGTGCAACGCCTAGGCATGCTGAGTATCAAATTATCGATCTGAGCTTGGGAGATATTACACCACTCAAAAAGCAATGCTCTCCGAAGTTCCGGTAGACATTTAGGAGGAGGTTGACGGGCTGCAACTCGTCGGCCAAGCATGTCCCACACGTGCTCTACTGGATTCGTCCGGTGAGAATGCTGGCCAGTCCATACGGGTGATATCCTCCGATTGAAGGCATTCGCTTACGATGTTTGCACGGTGAGGAGGGACGTTGTCATCCATAAACACAAATTGTGCGCCCATGGCGCCCCAAAACAAACGTACATGTTGTTCCAAAATGACGTCCCGATAGATTTGGCTTGTCATGTTTCCAGTTTGAACGTGCAGGTCATTTCTGGAACCCAGAATAATTCCACCCCAAACGAACACTCCTGCACCACCGTAACGGTGTCGTTCAATGATGTTTTCTTGGTGGTAACGGGTACCTGGAGCTCTCCATATGAAAGTCCGGCGAGAATGACTGCAAGGTAAACCTGGACTCGTCGGAAAACATCACACAAGCCCACTGTTGCGGTGTCCATAATGCATGCGCTCTACTCCAGGCTAACCGCAGGCGACAGTGAGTTGTAGTAAGTGGAACGCATCTGACAGGTCTACGAACATATACACCAATCTGCCTTAAGCGTCTGTACATGGTCTGCCTTGAAATTGTCGTACCAGTGGCTGAAGAGAGCTGACGAGACAGGTCTGGGGCTGTGCTCCGCCTGTTTCTCTTGGCAGTAACTGCCAAATACAGTTCCTCATTCGGCGTTGTAACTCTGGGGTGACTTGTGCTGTAACGTCTACTCACATTACCCTCATCTTGGAATCGTTGCCAAAGCCTGGAGTTGACACTCTGGGCAATTCCAAGGTCTTCTGATACTTCCAGTTGGGTACGCCCATATTCCAGACGGCCGATAATTCTATCACGTAAAAAATCACCCAAATGCGTCCTTTGTGTCATAACTATTCGGTTATTGTACTGAAATGCTTATAAAGCGCATGCGAACAATTTTACGTCTTTGCCTGTATTCGTTATATATCACTCTCTTACACTCTCGTCATTGTGACGTACCATCGGTGTCATCTGGTTACTTCCTGAAATTTGCATATGATTCTTGAAGATGTATGTAGTGATTTTACAGGTGATATATTTATTTTAGAGTTCGATTTCCACGTGACTCCGAATTATCCTTAATTTATGGACATGAGTGTATAAATATGATGACTTTTGTCACACCATTCATTTAACTTATAGCAGGTAGTATTATTTATCATCATGCTAATCGTTTAATCTATAGAAGATGGCGTTATTTATCATCTTGCTAGTCATTTAGTTTTACAGCAGATGGCATTATTAATCAAACTAAGTGAAAAAAGGGTGACTTTACTTTAAATTAGGATTAGATTAAACGTAGGACCAAGAAAAATTTGAATTTTTAGATGCATATGGTATGGTGCAAGATGTTTGCATTTAAATATCTCAATAAATTTGTCACAGTAACAATGTCTTTATTAA
This sequence comes from Stegodyphus mimosarum, assembly GCA_000611955.2. Classification (NCBI taxonomy): domain Eukaryota; kingdom Metazoa; phylum Arthropoda; class Arachnida; order Araneae; family Eresidae; genus Stegodyphus; species Stegodyphus mimosarum. Next base: position 488,033 of record KK115527.1, read on the forward strand.
GATCTGAAAATTTTAAATTATTACAAAATTGTATCATATACCTTTATTATGATTTTTTATACAAATTATTATATTAAATATATTGCAATTTTTGTATATAAAATATATTAAAATAGGAAATACTAATATTAGAAAAGCCTTGATAATATCTCTGTACTTAATGACAATTTTGTTTCTAATATTAATTTGAAAAAATACTATACTTAAATTTTTCATGAGTACATGTCTGATATTCTTAAAATTCACTTAATAAACCGCTCATTACTAACACTCAACGTTTAAAAGAAATTTGTAAAAAATGCTGTATTTAATTCTAGCTAGATAATTAAATTCAAGTGTAACAATCTTTGCATGCAAGTGTTTTTAAGATAATAAATACATCATTGATGTGATAACGGAAACGCGCTTGAAGCAAATTTCAGTTATAAGAGGTCTGTGTCAAAAAATTCGTATTTAAAAAGAACAACGGCTTTTAAAAACAATTTTAAAAAGGACAGGCTAATCTAAGTTTGTAAAATGAAATAAAATCCAAAAGATGCAAACAACAAAAATTCTAATAACAGTTTACTATGATGATTGCTTTTGAAGTTTTGAAGTAAATTATTCTTAATTTTTCCTCTGTTTCTTTTAAAAGCAGATAAAATAGATTTTTCAATTTTATATTTTGTGTAGCAGTATGCCAAAGCAAGTTTTTTGTAAAGAAATAGAATATACTTTCATACATATCCTATACATATACATATATATGTGTATGCGTAAGTAAGTTAAATGTCATAAAAATTCTTTTTTGATGTTTTCGCCGCTGCAGAATGGATTAATAGTGCTTTTTTTATTGTGCAACATTGTTTTCTTGTGGAATATTTAGAAAGAATTTAAATTGTAGTCTTTATGAAATATTATGCCATGCATTTCTATTTGATGAAATACAGTGTATATAAAAGAATATTTATCATTTGGGGTTTATAGACTGTTCTGAATAATTCTGAATTGCTTGCAAAAATAATTTTGATGATTTTCTTTCCTCTCTTCATCTACACTCACGTTTGTGAAAATTGCAACACCAAGAAGGAATCGTCATAATTGAATGCAATTTAATACACAGTTGAGTGGTAGTGGTACAAATAAATGATTAAATGTTCAAAGCAAACAAACAAGAACAAGAGATCAGAATCAGTATTTTGTGTGGCCACCACGCGCCGCAATAAGTGCTGCTACACGACGTGGCATGGAGTCAAACAAAGTTTGAATGTCTGACTGAAGAAGAGCATTCCATATCGTTTGTACGCGTACCCAAAGTTCGTCTGCAGACGCAACAGGACGAGGATCACGAGCAAGACGCCGACCAATGACATCCCACACATGTTCAATTGGCGACATATCCGGGGAACACGCAGGCCAAGGAAGAAGCTGTACCTGCTGCGCTGCAAAGAAGGATTTAACAATCCGAGCAGTATGAGGGCGGGCATTGTCCTGTTGAAATACAGCGCCTGGCAAGCTTTGAAGGAAGGGAACAGCTTCGGGCTGTAGAACTTCACGGATATACCGGTTGCTGTTCAGATTGCCCACAATTCGTAGCAATTGAGATCGTCTATGATATGCTATGGCGCCCCAGACCATAACTCCGGGTGTTCGTCCACTGTGGCGTTCGATAATGCACTCCGGAAGGTGGCGTTCACCGGCATAGCGTCTGACACGAATGCGGCCATCATGGTACCACAAATTAAAGCGGGATTCGTCAGAAAACACGACATGCTGCCAATCAGCACGCCAGTCTCTATGCTGATTGGCCCATTGTAGCCGCAGGCGGCGATGGTCGTGCGTTAGGGGGATCCTGTATAAAGGAGTCCGTGCGCGCAGTCCACACTGCAGCAGACGTCTACGAATTGATGAAGCACACAATGAAACACCTGTAGCTATTGACCACAGTGCTGCCAATTGTCTAGAGGAAGCTGTACGGTCCGTCCGCGCCATGCGGACCAGGTGTCTATCATCGCGAGCTGACGTCACATTTCGGGGTCCACTCCCGGATTTCCGAGTTGTCCGACACTCGTCCGTCCACTGCTTCCAAACGCGCATCACTGTGCTGCTGTTACGCTGCACACGAGAGGCTACTGCACGATACGACAATCCAGCTTCACGAAGGCCGATGATTCTCCCTCGTTCAAACTCTGTAAGTTGTTCAAATCTCGCTCTCTTTCGTCGACGAGGCATAAGTACAGATTGAGTTAACGTTTACCACTAGCAGATAACCACCGATAACCATACACGCCTCGCTACAGCCGTCTATTTATTCGGATCCATCAGCCGTTCAGAGGGCGCTGCTCAGCATACGCATGCGCTACGGATTTGCAATTCTAATCATTTGCATATCATGCGCTACTTTGCATTTCCTGAAAATTTCAGCTCACTTGCGTAAGTCCTTCATTGTGCTGCAATTTTCACAAACGTGAGTGTATTTCGAACTATCCTCCTCCTTTGAATTGACGGAATGGATACTAAGCGTGCACATATTATCTAAAGTAATTCTGTATAAATTGTTTAGAATTCTAATGCATAATTTCAATGTATCATAGGGGAATCCTATTTTAGTAGTTTTATTCGACAGTAATGAAGCAATGATAATTTTCTTTTTAATTTTTTGTGTTCAGTACCCCAGTTTAGGAATTTTTATATTTGCATTTTACATAATTCTATTAAATCATGATATAACATTGATTGTACAGATCAGAGGTTATGCTATTCAGAATGCAATCTAATGCGTAATTTTACCAGTGCAATTATTGTCTCATAATTATGAAAACTTATTTAAATCATTGCAAGCTTAGTGTTTTATTTTTTTCAAATATGACTATTTATTATTATTATTAATCAGCAACATAGCAGTTCACAAATCGTGGTAAGTATAATTACTATGAGCCTTGACTAATAAACATCTTATGTTGATTAAATTAGGCTTCAATTAATGATTTTATCTTGGTATATGATTTCAGCTAAAATATTTTCCTAGTATAAATGAATTAGAATTTATCTTAATTTTTTAGGATCTATATCTATATCCTGCATTCATGTCTTAAACCGCTTTTTTTTTAATTATTGAGCACAAATAAAACCCCGTGTCAGTTTTTTTCGTTAACAAGAGTTTCTCAGCGATTAAATTTCTCAAAATCAGCAATGCTAACTTTTGATGGAATTTAAAATCAGATCATTCGTATCAAAAACATTCTAAAAATAAAAAAATCTCGGTCCTTTACATTCCAATGAAAACAAGCTATTTCCCAGATTTTTGAACGATGAAAATTAAATATAAAAACTTGAGTTCAATTTGTTTGCAAGCCTATTAAATGGGTATTTCAGAAGGCAAACCTACGAATCCTTAAAATTAGAGAGGACGAAAGTATCCCTACTATAGTGACGTCACAAACTGCGTGCCGAGGCCTTGAGTTAAGTCTAGGGGGTGTTGCAGCTACTCAGCTGACTGGGAAATTTCCGACCCGTCGATCTCTCTAATGATCGAGATAAGGCTCTTCTAGAGGAGCCTTAGATCGAGACGATGACACGAGACTCGCTCTTCGTCGAATAGATCGCAAAAAACGACCCGTCCTACCATCTCGATGGTGTCCAGACTAGGGCCCTAATTTTGGTGTCAAGTCTGTTCTGTGAAGTTTATCCATGGTCATAAGCACAGGAGAATGATACACGAAATCTGATTGTCACAACGTTAAATTTTTTGTTTTATGTTGAACCTTCTTCAGATTAGGGAAACTGGACTCAGCAATAAGTTAGAACAATATTCAAACGCCCTGTGTTTAACTGATGTGTTATTGTATATACTGTAGACCATTGAGTAACAATAGCACATTCCAGTACACACGAATAATCATCGCACTTCGTGTGATGGCAATGAATAACATAGACCTCATTCTCAAATATATGATTCTCTGTCGACATATTAGGTCTTTGGAAACATATTTATGCTTAGAAAATGTCTAGTTTGTCAGTACAACAATCTTGAAAGAGAGAAAAATTATTATGATTGGAGACACTGTCAGTTTGTTTGAAAGAGCATTATTGTGTTCTTTTAACTAATGTTGGAGAGAATACGCAAAGATGTTAAAAGTATGTTTTCATGTTTTTAAATAGGGTATTTGTGTTCGAATGCTTTTGAAAATTTATATTAACAATGCAGTTAAAACTTTTTACCTAAAAACTGAATTAAAGCAAGGCCAACTAGATATCGCAAACTAGATCAGTGGAGCAGGAGTGTAGATCAGTGGAGCAGGAGTGTAGATCAGTGGAGCAGGAGTGTAGATCAGTGGAGCAGGAGTGTAGATCTAGCTGCATTTGGATAAACCAATATCTTTCAAAGATAAATTACATGCTAACCATGGCTAAATTCAATGATAAATGATTAGCATACGGAGGAAATAAAGCTTTCTTCTTCAACATTCGTTTATGGTTCGAACTGTTTTTGACAAGCGTCTAGACCCCAAATCTCACTTCTGCTCATAACCGATTTTATCCCTTCTCTGGGAAATGAAGAAGCGAAAAGGGATTTTCAGTATAGGGAATTTTAGTCTATAGCGTCTATCGTGTGTGTTTGAAATTAAAGGTAAAGGGTATTCTTTTTTAAGAATAAAAAAAATTTTTTTTTAAATCTGAATGGTTTCAGATTTTAATTACGTCCAAAGGGACGTTTATTTAACATTTTGTGTGTTACCTTTATTTATTAAATACCATGTTCTTCGCACGTAAACCATAAAATTGATTTCAAGAGCAATATCGCAAACTAATTTTAAATTGAGCATATCTTTAGAAATTTCGGTACACACTCTCACGCGCTGGCGACAAAAATGTTTTTCTGTACAACGTTGGTATTGCTGGCTTTGAAATCTTTGAGTTTGTTAATGAAAAATTCGTTAAAGTTTTAGAGAATATTGTTACGAATTTCACATTTATTTGGCTATGTATTTATAATTGTAATTAAAATTCCTTTTTATTTTCCCGTGCAACGCAGACGATTTTTGAAGAGAAAGCTACGTCAAAAAAAATAAATAACCAACAAAGAAACATAAGGACTAAATTGAAAAGTGATAAGCCGTTTTTTGTGAAACAACGCAAAACGCCCAAACGAAAGTAATAGTCCTTCGGAACTAAATCCCTTTGGACTAAAAATAAGAATAAAATAAGAATAAAAATTCTTTTTTAAGAATAAAAAGAATATCCATAAAGGGTATTCTTTTTTCACACTCAATTTCCTGTTTATTGAAGAACAGAACATTACCTATGAGCCATAAAGTTAGTCACACAATTTTTGCCAATTTACAAAGTCGTCAATTAGTTGAATGAATTAGAAGATAATAAGCGTAAGATAAGAAAAATATTAAATAAAATAAATGCTTGTATAGCTTTGAAAAGTTTGAATCTCATACAAAGAAGGGTTTTTACATTCATAAATCAAAGCTGCTAATGAAAAGCAAAATTCTTCATTTTCCTCATACAAAAGTCCGATAATGCCCTTATTTACCCATTATACAGATGAGATTTAAATTAATGAAATTAACAAATAATTAGCCTGCTGGCATGGATCGTCTGCTCATATTGGATAATATAAATATGTGAAATATTTGCGTTCAGACAAACTTTTGCGCAATTTACAAATGAAAATTTTATACACACAGAATAAAATTAGCCAGTTTATTTTTAAGAAAACTAAGCTAAGTAAATATAGCACCACTATCACATATTCGTTAGCATTTAAAGCGATAGCAACGTAAGCACGCGGTCTTCGAAGGTGAGTAATTGTGAGCACGTGGATGAAATCCAACATGAGCATTTGTGAGCGCTTGGACGAAATTCCCTTTTTCCCTCTGTCATTCCGAAACCCGGGCGATGAGCAAAAGGGAGATTTGGGGTTTTTGTACGTCAATTGAAGTGAAGTCATGAAAAATTTAAACAAATCGATATGTTTTGAAGTAATGAAATCTGACTAAATATTGTGTGTTATAGGACGTTAAGATTTATCTCCTTGAGCTCTGTTTTAAGCTTTAATGCACGACATTACGATGTTTTTTCCCAATTTTTTGTTTATTTTTTAAGCGGTTAGCATCTTTAAATTAGTAAATATTTTTTGCGTACATATATTTTTCATTACTTAAATTTGTCATCTGTTCCGTCGTCGATAGTTTAAACATCCATCTGTATTACCTGTTTTTCTGATGATAATTCATAAATATAAAATTGGGTTGTACTCGAAAGATTCCAGGGAATGCCGTTGCAGTCTGAAAATAATTCAGACAAATTTTTTTTTCTTTTGTACCTGATTTACGGATTTTAACATTTTATTTCAGATTCATCCTTTGTAAAATTATCTTGTTGTTTTCCCAAAATTAAGAACTTTTCTGGTACAACAATGTTGCCTGTGAATTAAATCTGGATTTCTGTAATTCCTTTTTAGTCAAATGAAATTACTTCTAATATTTTAAATCTGTGTCTTCTGATATTATAAATGTTGAATGTTCTTTTAAAAACATTTAATTCGATAATCTTATCACCAACAGAGTTCAAAATAATTTTAGTTTTCTATTGATTTATAAATGTAAATATAATTTGACTTACTGACCTGTTTATTTTTCTGTGTGTATGCGGTTTTATATTTGCTCATAGATACGGTAATTATTTTGAGGAGAAAGCATTCTTTCCTTTGTTTATTCTTCTGCATGTTTAAAATATTTTATATGATTGTTGAAATGCTATTGGGATGTTTAATTATGCTCATAAAAAGCATTTTCCTTCTTTGGAGGAAGTGTGGTATTTCCAATCAAAGTTCCCGAAACAGATTTTATTAAAATTTCATTAAAACGGAAGCAGTGCAGATTCAAGTGAAATTTCCTATGTTCTGCTTTATAGATAACAGAATTTAAAAGAAACTCGAAACAAAAATTAATTTTCAACCACATTGGTGTTTACTGTGTTACTGTTAAATTCTTTCCCATGCAGAAAATTTTAGCTATTTATTTTTATTTTTAAATTTAACATTTTTTATTTTATGAAGTGATTGAGATTGAGAAAATGCTTACAATGGAATTATGTTTTGTATTTTTTTTAACTGTCTCCATTTTTACTATGCATATAAATGTAAAATTTTTATGCTTTTATGAATTGATGTAGCTTACCAGTGGCTGAGTGATTAAAGCCCATAAACACTGGTAGTTTGATAGGGTTTTGAATCCCAGCAAATGGGCCAGTTGCATGGGTGTTTTTGTAGTTTCTTCTACGTGTAAATGTAAATAAATGGAAAATTTTCCTTAGAAAGGTCCTCTGTAAATGAATACCTGCCTTATGCAGATAGCCTTTGGGCACTTTGCCATACCCAAATAAATAGCAACAATATTTGAAATTAATTAAACAAATTTATATAATGTTTAATTCCAACTAAGCATGACTTTTTTTTTAATCTCCCTTAGACAGATAGCCCTTGTGTGCTCTTCCAGAATAAACAAGCGATAGAAGTTCACATGAACAATAAAATTAATGTAATGTGTAATTCCAGATAATCATAACTTTTTTTCTGTAATTGTATTTTCTTTAAACATTTTATTTATATGCGACAGAAATTGTTCTGTTAAGCTATTAGTATTGCATTTAAATTTTTCTAATGGTATGGAGTAAAGTGTGAAAGTGCTTTTATGTAAAGTGCTGAAAAATAGATAAAATAAATATTGTGAACCATTCATTGCTCCTCAGACATTTTAACTTTGAAACCTCCTTTCTTAAAGGTTCAATTTATTGTAGCATACATATATTATTTTAACAACTGTATTCATTGATCCAGTCAGAAACATATAAACTAATAGAAAATTACTACACTATAAAAGATTTTTTTAAATGTAATATTTTGTATACTTAGAATATTAAATGTAAATAAATATAAAAAATCAAAAAGAAAATGTTTCGGATTTTAAATTACGTTCAAAGGGGTGTTTTTTTAATGTTTTGTGTGTTACCTTTATTTATTAAATATCATGTTCTTCGCACTTAAAACATAAAATTCAGTTCAAGAACAATATTGCAAAATAATATTAAAATGAGCATATCTTTATAATTTCCGATATGCAGTTCCGTGTGCTGGAGATAAAAAGGGGTTTTTTTTCCTATAGAGTGTTGCCATTGCTCGCTTTTAAATCTTGAGTTTGTTAATAAAAAATTCATTAAAGTTTTACAAAATATAAAATGGGTAATAAAACAAATTCCAAATTTGGGTTTCCAGATGCCCATATTCGGGTAGAAACGAATGTTATTCAAAATTGGATGGCTCTAGGTACTGTTGTTTTATCACAATGCGAGAAACATGCATACATTTATGCAGATTCTTCATTATTTAATTTCTTTAAATATAATACAGGGCAATAATGTTTGGTGGCAACAATTTGAAAAGTGAATCAATGTAAAATGCCAAAACGAAAATAATAGTCCTTCAGGGACAAAGCCCCTTTGGACTAAAAATATATTTATGGGGGCCCCTTGGTGAAAATTTGCGGTACATGGACTGCATTCATGCAATTCTTTGACTTCTAATTTCGGCTTTGTGCAGCGGCGACTTTTGCGTCAAAAATCGCCGATACACAAAGCCAGCGTAACAGATCAAAACAGTTGCACCAGTGTCTATATACACATCGACCTATTTTCAACTATAAAAATCATCAGAGAATAGTGCATTCCCTTGACTTTGTCCATGTACACATCGATCTGTTTTCACTTAAAGCATCAAAGGAGCAGCCAGTTCTACACTAGAGCCAAACAAAAAATATATAAGCTCAATAAACTACATTTTAAATCAAACAATGAAATAACATGAAAAAGGAAATTCATCTCAATACTACACAGAGGAAATATCCACTTACCTTATTTAGAAATTTCAGTGTCTTCAGTCAAGCAAAAATCCTTAACAGCATCCAAAAACTTCCTAAAATTAAGTGAACTAGAATCTGTATACTGGCATTACCACATAAATTCCCAAAAATAAGAGTAAAAAATATCCTCCAACGTTTGACCTTACGCATTTCCTTCCTACAAACAGGACTTTTATAATGGCTAATAAGTAAACTTTCATTTATACACCAGTCAATTAATGCTTTTTTCACTTTCTTTCCAAACTGTACAGAAATTCAACTTAATCTTGCCATATCAAGGCATTTTATCATGGAAACACAAAATAACCAATGTACTTTCTAATCAATACACAAGCCCTCACAGATCTTATCCCATCCTTCAAATTCACTGCAATCACGCAACAATTATGCCATAATAGGGTTTCCATAACATTCAACTACTCAGGTTACCATAAATTAGACAACTTGGTGATAAATGAAACTACAACTTACCGATATCCAAAGGGCACCCTTAAATACACTATAACCAATTTAAATATATCATGAATACTTAAAATATAAAAATATTTTATACTATATATCGTTTTTATAATTCTGTTGAGATTTTTTGATGTAATAATAACTCTGATTGAATGATATATTTGAGTAGTCGATTGACATTTATTAACTCAGTTTCTGTGGCACTTATGTATTATCATGTCAGCCGTGAACGTTAGTTTATCAATAAACCATGAAAGTTGGTGGATATCTGGACGAAGTTGCACCTGCTGTTCCTGCAAAATTCTAAAGAATTGACGGCTGTTTAGTTAATAAACAACCAGTATTCAAACTGCTTGATTTTTGGGCTTTGTAAAAAGACTATTGTCGATTTTGCTTTGTTGTTGGGTCTATAATTTTACCAGAACTCGGTTTAGAATGCTATGAGTAAATCCTTCCGTCAGGTAATTGCTCCAGTCTGTTACTCTTTTATCAGCCATATTCAGCTGACCTTATCGTGTCCATTAATATGTGTGTTTTTGATAATAGGAACCCATCACTTTGAAAATAATTCCCTTCTTGCTGTTTGTAGCAGGCAGGATTCAATTTTTTTTTCCCCAAAATGCAAAAGTAAAAATACAACAATAACAGTTAATATATATCCTTCCTCATGAAAATAAAAGGTGGCTTATCAAGAATCAATCGAGGTTATATCAAATGAAACTGCAGATGTTATGAATGAGTTTTTACATCATGCTTATTCATAACTGGGACTAAAAAACTTGGTGATATTTGCACAGTTGATGGAATAATACATAAGTACCATATATATTTATATTGTAAAAGAATAGAAAAAAAACTAGAAAATTTTCACTCACCTATCAAATAGCATTTCTGGACTTATAGATGGTTTCTTACCCATTCCTGGAAACCACTGCTTCCAAACATTATATTAAATAATCTAAAAATATTAACAAAAGGAAACTGGTGCTAAATGTTTACAATTTCATGTAGTTAGTGACTGGACTCTGAAAATAATTTTATCAAGTAGTGTGGCAGTAAAACTTTTAAATCAGACGGGAGGTAATTTCAAGCCATTGAATTAGGTGTAAACATTTTATCTATGTAAGAAATTATATTGAAATTTCTAATTTCTGTATAAGTGTACTTGCTTATAAATCTCTTACTAACATTTGATAGTTAATATTTGATTATGTCACCATTTGTGACTTATGTAACTTAAATTAAAAGGGGAAAAAAGCATAATTTTGAAATTGTTACAGTAGAATTCTAATAATTGACACATCTCGGGACCAAGCATTTTTGTGGATTGTAAGTCATATGGTTCTAGAGCTGGATTAACAATTAAGCAAAATAAGCAAATGCTTAAGGACATCAAGGAAAGGAGGCACCACAGAAAGTTAGTTAGACACTTAAGAAAAGGGGGGAAATGTAATACCCCATCTATACTTTTAACATGGTGCAGCTAAGTAAGTCCGAGAGTGGAGTAATGGAGAAAAACTGGTGTAAACGTATGCGATGGCATTAAAATCTTTTAAGGGCTTTGGGCCTCTAAAAGTCTTAATTCGGCAATGTGTGGTTCATTTGTGGGTTTATGTTTTGTGTATATTGATTCCTTTTCAATTTTTACATTAAATCTGGATTTTTGTTGCTGTTGTTTAAAATTGCCAAACTGTTGCAACTTAATACATTCATCCGGAGCAGACTATACCTATTGGTCATTTAGTATTCTCATCACCTAGAATGTTGCCCAAGATGAACCATACGGGAGAGTAGATTTTGCACTTGTAAGAATGGGAAAGTTCTATGCCAGTTTTGATGGAGAACATCCTCAGAAATGGATCCAGGAGACTTTTCCAAACCATAAAAATAAGACTATTTCCAAACCGTAAAAACCTATCGAGAAGGCTTTCAGCTACCATAATTTTAGTTGCCACAATGTCACATAGACAATATGCTCATATAAACATCCAAGCCTTATGGGTTTTGAGCATAAGCTTGAACAGTATGGCAGCCAGCAATGCTATGATAATATCATGAGGATGGATGCAAGAGTATCCAGTGCCTGTTTTTCCCTACCACCAAACTTCTCGAGATAATTTTTGACTCACTAGTATTTTAAGTACCCTTATGTTGCACAGACCCTATACACTTATAAACACCCAAGCCTTTTCTGTGATTCAAACTTGATTCCAATAATATGACATCTACAGAGCTAACCACTGTGCCATTTGGAACAGCAAGTCTATATTGTTTGCATTTAAATAGCTAACTAAACACATATATAACTTAAGAATTAGTCAATAAAGATTTACTGGATAGAAAAGTTACATTTAAAAATATTTCTTTGTATATACATATAAAAAAAATTACTCGATACCAAAAAATAAAAGTGTTGAGTAAAAAAAATATTTTATGATCACCAATGAAATTATTAGCCTTAACAAGAGAAGAAATAAATACATTGTTTATAAAATACCTAACAGTAACTTCAGTACCTGCCGCTCATTAAACTCGCCTGTTAATAAACTCAGCTGCTTATTATGTTCAAATTTCTAGGAACAAATATATACTAATCGGTAGAAAAACCACTGCTTATTAAACTCATCTTTGCCACTTATAAAACTCAAAATGGCAAAAGACTGGTTCTTCAGATCCAGAATAAACTATTTGTGACTGATGAAAGTAGTTCATTCTTTTATGTTTTAGTTATGTAGTACTTCAACAAAACAGACTTAGCAGAAATTACGGCCAGCGTAGTTAGAATCTGGACTCGCTGGGGGCATTGTGTACCCTTCTCTAACCCTTGTCAGGCACTCATTGTCCAGACTTAGTGGATAATAGCTTATGATTAAAAAAAGCAATCATTAGAGGCACTGGAAGCAATTTATTTGATAGTAAAAGAGTAAGTGTTATCCAGGATTAAAGAAAGTGTTGCGCTTAATGTGACCACCAGTTCCCTTTCTTGAGCACCAGCTGACAAGGAATGGAAATACATACACACATTAAGTTTGCAGGGTGTTCTCAGAAAACATCATGAAATGCTTCATTGCATTGGCATACATTATCATCTTTGATTGGAAAAGGGGAGTAGTCATTGTAGGCTGAGGGGGGGGGGAACGATTATCTTTATAATAATCATGGATTTGCTTGTTAAGACTTGTATTTAAACAGTTTCTGTTAGCTAAATTTCTATTTCTTATTTGTCTCTGTTTTCATTCATTAAGACGATATTCTGATTATTAAAAAAAAGTTAAATATTTAAATTGTAATCTAATATATACTCTTAGACTCATGTTAAATAATTATAAATCTTAATAAACATGTTAAAAATGAAGACAATAATACTTAGAATATAAATCAGTACTTCAAAGTTATATCATGGCCATCAGAATATAAATCAGTACTGCAGAATTATGCAGTGGCAATTAGAATATAAATCAATACCGCAAGCCATTATCTTATTAAGTGGGTAATATTTTCTTCAGTTCTTTATTTTTAAAATAAGTTTTAAAGTTAAGTAGTAAATAAATGAATAATATTGAAGTTGTATTACTGTATGTATAAATAAGTCCAAATTTGTTTCTGTTGAGAGTGAAATTTTTTCCATTTAATTAATTATCAGGCATGCTTTTTTTTTTTTTTTTTTTCTTATTTTTTTTTTTCCTTAACGCTACTAATGTAACAACTTTCATACTTCAGTATTATATGACAAAGTAAAACAAATATTAATGTTAACTAAATTTTTGTTAAATTGATGTAATTGTTTTATTAATTTTATTAACTTGATATGTATATTATAAACTCTTGCAATAAAATTATTTTTCCAGTAAAACTTGTGTGTATGAATATTATATGTTTCATTTTAAGTATATGGATATTCCTTCTATTCTATTTAGGTTCTCCATATCTCAATGGAAGATTACAAGTTTTTATTCAAAGTTGTGCTTGTTGGTAATGCTGGAGTGGGCAAAACATGTTTAGTCAGAAGATTTACACAAGTAATATTTCATTTTTTCCCTTTCGTATATTGAATTCCTGTAATTAATTATTTAATGTTTAATAGAGAAAGCATAGGTATTGCAGTTTTGAAAACATTTATACTTGTGAATGAAAAGTAAGGAATGATGACTTCATCTTGCAATTCTGATTATCAGTTTTGATGCTAAATGTACTCTGTAATAATTTCTAAAAGTACATATAAAGCCTAGTAAAGTGAAACTGCAAATATTAGCAATTAATAATTCTGCTGCTTATTGCTAAAATGACAATTTGATTTTCAAACTTTTCTAGCTTGACTGCATAAAAATTTGAAACTCTGGAAGTGACTTGTAATCTGTAGCAATATGTACTTGGCTGTTTAATAACTATTAATATAATATTTAAACTGTAGTATTTTAATGTTGTGCATATCCAAATGATCAGAAGCTTGTTGTTGCATGTTCCTTTATTTAATGACCAAGATAATTTACTGTACATTTATTTACAATTTATTTACAAGCCATATGCCACTTGGCATGTTTACAAGCATTATGCCCCCTGACATGTAAATTCATACATCATACTAGTTTTCTGCCACCTGGCAGATACGATGTGATGATTATATCAATTAGTGGTAATGTGCCCGAAATATTGGCGCGTCCACTGTCTTTACATTCTATAATGCAACTAACTCTTTGTGCAGTGCGCCCTCTGGTACAAATCACTGCAATCACTAAGGAGGCCAAAACAAATGTATTGTTATAATAATACTAATAAAGATGCATTATTAAATTATAATATTTTTTAATACCTCTGTATTAATGTTATAAAAAGGTCTTCATAATTACTTCCATTCTCAATCTTTGAAGTCTAAAAATATATGTGATAATTATTACAGGGTTGCCACGCTACCTGGAAAACCGGGAGAACCAGAAAAAGATTAATGGAATTCGAAAATTGATCAAAGAATTCAGGGAATTTAAATATTTTAGTCAAAATCTGGAAAAGTCAGTGAATTTCATACAGCGATTCCCCCAAAAAATGTGAGTTTTGCGCCGACATTGGAAGTGATCCCTTTCTTGACAGGCGTTAGCGATCATATGATCAGCTGGCACAGAGCCAATTTTCGCAGCTCCTATCAGATTGTCTTTTAGAAAGGCAAAGCAAGTTTCCAGTAACCTCGAGAATCGAGAGACTCGCATGTGCAGTGCATGTTGAACTAAAGGAAATACGTATTCTTGTATAAAACAAAATCGGTTTAATCATAGTATATGGTACCATGGTGGTTAGAATAGCCTCTATGTATGGTACATACGGGATTTGGCAACAGGATGATGAGCAGTAAACGGGTCATTTTGGTGTTGGCAGCAATTTTCAAAATCGAGCCTAGGCCGTAGCGTTTAGTAGGATTTTACCACAAAATCTTTTAAACATTTTTTTTTTTAAATTTTTCCTTTTTAATAAATGCCTTATGTGCATTTTGCAGTAAAATAAAAAAAAGTAGTAATCAGTCATCTGGGCTAACCATTTAATATAATTATATTCACCAAAATATCATTGATTATTGTAATTCAGTTTTTAATTATTTTAATGTTATTCATATAATTTAATGTTGCTTCTTCCCTCTAAATTTATTATTAAATGATATTTTCAAATTTCTTCTCTAGCATAATTCTGGAGCTAATTCTAGCAGTATGAGGACATAACATTACAAAATTTAATGCACATATTTTTTGCTTATGTATGCTGCTAAATAAATATGAAATATCTCAATTTATTTAAAAAATAACATTAGATTTCTTTCTTTTGTTTAGCAGCAAAATGGCTGCAAAAAAAGACATTTTTTAATCCAGATTGGACAGAGTCTAATCTCAATCTTCAGTGAAGGAAACAACCATTATAGTTAAAATAGTAATGCTTTGGAAATTATAAGTCATATGTAACTGGCAAATTTTTGTGTTTTCAAGTGGTGCCATAATTAATTTACCTCTTAACACAGCCAAAGTGCATTACATGGATTGACTGAAATTTTCTTAAAACACACCTGGAAAAGTCAGGGAATTTCATTCTCCTGTTTGAGTGGCAAACCTGTTATTATGTAAAAGAAACTGTTGATTGTCTAGCAGTTAGTGTGCTAGTTATTTTAATAATTCTAGATTGCATAGAAATTAATCATATCCATTTGAATTAGAAGAACATTATATACTTTAATTTTGAAGTGATTTATAAAATTCTGTTTTCTGCTAGTTTGTATTTTATTTTGGGTTTTTTTCTTTGGCTGAATAATAATTGATTGAAGTTGGCTAGGATTCTAATGGCTAAAAATGTAGAAATTGTGAAAAGGAGTGAATGGTATTAATAGAGAACAGATGTGTTTTACAGTAAGATTATAATGAGTTTCTCATGTCATTTGGAGCATTTTTTTGGGGGGGGGGATGGGGGGGGGGGGAAAAAGTGAAAAACATTTATCTGAATTTTCTACAGTTCATCTTTTATATTACAGCCTCCGTTATTTGGACGGGGGGCAAGAACCGTCTTGTTAATGGTTTGTGACAAAGCAACAAATCTACTCAGAACCCTTGTAGAGTGGACTTGTTATAAGTGACTGTGATTTGCACTATGAGCTGTTTGGCGATGGTTTGCGAAGAGCTCCAAGTAAGACTGCCACTTTGGTAAAAGGAGGCCATAATAATACGGAAATACCTTTTCTGCTTTTCCGCATACATCTTTCTCTTCATATAATTCTATTTCCTTTATTTTCTCTTATTTTATTTTTGGGAATTTCACTATTCAGAAATATTGAAAATTGCAGACATGATTCTTATAATATGAGCAGATATTCTGTAGAAAGGAATTTCTTTGTTAATTAAAATATCGTAAAGTGAAAATGTAGAAAATTATCTCAAATATGTGAATGTATTTGATATCCTTTCATACAATTTTCTGGAATTATTCTTTAAATTGAAATTCCTGAAGAAGTAGGATCAGCGACTTCTGCATGCTCTAGATACATGCAGTTTTTTAGAAGAATAAAATTTTTTAATTATGTCTGAAAATTAGATGATAAAGAGAAAAATTGTGAGGGGAAAAAAATTTCACATAAAGCAAAAGAAAATTTTTTCTTCAAAGGGATATTGCTTAAAATATTAACAAATTAGCAGATATTTTAGAAGAGGATGCAGAGCCTAGTAGGAACACTGACTAGTTTATTGAAGCAAGTAATAACTAACACGTGTAATTAAGGTTACACCAAACCCGGCATGTTTGAAGAAGACTTTTCCATTTTTGTCAAAAAATCGCGTAGTTTGGCGTCTTTTCTTTAATAGGAAAAAATGGTCGACGAGTTTTTACTTAAGTACCAAAATGGAATCTTCCTGCAGGACAGCATCCCATGTCATACGGCTCGAACTGTGTTGGAATGGTTCAAGGAGCAAAACGATGAATTCCAATTAATCTCCTGGCCACCTAACTTGCCTGATCTGATAGAGCACATTTGGTATGTCAGATTTGGTATGCCTGACCTGATAGAGCACATTTGGTATGTCATGACATGGCAGCTCAGAGCTCAAACACCACCGTGTTAGAATATCTCGACTTTGGTGACCGCTTAGACATTGGTACAACCTGTCACCAGTCATGTACCAAGAACTTGTGGCACACATGCCAAGGTGAGTTGCAACTGTTTTGCATGCCAAAGGTTGTACAATGCATTGTTGAGGAAGTGGTGATAATGTTCTTCAGCGTATCTTAAAATCATATTGTTAAAAAAAATCATTTCTGCACTCCTGCTCATTCCAGATTCAAAGGTGATATATTTTCTTGCAAAGTGGAAGAGATTAAATATTTAATGCATCATTTTCAACATATTTAGCATTAAAGACACTTCAGACTTTTAATTTTATTTTTACTTAAATGACATTAAGAAAGTAATAATCAACTCAGGAAAAATTAAATTTTTATTTTTATTTCTCATTTGCCATTTTAAAATTATTTAACTACTTTCTTGATTTCTTAACTATTTTTGTTGTTTAATAATCAGTTAAGGAATTGAAGAAAGTGCATAACAAAAATAAATAGCATTATAAATTGAACGTGCAAATACTTATAAAAAGTCATGAAGTAACTCAAATAGTTGATAAATAATTTTAAATTAATTGTCTGAGAAATTTTTTTTTTAGTACTCTTAGTGTTAGATGTAAGCTCATGAGTTATTCCCTCACTGAATGGTAAAAATTTATTAGGAACATGTTGAAAAAATTTTTAATTATTCAAAATATTTTTTTCCATGGTTTATTGGAATTTTTGATCAATGTATTCATTTTTGATAATTTAGCCATTTCCAGGAAATGTTTTCCTTACATGAAATTTGAAATGAATTAGTCCATTAATGAGCATAATTATTTATCTCATGGCCATAAGATATTCTTGAAATAAATTGAAATTTCACTATTTATTGTTTCTGCATACAATATGTGAAGATAATTTGTTTTCATTAAAAAATATATATTCACAAGGGTTCCATTCTTTCTAAATATTAACTCACAAGAAGTTTTTGCTTTTTTGAACTAACTCTGTTGGCCGTTTTCTTTAAATTGTTATTCCTTTTTTTGTATTTCTTGTTTTTGTATTTTTTGTTCCCTCCTTTTTTTGTATTTCTTCCTAGGGATGCTTTGTTAATTCTCAAATTACCTACTTCCAATTTTGAACTTTTTATTCCTATTTGATATTGATTTGTTCTTTGCAATGTTAATCCGTTTCTGAGCTGTAGTATTAAATAGATTTTATTTACCTTTATTATTCTCTATATATATATATCTGTCTCGTATACATATGTGTGGGCATTTTTTAAGAAGTCTGTTAAATAATACTAATTCTGTACACAGAGTTCCTGTAAATAACTTCATTATTATGTTCAAAGATTAATTTGGGTAATTCAAAGATCATTTCCAGTTTTAACTAATATTATCAAAATTATTGTGCCCTTCAGAAAGGCCTCAAATCAAAGTGTCTTCCCCCTTCATTTCATTATTTTATTACTGATAAAGAGTGACCTTGATTGAAGTAGATTTTTATATATGGTATTTTCAATTATTGTGCAGTTTGAGCATGTGTTGTGGCATAATTTTTGTTTCAGTGAAGTGCTTAGAATGGGGCACCTGAAAGTTCATTTTTGTTTATTTCATTCATTTTTTGCTCCTTTATTTGAAAAATGGAAAAAATGCTAGTGAGATAGCTCACAAAATTTGTTCTATTTCGTATCACACGGTTCGAAAGTGGCTTGAGATGGAAATTTCAGCCTCAGATAGGATACTTGGTTTGGAAGATCATCTTCTGTAAACAAGGACCTGTTAAAAAGAGCTATTTCTGAAAATTGATGTAATATAGTTGAGGATGAGTATGTAAGCTGCTATAATTATAGATACTCCACACATTAACAGAGCAGAATATGATTACTCGAATTTTTATGTGTGATTATTTTTTGAAAGAAAATAAATAAACTCCTTTTTTTAAATGGCTTTTTACTGGAGTTCCGAAGTGGATAGTATACAATAATGTTACAAGAAAAAGACCATGGAGTAAGCAAAAATATCTCCTTTAGTAGTATCAAAAAGGGGGTTGCATCCCAAAAAAGTGATGTTTTGTGTATAGTGGAACTATGAAGGAATTGCATGCTATGAATTTTTGCCTAGAAATCAGACAATAAATTCAGAAAAATATTGTTCCCAAATAGAGGGTTTTAAAGCAGAAATCAAAGCTAAGTACCTAAAACTGAGCAATTGTTGATGTGTTGTCATCCATCATGACAGGCCGACATTTTGATGAATGTCAGATGAAGACTTATTGAATATGGCTGGGATGTTTTTTGTCCTCAGTATTCAACGGAATTTGCCCCCTCAGATTTTTCATCTCTTTAGGTCACTTCAAAATTCTTGGAATGGCCTGGAGTTAACTTCTTTACAGATAAACATAATGACTTTTTAAAAAAGGAATTTTGCTGGAGAGATAACAAAACGACATAGAACATGAGGGTGCTTACATGGTTCTGTAAATTTTTCTTATGTTTCTGTACTGCTTCATTTGTATTTATCATAAAAAAGCTGCAGAACTTTCTGCATGACCAAATAATTTAATTATTTTAATGTATGAGTTGTTTTTATCTCCTGCCAATCTATATATGTAGGCAAGGGAGGTTATGCTTTTGGTCCAAAAATTCAATAGTTAGCTTTCAGTGAGCAAGCATGAATTAGGCTTCCCACAACACATTTTTACTATTTTCAGAATATGTGTACATGTGTCACAGTTTTTTTGTCAACCAAAAAAAACTCTCATGAAACATCGATTTCTACACTCATATGAAGAGTTGATTAAATTTAGGGTAAAATTAGACATCTGGCAGTGGCACTTTACGTGAAACTCATAAAGGCCTGTTTATAATAGCAGGACTTTGAGCCTGAAAAATGCACATGAATTTAATGGCTCTGTTAAATTGAAGAAAGGGTACTTAATATTTTTAACTTCCTGCCAACTTACATAGCATGCTTTTAAAGTAAGGGCTGTTTTGTTGTTTACACTAATACATGTTGCGAGGGCAGCAACGAATGCTTGTATCGTGTCCTGGCATTCCTTGGAAACAACTGTGCTCAGTTGCAGCTCTGTAGGTAACCTGTACAGTCTGTTTTGTGTCTTTAAAGTGTTCAAGATTATTGAATCGCCCACCCCATGTAACGTACGATCAGTGATACACTTTTTGTCAGCAAGAAACCTGCCTACTGCAGACATTCACTGGCAGATTTGTGAAGTTTACGGAGCTACTGCCATGAGTGAAAGCAAAGTGGGTCAGAGACTTCAAAGCTGGCCATGTTAACGTCCATGATGAGTCCCGCTCTGGTCACCCATCTGTGATCACAGACAATATGGTGACTTCAATTAAAGCAAAAATTCTTGAGAACCTACACTTCACCATAAGCACTGTTTCAAACGAATTCCCCGTGACCTCATGGTTATCGGAGCAGGCTGCAAGTTTCTAAGAAGAGAGTATTCGAAATCTAATTTTAAAGTATGATAAGTGTTTAAACAAACTTGGCAACTAGGTTGAAAAATAGAGAAACATATGCAGAATCTGAAAGTAAATTTGGTTTTTGAAAATTTTCTTTGGTTTTTATTTTCAAAAGCTCTTACTTAAGAAACACCCCTTGTATATATGTAAGTAAGGTAGGTAGTATTTTAGGTTAAAAAATTTGATAGAGTTTTACGTGAATTATCTGCTAATCAGGGTCTCCACCAGATCTGGTGCGATTGCACTGGGCGGCAAAAATTTCAGAATTAAGTGAAGCACTGAACAACATACAAAAATGTTTAAAATTTAGGGTGCACACTTGCCAGCAGAATTCCAGGGTGGCAAAAATTTTAGAATTTCTAAAAGAACCAAGCAGCAGAATTTAAGGCTTGCAAAAACTGCACCAGGTTGGAAAATTCCTAGTACCAGCCCTGATCCTCAGAACACATTTTTTACTGTTTTTACATTGGTATCCAGCTATGCGTATGCATGTGTGTGACGAATTTTTTCATCCAAGATAACTTACATGAAACTTCCAAGAATTTCTGTTTTTTTTTTTTTTTTTTTTTTTTTTTTTTTTTTTTTTTTTTTTTTTTTTTGTTTTTTATTTTTTTTTTGTATTTAAGCTTTCTACATGCAGATGAAGAATTCATTAGATTTAGAGTAAAATTAGACAGCTGGAAGTAGTATTTTACATGAATCCCGTTACAGTCTTTGATGTGCAACTGGAAGTGGTACTTAATAGAAAGGTGTGAGACTTTAATGGATGTATGACTGCAAGTGATACTTTACTCTTAAGCCCAAAGCAGATTTCAGTGAAAAGTTGTATTAAACTATAATCCAAAATTTTTCATTTTTAGCATTTAAGACTTTTATATCAATGGAAACAACATATTGGATTTTGGCTAAAATTGATCAACTGGAAGTGATTCTTTACTTGAAGCTCTGAACAGATTTTTGTAAAAAATAATATATTATGAGATTATCCAAAACTTCTCAGATTTGATATTTAAAACTTTTGTGTGTGTGAAGAAACATACTAACATTTATAAGTATAATTCTTGGAATTATACTAAATGAAAATCCTTGTTATTAACCCCTTCTGGTATTATGACGAGTCTAGCTCGTCATCGGTGTTTCATGCCATACGCACAATGACGAGCTACACTCGTCATGCGACTAAAGTTACTGTTGAATGTGATAATTAATTTAGTTTAAAATTTCTAGTGTACTGAATTTGGCAACACTTTTTTTACTTGTGGAAATATCACATATTGTTTACCGTTAGAATTTCTTGGTACAAGATGCGGCGAAATTGTTGTTAGTCTGTAAGATTTCATTCTTGTAAACAGTTGGTGTGAACATCGGTCGATATATATTTTTGCTAAAAGAAAAAACGTGTTGTATAATAAATACCATAATGGATAAGAGTAGTACAGAGTACGAAGGTCGAGGTCATTGGAGCGATTATGAAGAATCAGAAGAAATAAGTGTACATTTACCTGATACTGATAATGAAAGTAATGATAGTGAAATATTACCAAGGAAGCGAAAACGTGCTAGGCGACTAATAAGTGATGATAGTGAACCTTCTGGAATCGCACAATGACGAGCTACACTCGTCATTGTGCGTATGGCATGAAACACTGATGACGAGCAAGACTCGTCATAATACCGGAAGGGGTTAACAATGTTAAAAATGTATATGAATTAAGAATATGTAAGAATTATAAAATGAAACAAGTTTTTTTTTAATAAAAATTAAATGGTTATTTCATGCACAGTTTTTCATTATTAAAATGTACCGGAAGGGGTTAAGCAATTAAATGTATTAACTTGGTAAGAATATCTTAGATCCAGAAGCTAATTAATAAACTGCTCATAATTTTAAATTTGCTGGTTATTTACCTGTACTGGCTCTTAATATTGCTTTTAGTTCAGTAATATTTTAATATTATTGATATATGTTTTTTAATTACAATACATTTATTATGCAGGGATTATTTCCTCCAGGCCAGGGAGCAACTATAGGTGTTGATTTTTTAATTAAAACTGTTGAAATCGATGGTGAAAAAGTTAAGGTATTTTTTAAAATGTTTCTTAAATTCATATGTAAAACTGATTGAATTTTGTACTGTTTGAGGTATAATTTAAATTTTAACATTTTTTTAGAAATACATAAAAGAAAATAAATTGTGAAATTTTATTTGCTGATTTTCATAAATATTATTCATGATAATATATTTTGCTTTTAAAATTTTCCTTCGCTCCCTCGCTTTCTATCTTACAGTAAGGAATTTAATGATTGTTTTGATGTTTAAAGCCTTTAAAATAACATTTTTCAGTACTAAGTTACTGCATTCATTAAGTATGACATTCTTAGTAAGTCGGATGAATTTGTTTTCTTAGCAGTAAAAGTGCATTTTACATGCATGCAAAGATGCATGTTTCATTCTGTGTTGGCAATAAGCTACATAATATTGTTTAATATTTTATTGGCTATTTAGTATCACGTTTATATTTCATTGACTATTTAGTATTATGTTTAAGTATATTTTTAATGAAATATGTAAGTTAGTTTATTTAAATAAATTTCATTTAAAATATTTATTTTTTTTTAATAAAGGATGAGTTGATAATTGATACTGCTTCTAGAGGAAACCATAAAATTATCTGTGATAAAATCTTTGATATATTAATGTAAAGTCTGGAGAGAAAAAAAAAACTAACAGGATTTTACAATTCATTAATATATGTATCAGCTCTTAATACTTAGTCCATGCTTTAAAACAACAGAAAGTTGTATATGGAGAAGGTGAATCAAAATGATCATTCAAATTCATCTATTCTGCATTTTTGTGCTTTTTATAAAATTTGCAAAATCTCCTGTTTGTAAGAAATTTCCAAGTAAAAACTGCCACTTGTTAAAAAATTGAGGGAGTATTGCACAAATGTATAAAAAGATTCTTCTTTCCATTTCTCGTAGATATATAAACAGTAATTATAAATGGTACTTCATGATTATCCATGTCCCTGTCCAGAAAGGTTAGCCACAGTTGGCAACTAATTTTTAGTCAAGCGAAGATATGAAACACAACAGTTATTTTAATAAATGGCAGTACACTAAGAATTGCAGAAAACAGCAATCAAGTAACAAAATTAAAAATGCATGAAACCTATCTAATAAACACTAACCTTTTTATTTCCAACAGTTCTCCCCTTGCACAGTGCAATGTTTTTTAGTTTAAGAGAATATCAGAGAAACTGGGTATCAGTTCACAACTTAGCATTGTGCATGCTATCATTATCCACATGTAGAAAGTGACATGCTTTTGCTATAAAAATATCAGAGAATTGCACAAATTTTGATCCATAAAATTCGATTGTTTAGGAATTACAGTTTCATGGAATGCACATTTTTGCAATATCTACTGTTAGGTGAAACTACATATTTCTGAAGAAATGCGCTGCTTTCTTTTTCACCAGCTGGCAAACTCCACAGGCCCATTATGATTCCTTACAAGTAAACAAAGTGCACTCAGTGCAGCAAAACAAACTCTAATGACCATCATTAATGCAACAAAAACAAGTGCTAATGGCCACTACTCATCTGCTGCATATGTGTGCATGCCTGTGTTTCCATATAAATACATTCTGGAAATGTCATGGTTGCCTATTTATAGTATCTTGCATCATGACTACTATTCAGGAGGGTGCAAATAATCAAAGCTTTTTATGAATATGTACAAGTTATCCATAAGAAAATAATAGTGCAAAGTCCGAGACTGGGATTTAGGCAGTTCGGTGTTTTAGATAATCATCTTAAATCTACTGAGATAATATGTAGAAATTACATAATTAAAAATATGTAATAATTGGTTATGAAATAATGAAGCATTTATAATCTTAAGGAAACCAAAATGCTCAGTGTTTATTTTATTTCATTAAATATTTCTTCCAATGTAGGTTACTTCATTTTTGTGTTATAGAGAGATTTAATTTCTTCCTTAGTTACAAAATTCCATTGTTCAAGTTCTGCAGTTGCCATATTAAGAATTCCTGCTAAATTGTCAATTGAAATTTTTTCATTCTTAATAACCTCTTTGTCACTTTCCTTACTATCGGTAGCAGATCTTGCTGCAGCTCCAAAATTAGTAATTCTTTTCAACATAATCAAAAATCCAAACTTTCAGATGCTGTAATAATAATTGTTTGCAAAAAATAACGGTATCATGGTGATGTAGAATGAGATTGGTGACTAAAGACATATTGTTCTGCTGAATATTGTCTTGCTTCTATCATGCCCTGTTGAAGTTAAGCTTGAATTATATTCATTTAATTATTTATTATATGTAAATATATTTCATGTTTATGCTTAAGGCTTATCTGAGTCCCAAATAAATTCCCTCATATACTTAAAGGTTATCTGAATAACAAATTAGTTAATTAATTCAGACAGCCCTAAATGTAATCTTTTGTCTAGGAGTATCATTTACAAAACCAGTCTTTTTGCATATGGAAAGAAATTTTTATTGAATTTCTCCTACTCAACACACTCAACACTTCAAAATTCAGTTGGCTGAAGTCTGTGATCATCACCAAGCACAACATTGACATAAAAGATTTCCATATTGTTTGGAATTTCAATAAAAATATTTTTTTAAAATTATTTTAGACATCACTGTGTGAGTCATTTTTCAAGCTGTTGATAATCATGTGATAATGAAAGCAAAATATAATAAAAATGATTTCCCTGGTTTGTACCAGGGATGTATTAAGTGGGTGTAAAATCAGCAAACTATCATAGAATGTATCAGTGTAATTTAACTAGGGGGTAATGTAGCCATATTGTTGATGATTTAGGAGTATGCTAATAAATTAATGTTTTTTTTTAATGTGGAGTTGTTTTATTTAGTGGCAAAGTGAAATTAAGAAACATGATCGTCCATTATACTTCATTATGAAAAGTGCTGCACATGAATGAAAGATTAACATAATATGAAACATATACTTGAGCCAAATACTACTCTCAAAATCTAGTTTTTTGTAAAAAAATTGCTGGTGGTCTGCAAATTAGCTCATTCAGAATATTAGATGTCTGAATTTCAAACTTCTTACTGTAATACAGGTTAAGTAAAAACCTAATTTATGTTGATAGCAGTACAGAATTAATTTTTTAAATAATCAATGCTTTGTATTAATCTGTAGTACCCCTTTATTAACTTTAATGTCAACTATGAACTCATCTCAGTAATGACAGTGTAGCAAACATGTGGTTCATGAAACCTCGTTAGTTGCTTGCTCATGTCATCATCTATTAACACCACACTGAAAAGTGCAGCATCGCATGAGCGGGACTCGATCATGGGTTCATTTACTATGAGTCAATTTCTTTACCTCTAACCCAAAAGAGCTGTGTTGCGCTAGGTTCAAGAATTCAAACTCTTACAAATTTGCGAGTGTTGAGTTGTTCTCGAAATCACTACAATAGTTTGAAATATCTTGGAATTATCTTAAATAATCAGTTTAATTTTAAAAACCATGTTAGGTATCATTACAGAAAGCCGTTGCTAAGCAGCAATGTCTTTCTACAGTTTCTAGTCAGTTTTCTACAGTCTTCCTAAAATATGGCTACAGTCTCTTAAGCAGAAAATGTAAATTAAATTTTTATGTTGAAAGCTTTTGCTTTACACTTATTAACAACTATCCTGCAAGAACGAACTTTGACCCAATGATAGAAACCCTCATAAGAGGCCACTGACAATTCACCATAATTCAAAAGGGTAAGGAAATCATTCTGACAAATGCATAATTAGCATTAATTTACACACCTTTCTAAGAGAACTAACACCCTGAAGGAGAAAGAAGAAATTGAAGTCCCTACTTAATAGCAACTTTCACAGTCACAACTGAGGAGGATTATCCCAAAATAGAAAGCAATCAGTTTGAATTCAGCTGATAATGATACCACATGACAAGATCGTTGCTTTTTCATTGCAAGATCATGTCTCCAGACAACTATCCTTTTCTACTTAATTTTTTTAGTACTACGAAAGATCTAAAAACAAACCTGATGACACAGCTCAAACTCGGAGCAGTTGATATATGTAGAAGAAAGACTCACATCCTTGTTAAAGCCTGCAATATGCTTATTGCCTAATATAATATATAAATTTCCAGTGTCATGAAAAGCTTATGTAATGGCTGCTTTAAAAGTTAAGTACCAGATTTGTTTTGCTTTAATCATTGTTTTGATTATGTATGGAAATGGAAAGACGAAGTTTTACTAGTTCTTTTTCAAAACTTATTTCACAGTGTGTTTGATTTCTGAATGTAATCCCAAGTCTCTAAAATTAAGGTCTGTGCCCACTGATGGATAATGCAGAATTTGTAGTATTCCAGCTGCTTCTTTTTTTGTTTATATATCGTATGAAACTTTGAGGTTTGTTTGCAATCATTGTCATGTTAAATATTACATCTGTGCCATGTTAGAAGAAATTTTCTTGTGAGCAGTGATAAACCAAGATTTGATAGTGAATTTGTATATTTCTTGTATTTATTTAGGGGTGGAACACCTATGGATTTCAGCTTCAAAATATTGTATCTGTTCATTCTTAACCCGGCGGCATGCACAGCAGGTATGTCATGCCTACCGGAACAGTCAAAAGATCCTATAGCCTCCCCTTTTTTAAAAAATGGATGAAGCCTTCAGTATATGAATTGAAGGTCACATTGTTTAAGCAGACTGAGTTGCAGTTAAAACTGACAAGGCCATTTCGTTTAATTTGGCCTCCAGTGGTATGAGATACCAGCATGCTTACTCGTTAAACTGTGAAAGTGCTATATTCTCTCATAGTTTTTCAACATGGCTAAATTCTCTTGCTATGAAAATGAAATGGAAAGATTGCAACATTTGCTTGAAACAGTTTCTACAGATTATGAAGAAGTTAGTGAAGAAGAGAAGGAAATTATTGATGATGTAGACTTTATTTGTCATGAATTATTATCAGAAAGTTATGAAGAAAGCACAGAGTAAAGTGACTTGGCTTATGTGTCTGGTAACTTTTATTAAGGAAAAGATAGAACTAAATGGTCAAAAGAGAAATTTTGAATTGGTTTGAGAGAAAAATGTAAAAAACACTCCCTATAGTGAAGTTAAAGCACTAATAGGATTCGTACATATCTCTTATATAGAATTCATCTCATGTGAATGTTAAAGATTTATAGACAACAGACAGAACTGGCATGGAAATTTTTCCAAAGTAATACCATACAGACACAAACATGTCATACGTGCACAAACCATGAATATATTTTACATTTAAGGTATTTAAAACTCAGAAAATATACTCAGGTATGTGATACCCGCGTGCCTTCCTCAGAGTTAAATAAAAGTAAGCAAACAAAATAAATAAATTTTATTATTGCTTTCAAGAAACCAAATTACAAAATCATCTTCAATTCAGAAAGCAACAGACTTGCAGCCCAGGTAAAATTTCAGAGAGAAGTAAAATATAAAGTGTATTTTTCACTTTTATATAACATGTTTATCAGCTATTATTCTTGGTCTGGTCATATATTTAAATAAGCTGAACATTTTAAATTGTTTTACCAGATATACCAAACATGAGGGTGTCAGATCATTGGTAACTTTTGATTAACTGGTTCATAGATTATTGCTAGATTGCTATTAGTTACACCATTTTGCTTTTTGATTCTTACTACCAGCACTTCTTTCCCAAACTGCTGTTAGTACATACAGGGTTTGTATGGTCTGCGAAAGTGCTGATAAATTTCGGTCTTTAAAAGTCCTCAGTTTTTTCCTAAACTTGCAAATGGTATGTAATTTTCTCATCTGACATATCTGTTGTTTTTTTTGAGACTGCCATTCTGAATGTAAATTAACATTTTGGATGCAAATGGAATTCAACCATGTAGCTCATAATGGGGCCATTTCATATTAACCTTGTAAACAAGGAATAATCTATCATCTGGGAGTGAAATTTTTGGGGTGCCTGTTTAGTTGTATATCCATCTTTTTGAAACAGGTGTTATCAACAAGATTACTGCTTTTATTTTAAATAAAAGTTTCTTGGACTTTGACTTTTACCTTATGACTCTCCTTCAACATTTCCTCCCCCCTTCAGTTGTCTGTTATAGGTGTTCGCCGCTACTAAGGTAAGAAGCGGTGCTCACTTTACTGTGAAGGCACCTAATAGGTGGGCCTACCGTTGTGTCCTATGAAGGGACCAACAGTTTGCATCCATGTCTGCTCTGAGACTCGAAGCCAGGGTGTTCGATCGGGCAGTCAAAGTCACTAACTTCTTTCCCGTGTGGGAAGCTTGTCCTTTTAACATACAGTGATGAAAGTATGACCTTCAAGAAGGTCAAAGTGTGTTTTCATAAAGATTATGCTTCCATCCACTCCTATCAATGAATTCAGAAATTCTTCCATCCACTCCTATCAATGAATTCAGAAATTCTTCAGTGGTGTGGACAAAGACATGAATAGGGCATTTGAAAAGGGGGCAGAGTTTCTGAAAGTATTCGCCAATATTAGAAGAATATAAATCCGGGAAGGGCCATATATTTGCATGGTCAGTTTTTATCCCAGTTTCAGGGGCTTTAAGAGCAATGCATATCTTCCAGCTTTTATAAATTTTTCATAACTTCTATGAAAACTTTTAAAATTTTTCAATCCTATGCATGAAATTCATTTTCATCGGTTTCAGCGTTTATCGACTTTAAGATCAATTTGTCTGTGTCATTTTTGATTCAGAGGTTTGCAAATTTTTTATTTTATTAATGTCGTAGCATCATTGTTAAAATTTCAGTAAAATAACCATAATATATTAAAATTATATAATTTTGTTTTCTGTCATGTTTAAAATACCTACCTTTCGTTTTGGCAACTTTTGAATGTCTTGATTCGGAGACATAAATGAAGTAAATTAAGTGTTACAGAAGAATAGCTTCTGAGTAACTTTTAAGAAAGGCAAAAAGTGTGCTGTAATTACTTTAAAATTAGTTTCATTTTTGTGCTTTTGCATTTTTTTTTATTACAAGAGCTTTTCCCAGTGTAATTCTTTTAAAATATCCAGGTATGTATCAGTTTTCTTTGCTAAATTCGCTTTATGGCTCTTTTTTCTGAATTTTTTTTTCAAGAATTTCTTTGTTTTACTGTTATGAATTTGGCAGATATGACATTGAATTGGCTGTTGAGGCAATTTTTCTTCCAGTCTATAGCTCACATTCTTTGGAAGGTTCTATTAAGATGTGAAAGCAAGACCCATGATTATGTCCAGAGAAGCCTGTGACAAAATGAAAAATGTGTTCATGGTAATAACACAGTACAGACTTGTTTTACAGGATGATAGTGAAGAATTTCTTTTATTACTTGGAAAATTTTTGGGGGGGGGGAACAGGGAAGCTGAAGTTATCTGAATTTTTTGTTTTTGATCCCAGAATTTTCTCTCTCAGCACATTTCTCTTTTCTTTTTTTTTTTTTTTCCCATGCTTTTCACTGTGCACAAGTAGAGAAAATTAAGAAAATGATTGTAATAGTGTTACTTAAAAAGGCTTTATAAAGAAAGAACTTCTCCATTAATAGAGATGATGAGAAGTGAATATAGATAAAGAATAAGATAAATAAATAATAAGATGAAGAGAAAAATTATTGAAAAAGAAACTGATTACATAAAGCTAAAGGATATTGTTTTCCAAAAATATATCATTGAAGTTAGCAAATTAGCCGATACTAATAGAAGTATTGATTTGTTTATTAAAGCACATGAACCTAGGTAAGGTGTTGAAGTGAAGAAAATAGTTATAAATTCTGAAAATTATCAGAGAAATTTTGAATTAAGATATATATGTATATATTGTGAAATTGTAGATATTATGTAGCTTTTAATATATAATTACTCAAATGTGTATATTTTTAAAACAACTGTAATAAATTTTTATTAAAAATTTCAAAAACAAAAAGTGCATGCCTCCCTTAATTACTTCTCTGGCACTTTTTTATTTTGGTCAAGAGAGTTTGGTTTAGTTTAAGAAATCTAGAGCATGTTATCTTAAAAAAGGAGGCATTTTAGTAGGTAATGATGACAGAAAAAGATTATTTTGCCCTTTTGGTAGAATATTGGAAATGTTTCCTTATACAGATGGTATAAGTCTACATGCCAGAGTTCGAACTCAGATTGGGGAATTATTTCAAGCAGTTCAGAATATCTAACAATTAGAGATTTCATTGATGGAAAGGTTTTCTCCATTTATCAGAGTTCCATTTTGAATGGCAGTTGTAAGAGGTTGTCCAAAATTACATAGCCTGAAAAGGTAGATTTTCCTATCCGTGAAAGGAAAAGAGTTGCTGAAAAATGCAAGATCTGGAAGGACAGGTTGGATACCAGATTTTTAGGACTTGTAAACTTTATTTTTCTTTTTAATTTTCCTATGCTATTATATTTTTATTTTTTGCATAGTGATATTATTTTGCAATTTTTTTGGTATTTAGTGCTTTGTATTCAGTCATTTTACTGGTATTCTTCACCACATATATATATATGCAGTTTTAGTGTCAGGGTTTTTTAAACCTTTTCTTTTTAAATATTTTTGTAAAGTTTAATTAATTTTCACATTAGTGATAGTATTTTTTTTTTTTTTTTTTTATTGTATTCAGTCAGTCATTTTACTAGTATTCCTTATCCCACACACTCACATATATATGCAGTTTTAAGTATCAGGGTTTTTTAAACCTTTTTTTTTTTTGAGAATTTATTTTCTTATTAGAATTTGTTTCTATTTGTGAGTTGATCTGATGAAAGGAGAGCCCCTTTGTGGAATACCAATTACTATTATTATGGGAAAAGCTAAGTGTGGACTTAGGCTTTACTTCAAGGCAAGAGGGTTTCTATTTATCAGTAAACGATCAATGGAAGTATTACTAAAATCATTCACCTCACTTAGACAGATTCCTTTTAAAACAAATTTCCAAAAAAACTAAATTTATCCCAGTCCTCTAGCATTTGTAAGTTATCTTCTTCACTAGTACTTTCTGTAAAATAACAAAATAACTGATCATGGTGGACTTCTTTTTTATATGGAGAGATATGACTGCATTTCCAACAGGCAAAGAAGTTCCAACAAAAGTAGGAATACTTTGGAACATATATCTTTATATCTTTTCCACAAAAAATTCAGTAGTTTAATTCATTTTGAAATTGCCCTTGTGGAGGCGTGAAGAAGGAGTCTTAAAACTGCAAATTTTGGAATATATGGAGGTTTGTACAATTTGATAAAATTCTTCTTGGATCGATTATTTATTCAAACCAATTTCAGTTGCCTAATATTTGCTTTTAGACAAATATGGCAAGGACTCCCTCAGGGCTCAGTTTTAAATCCAATCCCTATTCAACATCATTATCCCTGAAGTGACCCAAAGTTATGTATACAGCTAATACAGTGGAGGCTGGTCTCTTAATAGATAATTTGGTACTGTAGTCTGGTGGAAAGAAAATCAAAAATATGAGACTCCCTTATTTAGTTTCTTGGGACTCTTTTATTCTGGTCAAGAGAGAAATAAATGTTAATAAGATTAATTATCGATTTTTGATCTTTAGTAAAAACCTAAAGTTTCACTAATACATGGATGATGTTCACTAAATAAAACTGAAAATAGTATATACTTAATAATCACTTTCGATTCCATACTGAGAGCTTACAGCAGCTGTTCTTGTAAGACTAGAAACTGGTGCTTCCAAAAATAAATTATTAAAGAGATTAACAGGAGTGACGTAGGGTCTTTTACAGAACTTACTCTACAATGCCTTTAAAATCTACGTTAGACCTTGCTATTGAATATGAAGCAGAGCTTTTTGTTACTGCCTCTTGCAAAAGGTGCAAATTGTTGAAGAGTAATGGGGCACATGCTGAGCGCATATTGTAACTGAATAAATTTTAATGATTCTGACAGATTTTTTTTTGTCCTCCTTTAGGTGCATCAGTTCCCCCTCGTGGTCAAAATCTGAACTACTTTTTATTGCAGAAATCGTTTCACCATGGTCCATATAACATATATACGAAGTTTCATCAAAAGTCAATTAGTAGAACTGGTTCTAGAGGGGTCTGAATAGGGTCACTTTAATTATAACCACCCTGTATATATGTCTGTATAACATTTTGCAAACATGCTGTAAACTTACACTCTTTACATATTTAATACCTTTGCAAATAATACACAAAACGAATATTAAGCCTATATGATTTTTTAAGAAAAATCGTCAGACTTCTTACAGTTGGAAGAATTGTTACTGCATTCTTTCACACGAGCAAACTCTTGTAAAGCATAGAATCCCTGTAAGTGCATGTAGTTTAAGAAGATCATTTTATGAACAGCAGGGAATTCTGGATGTGCCAATGTTGATTTATTGAATAAAAGATCTAGTCAGCTGTTGCTTATTCATCTTAAAAGCGTGTGACAGCTCTCAAAATTAATTTTTAATAATCCAGGATATCTGCTGTTAGTAGCAAGTTCATGAACTGAGAGGCTCACTTGGCCAGAACTTTAGCTGGTCCTCAGCGTAAGATTCATGCTGTGTTTACTAGTTTATAAAAATCTGATCAGCACACCACATGACTTCTTTGTATGGCCTATCAAGTTATACACATTTTTGCTGAATTTCATTTAAACGTATTTCCTCGAATTTCATTAGAGATATATTTGTCATTTAATTGATTCAGTTCTCACTTTGCGGCAAAGCAAAGCTATATAAAATTTCAAAACATCTTCATTAAAAAATAATAGAAAAACCTAAAACACAAATGCAGTTAAAACAGTTAAACAAAAACAAGTTTTGCAATTAAAATTAAGAGTTACTGCAGAAAAACATGTGCAGAAACTGACTAAATTCATTATTCTGTTAAATTTCGAATGAAAAAAAGTGGCTGCTATGGTTAAAAAAAATTAGGCTTACCCACACTTAAACAACTTTCAAATTGTTGATAATTTTAAAACTATTGCATGCAGATTACTGAAGGCATAAAAACCTTAATCTGAAGATAAAACTATGTAATTCAATCATTTTGGGGAAAAAATGAACGATTTACCAACGTATAAGAACTGAACTTACGGAGATGAGTAGCAGAATAGGTATATATATGTGTGTGTATGTTTATGTACTTTTGGTGCGGTCGATTGCAACCAAAAAGGGAGGTGCACAACTACATGTTATAGCAATCCTATATACAAAATTTCAATGTTCTGAGGCTACTCGTTTTTGAGTTATGCGAGATACATAGCTATGTATGTACAGACGTCACAAAAAATCTCATCTGAATCCGTTTTAAATCAATTTTATAGTCCATTTGGAAGAGGAAAAAAAAAGAGTTCATTATTCTCTCTATACATACAGATTTCGCACAGAAACATTCGTAAATTACATTCAGTAGCAGTCAAAATGGACATTTTCGTTGAAATTTGATACCTGAAATTTTCCATGATTACAGTACTTCCTTTACTTCGTGTGAGGAGTACAAATTAATTAAAGATGTGGGAGCCTCTTGGAACATGAGATGCCTACATCTTTAATTTATTTTTGCCATCTAGAGGTATCAAGTAGACAGAATAGATTTGCATTCACTAGGGCAAATCACATAGTTCTTTTCCAGTATATAATGTTTCCATAACATAAACCCAAAATTAGATAAATAATGAAACATTAAATGTGCTTTTATCTAAATTTATCCTCACCTTGTAGGTATTGGCTCCACTAGACTGTTACATAGTGGAAGTTTGATCCCAGGTGAGCAGGCTAGCTGCATGGTTGGTTTTCACGGTTTTCTCATGTATTAATGTGAATATGAGCCTGTTTTCCTAAGAAAATCCTCCATGAAGGCCTCTCTGATTTCAGCAAATGGCCCTAGTATGCTTTGCTGTATTCAAATAACCTGACTTAACATACCCTTCTAGGGTACTTACGTGTAATAGAGCTCCATGTATTAATTCTAAAGGAAATCAGTTCAGTAAAAGAAAAAAAAATATATTCCTCATATTTTGTTTCTTGTGATGTTAATGGATTATGTCTGTGTATGTGACCTGAATGTCTGTTATATGCTAGCTACAATGAAAGCAAATGATTTAATTTAGGTACATATTTCCATTTCTATGTAGATATACTGTATGATGTGGCTTTGTTGAGAATCTGAAATAAATTGTTTTAGTAGCAATATTAGCAAAAAAGAAAAAAACCTTGTGGCAGTAATAATTATTATATTTTCATGAATAAATTGTAATAAAGTTTCAAGACAAAATAAATTGATATATTTTATTGATCCTCTCCAATTTGACATATGTGAAACTTCGTTAAATGTACAGAAAATTAGATTTACATTTTTATGTTCAGCTTCTTTCTCACTACAGTTTGTTAATGACGTATTTATAAATTTTTCAGTATAAGTATTTTCATCTTGCTGTTTTTCATGTGAGGTTTATGGAAGAAGAAATTTTATGTTAGATATTTCTGTTTTTGAAGTATGGATAAGATTATTTTTGTAAGTAGCTACTATTAAATATTTCTCTAGAAATTCTGTTAGGCATTTTTATTTTATAATTGTATATTCCAATTTTATAAGCAATATTTAAAAAAAAATATTTATGCACTTTTGAATACTGTATAAGCAATAAATTACATTTTTGAAAGTAACATTTTTCATTTTCTCATTTATTTTTACTAACCAGGTCAGCATTTCTGAGCATGTATTTTTTGTTTCACAGTTTATCTACAATTTTTGCCTTATCTCCCTCTTTAAAGAACTTTTTTTTTCATCACTGTGTATTTTTACAACAATTATATATAAGATAGCCTTTCAATATGCTGCCTTGGTAGGTTTCGTGTTTAGCATTGCTGGCTGCCATATCATTTGGCCTGGCTTCAAGTCACAGAGAAGGCTAAGATCTTGGTAAATGCATACTGTCTTTGTAGCAGGAGGGACACTTGAAATGCATAGCAAGTAGAATGTCCACTTGAGTGTCCTGGTGGTGGGAAAAGAGGGGTGAAAAATTTTTGGATCTATTCCTTAGGAGATTCTTCCTAAGAATGTAGGTGGAATTAGCCAGAATCATACTGTCACCTGCAAAGGTGCCCTTGCCAATGATAGATGCAAGACTACACTCCTCACCACAATCAAATCCATAGAGTTGTTGTGATGTTTCGTTTAGTCAAGTGAGTTAAGTAACACCATAGCCTTTCAGTGTGATCTTCGAATGAATATGCATTGAAGTTTTTAGTTTTGATTATTAGTTCGATATATTTCAATTGCATTGCATTAGATTATTAATTAAAATTCCCTATAAGTTTGGGAACTAATTTGGTAGCGATTAGACGTCTCACTCTCATTTATGTAAGCTCATAGAACTTGTAACCAGCATATGTTGAAAGAGAGTGTACTACTTACACATTCAGATTATCAGTAAAGATCTGTAAGTTGAAAATTTCAGCTATATCACTATGCAGTCTTTTTCAATATAGTCTGTGCACATGGTTGATTAATCCTTTCAACAAATAAATAAAAACTGAAAAAATTTCAAGTATGATTTAAGTATTTCAAATATGGTGCTAGAATGAAACATTAAGCTATCTTGCACTGCAGCTACTCTTTTAAAACTGCATGACTGTTTATAGTGTAGCACGTGTATTGAGCTGTAAGAAGCAAAGATATTTTATTCATGATTTTCTCTTCTGCAAAAGCTTACCAAAAGCTGTCTTTGCAAGGCTGTAGATTGCTAGTATACATAAAGGTCAAAATTGTAAATATCATGGATAGTACATTTCCCTCCTAGTTTACTTTATGTCCATTAAAATTACATAATTTGCATTTAAACAGAAATATATAAAATAATTGTTCAATAATTTAGAACAGTATTATTTTTTGATGGAATGTTGTTGCATCAACTTATGTGGCTGTACAGTGTTTCAAAAATATAAGGAGCACTCCTTTATTTTAGGTCAGAACTGACTGCAATAATCTGAATTCTTGTTGCTAAATGTATATATCTGAAAGGAATTACCAGCTTTTGAAAGAGGTGGCATATTTTTTCAGGCAAGCATAATATTGCATCCAGTTAATAAAACTCGTAAATCCACTTTCCATAAAGTCTTTTATTTGTCTCCCAAATTATAATAACATGGTGCTAAAGTGAGCCATTTAAAACAATATGCTTCTTGATAATATATTCATATATTTCAAGAAAATAAGATTATTAATGAAATGTGTGCTGTTAAAACTGCAGCTTCTGCATATATCATATAAAATGTACAGTCAGGCCATGAAAGATATTAAAGGGTGGAATCTGAAATAAACTTAGCAAAAGTGAAAAAATAAGGTCTGAAGAGGCATTTTAAACAGTTGATCATGGAAGAAAATTTATGATGTATGTCATATTTGCAAAGTGGAGCATGAGAACATGTAACATAAACTGTGACAGTTACGATAAATGTATGAACAGCTTTAGATGGCATAATCTAAATTTATGAAATAATAGGATAAAATAAAAGCTGTGGGTTCAGTTAAAGGTAACAGAAAATTGTCATTTATTAAAGTGTAATTGAAAGGATCAAATAGCAATTTTTTTTTTCTTCCTCCCTAGCTTCAGATTTGGGACACAGCTGGGCAGGAGCGATTTCGTTCAATAACACAAAGTTATTATCGCAGTGCTCATGCTCTTGTTCTTGTGTATGATATCAGCGCTCAATCTACATTTAAGTCCTTGCCAATGTGGATAAAAGAAATTGAACAGTATGCAAATCCTAAAGTTTTAAGAGCTCTTGTTGGTATGTCATTTTTCTTTTATTTTTTAAACGTTTGCTATGTAAATAACTTTATTGTGTATGCTTGTTTTGTATGACTTGCAGATGTTTTATATTAATAGTTAATAATAAACTGCTGAAAACGAATAACTTATTTTTTATATTTTCTGTATCATTTATGTGATATGAATATAAAATATGATGTGTGTATGTAACTGTACCAGTTAGTATGAAGCTTGTCTTTATTGAAGGGTAGTTTTTATCTATATAATTATTTACAAGTGAATGCACAACAGTAATGTCTGTTAAGTAAATGACAACAGTGGTTAAATGTTCTACTACTTTTTGTAATGTAAAAATAATTTTTTGTGTTTTGCTAAGTAATTTATTGTGTAAGATAAAATATATAAAGTAGAAATTGCTTTTTCATATATGTACAAATTCTCAACAAGGTAGCAGAACAGATAGGGATCTAATTTAAATGAAAGCTGGTTTACAAGGAAGTTATTTGGAAAGAATTAATGTGAATGGAATTGTTCTAAGATAGTCAAATTCCTGCAAATGAAAATATATTTAGTTATGTTGAGAAGATAACAGAATTTACTTCAGTCCAGGTTGGGAAATTTCAAATATATAATATTATTCAAGTAATATGATCTAAGTAATGCAGTAAGAGGAAATCAAAATTTATGTTGTATGAAAGAGGAACTTAAAAAATTAAAGTTGTTTAAGAATGATGCCGGAGTTAGAAAGTATATAATTTCTTCTGTAGCTGAAGGTCTGTATAAGCATGTATTAAATTGCAGTAATTCAAATGTTTGATAAACTGTGTTCTATATATGAAAGAGATTTTAATCAACAAAAATATACTTTGTTCTAAGATTTTTTTTAATAGTAAATGTAAAAAAGGAATGAATGTAGCTTTCAATTAGTGAAATAGAAACCTGGTGTATAGATTAAATTCAGTGAGAGTAAATTGATGAAAAGATGATAGTTTCTAATATTTGAGTAGCTCAACCAGTTAAGATATATTGATGTTAGCCATGACCATGTTTTCAGCCCTTTAGTGGTTAAGAACGTTAGCATTTTTTTAACTGACCTAAATGCTGGCTAAATGGTATAGTGGTTAATGATGCTGACTATTGTACCAATGGAACCAGGTTCTAATCTCAGAGAAGGCATGGATGTTGTAAGTGTATAGTGTTTTTGCGCTAAAGGGGCACTTAAAATATATGGTGAACCGCAATTCCTGTCGAGTGGCTGGTGGTAAGAGTAGAGGGGTGGGAAACCCTTGACTGCCTGTGGGGTTGTTCTCAGCTGGTGCTGTGAAACTGTACTTGTACAACCTATGATGAAATTTCGGTGTCCCTCTCACTTATACCTGTACCTATATGACCTAACTAATAAGCAAGTTCCCTAGACATTTATTTGGAATGGATGTTGTTCATACTGGTTTTCTTTTGTTGACAACAGCAAAAAAGAGAGAAAATTTTTTATTGATTTTGAATATTGTAAGTTCAGTTGGCATAGCAAATTGCACTCTTCTCTTGACCTTTCTGATTTGAACTACCTTATTATTTTGTTCTGTCTGTTATTAATCTTATCAAAATAATAGTTTTAACAAATGGTAATGTCTTAGTTTTACTCTTTCTCCGAAACTGTACATCTCTCAATCAGCTGATGGATATCGCAATTTTGCTTGCACTGAAATGCACATATAAATTAGCCTTTTAAAAACTGTTTCCAAACTAAGGCCATCAAAGAATTCTAGGCATATTTTGATGTAAAATCTGATATGAGAAGCATTGTGAGGTCATGAGAAAATGTGTCTGCAAATATTTAAAAATGCTTGGCATAATTTATAGCTGGCTACCAAATTTTACGATGATAAAAACCGTGCATGTAAGGGTTTTGAGATACCGCAAGAAAAAGCAAAATATTCCAATTAATGGAGGTATGCTAGTTAAAGGTGATGTAACTGAAGTCTTACTTTGTTATCATAAAGCCTCTTCAAATTAACAAAACAGCAAAAATCAGTAGTATATTTTTAAACTTAGAAAATACTGTTGTTTATTTGGCTTTGAGTCACATTTTAATTTCACATGCTGATTATTAAAAAAAACTCTGTTTATGCAAAATACCTCTTTCTTAAACAAATGTTAATGAAGAATTTTTTTAACAATTTCTACATGTCATTGCACAAGATTTATATTGATGATCTAAAATTCAGAGAACCCCAAAATTTGGAACAACTGATGCCCTGAAGATTCCAATATCAAACCTTCTACTGTATAAATATTTCATTAGTGCTTGAGAATTAGTGCTAACCTGTGGCAAAACATTAATGAATTGAGATGCTATATTGATTGCAGAAGAAACTAGTATTGAAGTAGATGATATCAAAACAAATTCAGGTACTTATGTACTAGCACAACCACCTTAGTAAAAGTTGCCGATAAAGTCAGTTTAGTAAGTTAGTAAAGTTTCAGAATGGCAACCATGTGCACAACAGTTCCTTAGCTTTAACCAGATCGGCATTATGTTTATATGTGTTATTTGTATTTTATTTCATGTGGAAAGCTTTTATACACAAACTGATATTTTTTTACTCTTTGATTTTCTGACTTTTTTACTTATCTTAAAATATGCACTCAAGGGATTTGCTTGCTATGGAAGAAACTGCAGTTAAAAAAACTTTTAGTTGGATTTTAAAGGAAGAAACCAGCCATTTCTATATCAGTTATACAAGCTGAATATATAGCAGCAACATACTGTATTAGAGAACTTTTATATGTAAAAACTTCTTTTAAAAGAAACAACTAATGAAATTGTTATAACTAATTTAAATATATCTAACCAAAAACAGTTAAATTGATTAAGAATGGAATTCTTAATAGAAAAAGTGTACGT
Source organism: Stegodyphus mimosarum (assembly GCA_000611955.2). Taxonomy (NCBI): domain Eukaryota; kingdom Metazoa; phylum Arthropoda; class Arachnida; order Araneae; family Eresidae; genus Stegodyphus; species Stegodyphus mimosarum. Next base: position 528,172 of record KK115527.1, read on the forward strand.
GTCGAAGTAAGGTATTATTTTTAACCAGAAAAAGTTAAAGAAAATTATATTCACTTAGGTTTTTGTAACGTCCAGTAATGTAGCAAATATATTTACAAAATCATTGGACAAAGTGAAGTTTAGTTCATGTAAGAAATATTTAGTGTATTAAAGATTTTTTAAGTAGTAAATATTTTTATGACTAATGTAGAATAAACTATTAAAACTTACACTATAATGTAAACTTCATTTAACTTTTGACTTTTAATAAAGGAAATAAAAATGAAGGGAAGTGTTGAGGAGTAATTTTTTATATGATTATTTAGAAGTGCATGGCAAGAGTAGTGTTTCTAAGCGAGTGGTAACAATAGTGGTTAATACTTTAGTTCTTTCTGCGTCATATGAAAATTATTTTGAGATTTTGTGTTCAGTTATGTAATATATAACGTATAAAAATATATAAATTATTTGTGCAAATATAAAAAATAACATCTTAATCTGAAATAAATATTACCCACCACCTCCTTCTTCCTTCCCATGGATTTCTTACAGAGGAAATTGTCTGTGAGAATGCCACTGCCACATTATGTAAAGCCATTTTGATCATCTCTCACCTTTTATGCTAATTTGAATGCAACTTCTATTTGTGATTTGATAAAGCAAGAAGCCACAGAGATCTGTATCTAAGTTGGTTGGAGAATACGGAATTATCTGTGTTTCTTCCAGCCAAAATATTTCTGCTGTGTTTGCTATAGATTGGGAAACAGTATTATGGTGGAATGTCCAGCCATTTTTGTGAAAATTCTGTTATTTCAAATGATTTCAACTGAACATATTAAAGATGGATTAACTGTTGTTTTGTGCACATATTCTGATGCATTATCGCTGACAACAAAAGGAAGCTGATCCCATGTAAAGCAGATTACTTTTTTTTTTAAGTTGGATATGGTGTGGTTCAGGTTCATTGTGATGAAAAAACGTTTTACCACTTGTAATCTCAGATTTTGGGTATTCTTTGTTTGAAGTAATCTTCACATTAAGAAATTCACAAATACTTAACACAAATTTGTGTCTACCTGGCATCAGCACTTAAGGTACCTTTCTTGTGTTAACTTGTTTCATGTACATTCTAGTATTAAAAAAGAACACTAAACACATTTTCAATAGAAGTATTAAATTGTTTTGTCATCTGTCTTATTGTGACTAGATGATAATCCAAATGAATCATGTCAGCAGTAGCTATAACACAAATACTAGGTTTCTTCTTCTCAAACTGAATTTTTCCAGCCTCTGATGAATTGTACCTAGTAACATAACTTTGTTATAATATGCCTTTACTAAGCTTTCATACACTTTTGCATTTAATTTTTGTATCTAGGTGCAAAATGAACATTACATACTGTTTTGCTGAACTATGCAAGGATAAGTAATTGTTGAGAAGCAAATTCTTTGTCCATGTGAAATCAGGCAGCTTCCTAAAAAAAAGCAGTTCATCAAAATCCTTGTGTATTCATTATGTTCAGAACTCTTGGTGGTAGACATATACTTCCAGTTACAGAAATGCTTTAAAAAATGCAAATATTCAGGTTTGGGCATTCTTGAATTTAAAAAAATCCATTTTATGAAAATTAAATGTAACTTTTTATATCGTCTCTTGATCCCAATATTGAGTTATTTAATTTTCAGATTTTGAATTTTTGCCATTTATCTTAGCTTGTCTTGAGAGCTTGGTTAAAAAATAAATTAGAATAAATCAATGTTTTTTATTTTAATGTCATTCAGTGTATTCTTCTGTGATTTACTGCATGTAACACCCTTTCATATATAATTTTGTATACTTACTTATTTGTAAAGGCATCTTACTGGGAGTTATGAAATTTCAGAATGTACCAAACTCTGGCAACCATAGCTTAGCAATTCCGTGCATTCAATGCCTCTGAATTCAAATGGTTTCTATAGGCAAATAATGCTTTTTTTTTTTTTCGTCTCAGTTATAAAATTTGTGCGTATGAGATTTGTTTGCAATGGAAGAAATGCACTAAAATTTCTGTAAGCATACTGTATTTCATCGTAAAATCAATAAATGGAATAGTTGCTTAAAGCATCACAAAATTTTCACCAGATTGAAGGAAACAAAAATCCACTTGTAAGTATCTTTATTGATCATTTTCTATGATAAATATATAATTAAATGCAAAATATATATGTACATAATAAGCATTTTTTTGCAGTTGCTTGTCATCATTCTTTTTCTTCTGTAAAATATTGCTTACCTATGCCAAGGGGGCTGCGCTAATACATAAATACTTAATTTTATTATATAATCTATGCAAAAATAATTTTCATGCAAGAAATATATTAGTTTCTAAACATTAAAATTCCATTATTAATATTCAGATGAAGTTTTATTACTTTAGAATCATAATCTACTAATCATACATCCAATGCATTATACCAGTGGTTCTCAACCTTTTGAATAAGGCGTACCATCCAAACAAAAACTGAAACACTTTAGTATCAGCACTACATTTTACAATGATTATTTTTCAATTTCGCACTAGGAATATTAAAAAAATATATTTTGCCATTTGCACAATTTACTGGTTATTTTTATCAAATACACACAGAAAAAAATTATTAGATTAAAAATTGGTAACCATTTTAATTATCAAAATTTATGTTATAATACTTTAATTCTAAAATTTAGTGTGAAATTTGGGCCTGTTTAAGAGAGATCAATTTCTTTGTTTGATCTTATTTCACTTAGTTTTAACTGCAAATTTAATTTGGTTCTGCATTTATTTTTCAAATAGAGCATGGAAGAAAATCCTTGTTCACACAAATGGGTTGTGCAAAAAGGCAATAATAATAATTTAATAGCTTTATTTGAAATGCTTTTAAATTCTTTTTTTTTTTTTTTTTTGGTTCAGCCAAAGTTTACAAGTGTGTTATTTTTAAAATCTTCAGTTAAGAGTTCAATCACAGGAAATTTCTCTCAATTGTTCTCTTTCTTCACGAGATAAAATTTCAGGCACATTTGAACAAAATGGATTCCTAATCCACTTTTCTTTTTCACAATCCTCGGGAGAAAACAATGAGTTTTACTGTCGTTTGCTAATTTTTCTGATATTTTCAAATTATTTGTAATGAAAAAACTTTCTAAAAGTGGTAACAAGCTTTGGATTATTATCCAATTCTTTGATTATTAGCTCCAGTTTTTTCTGTCATTGCATTTATTTTATCTCTAAAGGTAAACAAATTAACACTTTGTCCTTGTAATCCTAAATTTAATTCATTTAACTTTCCAAAAATATCAGCTAAATATGCGAAACGCACTAACCATTATTTACTACATGAACAATTTGTATCACAGAGGAAAATTTGAATTTCTGATCGAAGTTCAAAAAGACGATTTAAAACTTTGTCTGTAGGTTCCGGTCTTACTTCGGAATTTAACAAAAGCGTTTCATGTTCATTGCCCATCTCTTGCCATAAAATGATAAATATTCTTGAATTTAAAGGTCGGCTTTTAATAAAACTAACAAATTTCTCAAATTTTAACAACTAACGAATTCAAAACAATTTTTAGGCTTTCTGGGATTGTTTTGGCTGTTAAAGCCTTATGGTGAATGGAGCACTGAGCAAATTTAGTTTCAGGTGCGACTTTCTTTATTTGAGAAATAACACCGAAATATTTTCCTGTTAAACCCCGAACTCCGTCACTGCACTTATTCCAAAGAATACCATGCTCAGACATAAAATTGTCAATTACTTTGAAAATTTCATTTGCAGTTGCTCTATCATGAAGAGATTCACAAAAAAAAATTATTCTTCGGCATTTCGCTTATCTTCGTAGAAAGGTGTGTAAACTAATAACTGAACAAAATTTATTATATCAGTGCTTTCATCCGGTTGCAATACGAAATACTCAATATGTTTTATTTTTTGAATAATTGGCTCTTTTATGGAATTTGCCCTTTCATGAATTCATCGTCTTACTGTATTATTTGATAACGGATTCTCATTTGATTTATTTGATAACTGATAAAGTTCATTAGCTGCTTGTTTCATGAATAATGTTAAAACGATATATTTAGCTGCTGGTAATATAACGTTTTCTCCGACTGTGTGAGCCCACTCAATCTTCGCTTATTAGGTAACTAGCTTCCAGAGCTTTTTCGCTTGACGTAACAAAATCTTTCATTACTTGTTTAGTATTTTTACAAAGCTTTTTCATGTGAAGTAACAAAAGCTTTCATTACTTGTTTAGTATTTTTAAACTCCTATAATTTCCTTTGAAAATATTCTTCAGTTTTATCCTTTAAATTAGCATACTTAGATTCAATATGTCTTTTAAGAAACAATGGTTTCATACTTTGATTTGATAACAGTTCATCACAAAGAACACATTGAGGTTGAGAGTCCATTTCATCTCCATTTCAGGTAAGCCCAAATGATAAATAATTTTTATTATATTTTCAATAAACAATTATTCTTTTCAATATTCTTAGTGCTAGTAGATTGTCCTGGATCCATCTCCTGTGAATCATCACTTTTCAGCTTACTCAGTCCTAACCATTTTTCCCTTTTTAAAATCTCGGTTTGTTTTATTATTTTTCACAAATATTTAAATGCACAGTATATTACGAGTTCTTCAAAAACAACCGACAATGTTCTCAAACTGCAAAGAAATGTTAGGAATACAAAGCAACAAGAAGACAAAATATGTGCTCTTAGAGACAGCATATCGACGTAAAAAAATATTCTAATTGAAAATAGAGCAATATGAGGCCAGAAATGGTGGCCACATAAAGTGTTGACATGCTAATAAATTGATCAACTCTAAACTAATTAATGAGATACTGTTGTGTTTTTATAGGAAATTATTTTTATTTCCTATTTAATACAACATTCATTTCTATTACTATACAAATTCTGTTATGTCTATGGCTAAAAGAATATTTGTAAAAATAAAAACAGATTATTTTGTTAAAGTGTATGAGAGGAGGTTGGTTGACTTTGAACAAAGCTCAGATCGCATAAATTTACGAGTGTTAGGGGGAAATCTTAAATAGGATGTTGAGGTATTTTAATTTTTGAATTTAATAGTTAAAAACACTTTGTTTCTTTGTGTACCACTGGTTGAGATTCGCTGCATTATACTAAAAAAATAATTAATTTTTAATTTATGCAGATATATTATGAATTAATTGTACACCAATATTGAAGCCTGTCACTTTTCTAAAACACAAATTCTTTCAGAGTAAGATGTTCTTTTTGTAATAAAAATTTCTTCACAGTCTGCTTAATAATACTTATCGATCACTTAATATGTTAACAACAGACACTTTTTTCTAAACTGATGTATATATTTTAATGTGCAGTTGCTAAATGTTGTTCAATTTCATATCTCATTCACATTTTGTATGGGAATAAAATGTTTTGTGTTTTATGTTTTAGAATTACTATAAACTTGTATTAAATGCAATTAAAAGAACAAGGAGCTGCAGAAAAGTTAGATTTCATGATTTCTTTGAGAACTGACTTTTAAATTTTAAAGTGCCATAACATAAAATGTGTTACTTATGTAATTCATTTTTCTAATTAGAAGTACTTCACCCTTTCGAAAATAAAACATTTTATCTCTTACATTTTATGGTAAATAAAAAAAATTATAAATAAATAAAAATGTAGGTGAATATCTGACGAGTGTATGGTCTTGATTAAGATGCATTCTGAATTAAATGAAAGATAAGCTAATTAGATACAATAATTTACTGTGGTATAGAAAGAAAAATTAGAAAATATCAATCATACGTTGTTACCTATTTGTTTTCAGGCATACCCGTGAAAAGTTTAGTGAATGTAAGCCATAAGTGAAATCATTCAACTGGACATGGCTGTTATAATTAGTGGTAGTTATGCTGTTTTTATATGTGATAATTACCTGTATGGTTTATTTGGTATTTAAATAGTGTCATCATAGTATAGTAATTAAAATCCTTCCTCTCATTCTAATTTCATATAAAATACTTGATTATAAGACCCTACCAAATTTTAGAGCCAAAAATATTGAAAAAATAGACTACATAAGGACATTTTTGGACAGAGTATGTACTGTTACCTCTTCTAGTTCACTTACTTTCTGTTCGTATGTAACGAAAAAAAGTCTGTGCGAATTTTTATTCTGCAACTGTCATGATTTTATAATGAATAAAATCTATCCACTGTACTTACTGCGTTTAAACATATGTGTGACAGCTTTCAGTATTTGTAACAATGATTATTATTTCATTACCTTATTTACATGCATTCTTTGTATAGCTTAATATTAACAAATAAAATTAGATCAGTTGCATTTTTAATAATGCATTATGCAATAGATTTTTTATCATTTTCTTTTTACTTTTCTTTGCTTTGTTATGCTAATATTATATGTTATGCTTAATTTCTTTCAGGTAACAAAGTTGATAGAGAAGATCGTGCTGTTCCATCATATGAAGGTGAAGAATTTGCACGGCAGAACAATATGTTTTTTATTGAAACATCTGCAAAAGAAGCAGAAAATGTAGAAAAACTTTTCACTGAGATAGCCATGAAACTTACAAGGGAAGCTAAAATTAGCAGTCAGCGGTATAATGGCAGATCTCATCTTGAATCAATTCCAGGCTATATAGACTCCATTGAAAGTCACGATCACAATTGTTGTAAATTTTCTTGAATAAGTGATACTTTATTTTATATTGTATTTTACTGTGTCTGATTTGGTTTTGTATTTTTAACAAAAAGCATATTTATTATCATATTTGTTGAAATATAAGTTCAGTCATTTGTGTTCGTTTACTAGAGCTTAATATCATATGTTTGTTTACTTCTAAGAAAGAAGGGGAGCTAAAATAGGTTAAAAAATATGTTTTTATTGTTGCTGACTGAATTAGTCTTTTCATGTATAAAGTATATATTAGGAAGATTAATTTGATCAATCTTAGATGTATTAGAATTAAAGAAGTAAGGTAATTTTGAACTTTGCTAAATCTGCTGTAAAATAATTTAATATTTTTACATGTTTGTGCATTCATAGTATATTTTCTCTCTGAATGTATCTATTGAAATTTATAAACATTTTTTAACTGCAAACTTATTTAAGGCACCATATTTTAATTTCTTTAAATAGGGATGAGTTTAAAAAATGCCAAAGTAAATGCACAAGCTGGATGTAATTTATATTCGGTTTTCGATTTATACATGTAAAACTAGTTCAATAGGTTCTTCATTCCTGTTAATGTTTCTTACTTGGTATTAAAAGTATCTACTGATGGCATGACTGCATTTGCATGTATATCTGCTTAAAATCATAAAATCCATATTATAAGCTTTTTTTTTCTTTATCCAATTTTAGAAACTAAAGAAATTATGATGAGCATAAATTAAAAAAATATGTATGTGTGTGTTTTAAGGGAAGAATGATAAATTTAGATAATGCATGCATGCTGTGTGTTTACTTACGTGTATATATTATTTTAAAAATTTCAGTTATAGATGATTATTTCAATTACATATGATACTTTCTGGTTGTAACCTAAATTAAAAAAAATCTAAATTTTGAGTTCTACTGTGAACAGAAACAGAAAGTATGGTTTAAATTATAAAATGGCTTTAAAATACTTCCAGTGAGTGAGTGAAAAATAACTCTGCTAATTATCATTTATGTGAAGTCTGATATGTAATTGCACACTCTCCTTTTATTCAGTTGTTGATCCACCTTTTATATTTTATGAAATTAATGTTCTTAAAATTTGCATTTTATTATTTATTGTTATTATTTATTTATATATTTTATTTATTTGAATTAATTTATTAAATGCTATTGAATATTTATTTCTTTGGGTAAAATATTTATTTATGAGCTTCTAAAATGTAATTTTCTGGAGTAGGGAAGTTTGTTCACATTAATGTTGTACCCAGCCTCTTTTCAGGATTGCCATTTTTAATTTTTGTGACCAAAATGCAGAAATTTCACCAACCCCCTAATGATGGTACAGTGAAAGATGGAAATTTCTTTTTCCCTTTACATTTTTAGATGGATTTGAAATGTATTTTTAATTTATTTAAATTTCTTTTGCATTATTATCACCATTTGTTGCTGCTTTCAACATGCAGCTGGATTAGGTTTTGAACTGCTTTGTATTTATTCATTTTTGTGTCGTTTTTGTGGTTCGGAAACTAGCTAGTGTATTTACGTTTTTCATTACACCAACCCCCTGATGATGACGCAGTGAGAAAGGTGTAAATTTCTTTTTTCCTTTTAATTTTTGGTTTTGACATTGTTTGCAAAACCATGCATTCCCACCTCTGGTCTTGTTTTTTGTATATCGTTTGTCCCGAAATTGAAAATGCGATGAATTTTAAATGTGTTTTTACTTTATTTAATGTAATTTTGGGTTACATGTATTTGTATGCGCACATAGTGTGTAATATACTCTCTCTTAAGTGGCAGCAATGGGACTTTGCATATTGTGAATGATATTTTTCTAGAATGTTGAAAGTATATTTCTAGAACTTAATCTGTTCAAATTTTGGGATGCCATTTGCAGAAATTGTAAGTTAAAATTTTTTAGTCTTTCTCCATGATTTATCATCCACAATTAAATAAATAATATTAGAAATGGTACAGATTATTTAAAATTGAAAGGTATACTCATGATTTGATATTTTGAAAAAACAAAATTTAACAATATTTTTAAATTGCCACATGTATTATCACATGAAAGTAATGAATTTCTTAGTGAGATGCCACAAAACTTCTAATGCTTGTTACAAGATTGTCGTGGGAGTTTTAAAAATTCGCCTAATATACAGTTAAGCTTCATGACATCATGTGCCGACCTGAATAAACATTGCTCACCAAATCTTATGTCTGCAGTCCTTCATCAGCTTTCTTCTATGTAACTTTCTTGCCTTGAATATCATCTTCATCATCCCATCCCCCTAATCATTTACTCTTTTCACAGTGCATGTTCGATTGTTTTGTAGTCATTTTAAGAAAGTGAGAAGGGAACAGAATTGCCTATATCCATCTGTGCCTCCTGTAAGGGTTTAATTTCTAAAATTGGAGCCCTATGAGATCTTTTCAGAAAAGATAAGTAAAAATAAATAAATAAAATAATTAAAATTTAATAAAATATAACGAGAAAAATAAAAAATTAACAAACCAAGTTAAATTAATGATAAATAGTTAAATAAATAAAATACCTAGCCTCATCTTATTTGTAGTTTCGACTGAATTTTAAGCCCTGAATATACAGTATAATGTACTATTTAAAAATACGTTATACTGTATATTCAGGGCTTAAATAAAAACCAAAAATCATTCTTTTCAGTCACATCAAAGCGAAAAGTAAAATAGCTTAAGAATCTCCAATAACAGAGAGAATGCTTGAAATAGTATGAGTATGGCAGGAAATCGTAAAAAAAAAGATATATAAAAGATCAAAAACAAAGAAGAATCTAAACTTTTCTGACCATGATCATCTAAAAATATAATTCTAGCTCTCAAGCTAGCTTTAATAAAATAATACGCCTGCGTCCGAGAAATTATGGTATCAGAGAACAAATGTAAGGTTCTGGACAAGTTGCTATTTTTTCCCTCCATATTTGGTAATATCATGTGGAAACATTTGCGAATGCTGTTATCCCAGAGAAATTATTAGCATTGAACATGTTTGGGCTGTTTATCTTCACATTTCACTCTGTTAAGTTCATTGTAATTTTATGTACATTTAAAAGCATAAAGAAGAGTTCTTTTTCTCATTCCATTGTAAATCATGAGTAACCAAAACCAACGATTCCAAATCGGCAAATACAGCAGCATGACCAATGGCACTATTAGTAACTTCAGGAATGAAAAATGTATCCATTCTCAAACAATTCTGTTTCACATCATGGAGAATAAGGTTTTGTCATGTGGATGGGGGCTTTTCTTCCCTTAAAGTCTTAACCTACATTCAAAAGTTTGTTTCCCAACAAAAGATAGACAATCATTCAGAAATTAGGATTGAATTTTAAGGCTTGTTATTAAAATTAAATTTTTAAAATCTGAAAGGTTTTTTTTGTGAAAAATGTAGTCAATTTCCTAAAATAAGTGCTGGAGCTGCTGTTATTTGGAATTCTGGCATACTCTGGCTAGAAATGTAGTTTATTGCAAAAAATGAGTAGTACCCAAAATGGGCTTCAGCACAGCTTAAGCTCTGCATCCTTTTATACTAAACTTTTGATGAGCATGTGACTAAATCCAAGATCCACACGGGTGCCAAATGTGTTTTAATTAAGAGAATCTTCATCACTCAACTCGTCAAGTACAAACATTATAAGGATACAATTTACATGAACAGTGATGCAATGTTCTTTACTTCTTTCCAGGAAAGTGACAAAGTAAATGGCATATTTCAATGCAATAATCATGAACACTAAAACTTGAAACACAAATTGGTGCATAAAAAGGGATTGGTTGCTCATGATATTCTGGCCTGCTTGATTGCGTGGCAGAAACATAACACAAATGCTTTAAGATTTTCAGTTGGGAAGTTGGACATGGCAGTTGTCCAGCAAATGATTCACTTTTCCATCTTGTGGTAACTTTTCTCCCTTAATTTTTCCTTCGCACTGGGCATTAATACATAACTTGAATCACAGTCTATCCATAGACATTTTTTTTTACATTTTTGAAGCAGTGTGGGTATTTACTTACCACATTTGTACACATCATGATAATTACATGGTCCTTGTTCTGTTTAAAACCCTTTGTCGCACAGGCTAAAGTTGATGTGGGAAGACATTTTCATAATACAGTCTCATCAACATTTATATATTTTTTGGAATCCCATTATTTTCAGCCACAATTCTTTGAAACTGCACTTTGAAACTTATTACTGTAGTGCTCATTCACACGCACTTCATCTGCACTCCTCTTTCAACATGACATATGTAACTTGTGACTTCCATGCCTTTCTTTAAACTTTTCCCGTACTTCCTTTGAATGTTCATTTTGCCATGCAATTCCTTTGCTTTTTTTTCACCATTTGTCCAAAAATACAAGGTCCCTCTGATTTTTAAAGGTTAAACCTTTACATAATACACAATCTAATTTTTCATATCGGGACTGGCAAACAATTTTCTGGAACTTTTATAGATTCTGTTTGCATCAGTAATCTCCAAAGTTTGGCATCTTGTTTGAGCTTTGAATTTTGTATTCCTCCATAAATTTCATTCCACTGATTCCTCTATTTATTTTCTTCAGCAATTCCAGTTTTAACTTAAAAGTAAGAAATCTCTTGTTCATTAAACTGGAACAGCCATAGCAACACCATATGGGATGTAGCATACATATCCAAATGCAGTTTTATAGTGTAAATGACAGGTTCTGTCTGATTTACGTAAGAAGTTACTTGATCTCTGTAATCCAGTGATCCACTGGGAATATTTTGGAAAGATGTCATGCGACACAGCTTTCCATATGATAGTGTTGCCAGGCTCTTTGACCTTTAATTATTTTTTGTCTCGTAGGCCTAAATTTTGGATTTGATTTAAATTTAGACTTTCAAAAGGGCAATTATTTTTTTTATTATTGATTTAACTTTAAAACCTGGTAAGTATGGAGAGGTTTAACTTGAAAGGTAAAAATTCGAGTGCAATATCATCTCGGAATTGCAAAGAGAATCTGCTCTTTTGAAATCTTTCTTTTTAGATAAAGTGTTAGAGATTTTTAGATAAAGTGTTTGCCTTTGTTAATTTTAAGATAAGAGACTAGGAAAAACAAAGGAATTTTTCTTTTTTTTTGGCTGACTCTTTTCCCTAAACTAGAAACCTACAAAGTTGCTATTTTGTAGTTTAAGTAATGGCAAAATTTGCCTTATATTGAAAATAGGCCTTGGTAATAAATATTTAACTGTGCGTAAAATCAGTGCTTACTGTAATCTGTTTGTTTTCACACTGAAAGTAGTTTAGGATTAACCAAGTATAGATTAACAATTTTAATTTATACATTGAAAGTGATGCTTGAATAGTAATTTTTTTTAAAACTAAATAATATTACCAACAATACTCAAATGAAAACAGAAGGTAATATCACAAAACTGCGAGAGGATTTGATTTATATATATATATATGTAAGCTAAAATTAATTCTAGATTTTTTATAAAAAATTAATGGCAATTGCCCTGCACAAATTGGCAAAAAACATGTTATTGTGGTATATATTTCATCATTCAAACTATATCATCTAACCCATTGTACTGTAGTAAATATTTCGTCATTCAAATTATATCACTTTTTTTCCCCCATTTTTGTGATAGCTTTTATTTATTTTTGTATTCTTTTTAATATTGTCCTTTAGTTTAAAAGGAACCATTTATTTCTTATACTTTCATTATATTGCATTACAGTTGCATCTTTCAGGTGGCAGTATTAAATAAAAAAAATTACAATAAAAAAGAAAATATACAGAAAAAATACACTGTTGATGAAACTGAAAAATTGGAGAAATGGCTAGTAGTATCATAAAATTTTGAGTGGATTTACTGAACTTTATTTTTTTTTTATTTATTTATATGGACCCATCAGCCGTGGTCGAGCAGTAAAATTGATGTACCTCGGTAGTTGGACTCGGTTCACATCTCGGTGAGCAAGCTGGCTATGTGGCCTCATTTGTAATGTCAATACAACCAGTTTCTCTTAAAATGTCCTCCCCAAGTTTCATGCACAGGTAGACCTGTGTATGAAAATGTAGATGCTGTTATGCAAGAATTTTGCTTATATTTTTGTTATCCACAGAGTATATGTGAAGAATATTGAGCTTATAAATGTGAACAAAACATTATTTCTCATTATTACTTCACCACAGTAATAGCAGTTTGATTCTTATATTTAAGAAACAACTATACTTAAAAGGAATTCAGCCTTATAGTAAAATATGAAGCGAGATGAACTGGATAGGTAGGCTTATATGTGGGGGTGACGTCTTATCAATAAATAGAGATCACTCCCACTGTTCAAAGTATCAAGTTTTATTTCTGGTTCACAGAAGAAAAGATAACGGGATGAGTATGTACAGATGGATTAAATATATTTTGGAGAGGTATCACAACACAACAGTTGACCTCCTAAGTGTGATCACTTTAGATAAGTCCAGATCCGATCACCTACGTGCAACCAGTAAGCGTCTAGTTGTAGCTCCTTCGCGAGTGTTCCGTTAGACCGCTTCTCTATCCAAGTGGAAGATGTGTTTACCTGGAACGTTCCTACCGTAGATGTAGATAGCGACATCTGGTGCTTCGTTGAGGCACGATTTCTACAACGCTCGGCCATCGACAGGTGAGGACCTCCGAACACTGGAATACATCTTTGCTGAAGTTCGCTGGCTTCGAGCCCCCATAGTTGTAGGGGTGACGTCTTATCAATAAATAGAGATCACTCCCACTGTTCAAAGTATCAAGTTTTATTCCTGGTTCACAGAAGAAAAGCTAACGGGATGAGTATGTACAGATGGATTAAATATATTTTGGAGTCGTATCTCAACACAACAGTTGACCTCCTACGTGTGATCACTTTGGATAAGTCCAGATCCGATCACCTACGCGCAACCGGTAAGCGTCTAGTTGTAGCTCCTTCGCGAGCGTTCCGTTAGACCGCTTCTCTCGGGCTTCTCTATTTGAGTGGAAGATGTGTTTACCTGGAGCGTTCCTACCGTAGATGTAGATAGCGACATCTGGTGCTTTGTTGAGGCACGATTCCCACATATATGATTATCCAAAAATATACAAGCATTGTTTGTCTGTATGGACAAATAACATCATTAAGGACTTTCTGTATGGAATTAGCCAATATGTTCATTCCACATGAAAGTGAAGCAAGTTTTATGCAGTTATTCTATGAGGAATCGGGGAATAGAACCTAGTAGAGCTACCAATCGTGTCATTGGTCCTTTACAATGCTCTTCTTTGCAAGTGTTTCTTGCCAGTCATTTTTCTCATACATATATCATTCCAATGCCATTTATGGTTTTTCAGTGCTCTGATCAACTTATGCAAGAAAAAAGTGGGTGTTGTCCTTTGAAAATTTCAAAATTTTTCACTGTATCTGTAACCATGACAGATGTATTATTTTAAATCATCAGAATCTCGAGTGGATACCTTATAACAATATCTGAAACTTGTTTTTGATTGGTTGAGCAGATAGACTGCTAAGGTACTATTGAAGTTTTTCACCACCACCTGTATATTAAACACATGTGTATATATATATATATATATATATATATATGTAGGTCTGTGTGAACAGGTTGATTGATAAACATACATGAATCATATTTTCAAATTTTAGTCAAATGTACATTTTCAAATTTATGTGTATGACAAGATAAGCTAAATCCCAAGTGTAAATGGATTCAAATTAAATTTGTGTATCTGTCTTAATTCTTCTACTGTGATATATTTCAAAGCAATTTATACATATTCTGATGTCACATTCCTTTCATGACACGGAAATTCTTTTCCTAATTCCATTTATACTGGAAACTACACAACATGCTTGAATTTTGATTTTAACTAGCCAGTGCTCATGCTTATTGATTGAATGTTTACATTTAACAGACTGCGGAGTTCTAAGCGATGATATTGCTTCTGGTTTTTGAGCAAAACTTTTCTGAAGCACTTTATAAATTAAATTCTGACTAACATTTTTGTTTTGCTCCAGGGTTTTTGTATTTGAATAAAATGAAAGCATTCAAAATAGACAGATCTAATAAGTGAGAAAATATATTTTTTTGTCCACATCAAAGTTTTTCACTTAAATATGTAGCTATTAACTATTAACCATTTGGTGACTGTGGTCTGCTTGAGCCATATTGGCATTGTAGTTAGTTATTCCTTCTGGCTTTTTGAATAAATTTCTAATTCTCTGGATAGATTATGCATGTTGTTTAGTATAAATACCTGTTGCTTATCCTTCCAGCACACATTGCTATCATACCCTGTGAAAACATTTCTCTGCGTTTCACTTTTTTCATTCAGAAAAGGCCATATTCTTTGGATAATGTACTCAATTTGATCTAATATTACCACAGCTGTCTATTTGATGTTTGTATTCAAGATCAAGAAGCAACTGAGGGGATAAAAAAAACTGTCCATAAAAGTTTATAAAGTTTGCTTGTCTTGAATGCATCCAACAAGACCGGTTACCATTCTGTGTGCAGGACGTGTGGAAGACCTTATTTCCCAGAAACGCAAGCATGTTGAAAATATACCTATTTTTTATCTGCAAGTTTGTAGATCTAAGTACTGAATTTTTTTTTTTTTTTTTTTCCTTTTTTGGGATGAGTTGGTGAAAGATCATAGGGAAGGTCATTTGTTGTAACAACTATTTCTAAAGTATGAGGAGGGACAGAATTTATCTGATCAATATTTCAATCAGAGCCTTCATTTTGAGACACTGCAAATCTGACCTATTTTTTGGCCGCCATCATCTAAACGTTACTCAGTGACAGTTATAAGACATTTTACTGTATATATAACTGTGTTTTTGAATTGTGAAGTAAAATTAAATTTTGTTCATGATTTATTGTTTCATGTACTAAATTCTAACCCCATTTTTCCCAAACTTTGGTGCCTCCAATTCATCTTTTAAAAATAAAAATCATGTTAAATTAAAAAGGAATTAAATTGTCTAAATTTTACCGACCCGCACTTAATATGATTATCTAGTAGCTTACTGTTGCTATGACAGCTTCATCTTAGAGGAAGAATTTGAGTTAATAATTATTCCTTGTAAATAAATTAGTTGCTAAAAGTGAGATATTGTTTACTAAATATCTCATAACAGCTTGTTCCAAAACTTGATTCTTATTTGAGAAATGAATCAAATAAGGTAGATATTCAGATTACAACTGCTTTCATTGCATCTTTGAGTAAAAATATACCAAACTTAACTTTATGATTCCCCAAGAAAATTGTGTTTAGGAATAAAGTTGTTTCACAACTGAACTAGAAAAATGTTTGCCAGTATACGATAAAAATTGCTATTGGATGAAGAAATTTCGATACCCTAGGTAGAAGGCTTTTATAGTAGCCTTCAATTTTTTATTAGGACTAGAGAAAAAACTGGTTTAGTTTTAAAATAATTGATGCCTGGTTAATTTTAGTGCTGTGGCCACCTGCCATTATACCAACAGTGATTAAAATTGTCCAAGATATTCCCAAGGAAAGTTTTTTCATATTAAGTAAACTTTTTAATGGATATATCCTACATACCCTACAAATTAGGTAAACATTTATATTATATTATAACGGCTTTTAAGTTCCCATTCATAGAAATGCTAAAATTTGAAAATTTATTTCACTCAAAATTAATATACTATTGTATCCAGTATACATATTAAAAATGGATGCTTTGTGCATCAGTTTAAAGTGGTTTAAGTCATATAATTTTAACTGTTTTAAGACACTTAGCTGATTCTCTCTCCTGCCCCCAAAACATTATATACATTATGAAAAATAACTTTCTAATCAAAAGTTTCTTTTAAGACAGCCTGTATAAAAATTTAAATTCTCTGTATTTCAATAAAGGGGCTTATATTGCCAAAAATATCATAATCTGAAAGCCTACTTTATATATAATTGAACCGAGACCAATAATTTGAGAAATATTCAGTCATGCGATCTTTTTTAAATCCCTCTGTAATTACAGAAATGGAGAAAATCTCATTGTGTGTGTGTGTTAATTTGTTATTTGTAAGAAAAGTGTTTTTAAATGCATAATCTGTTCTCTACAGCAGTCACTTCCGTTCATATTAACATTGCCTGTGTGTAACAAGCTGCTCCACTGTAAACTTCATCTAGTCATAAAAGAATTTATTAGAGTTATTTCATCTGGTTTTCAGTTAGATTTAGAAGTTTAGTAGATTAGAAGTTTTTAGATGTGAAAATGAAAATATTTTATAAAGATACTTTTTCAGAATGGTATCATTGTTTGAAATGTGTATTCATTTTTTATTATTTTAGTTTGGGGGATTTTTGAAGTGATTTTGCATATTATACATAATAGACAGGTGTACCAAGAATGCTTTTTTCATTTTTAACTTTATAATTCAAACTCTTCTGTGAAATTAAACTATTTTAATCATATTTTTTTAAATTTAACTCTTTAAATATTTGTTAATTGGAGAGTAATTAATCTGATCTTGCTAAACAGATAAAATAGTGAAATAATTTAAAGTATTTTTATAACAGTTTTTTATGTTTCTTTAATAAAAAATATTGATATGTGTATTCACTTTCAGTTTATTGCATTCTCATCTTCCCCACTTGACACATCTTTAAAGCTTCAAATTCAGCTGTTTTTAGCTTGGCATAGTACTGGTATTAAAATGTATGATTATTTAAATAAATATTCATGTAAAAGAGCTTTCTGTTTGTTATAAGCTTTCATTTTTTTATCAGATTTTGCACCATTGCCGCCCCTTTTTTTATGCTGAAATGAAGATTTTGGAGAGAGAAGTTTATAAATTGTTTGGAGAAGACTAGGGACTTTCATAAGTAATTTTATGTATAAGTTATTATGTGGTTCCACAGTGTTCTACTTTTCATACTTTAAAAAACAATTTTGTTATTAACTGCCATAGACTTCTGAGCCCAGTGCCAATATAATATCACAGCTATATATATAAATAATCTACTAGAAAATAAATTATTACTTTACATCTTTAGTGTAAGTATTAGGCAATTTTTTGCTAATAATCCTCTTGTTTACTTATATATGCATATCTGTCAAAGCTAATTTATCACAACAGTGCATGCTGTGGGTTATATACCTTTATCTTTTGCAAAAGAATGTGGACATGATGCTATTTATGCATAACCTTTACAGAATGTGAGTATGAAAGTATAGTAAATTAGCCTGGAAATGTACAGATCTGAATTTCTGTTGTTGTTTTCTGAACCTTCCTTGTTCTTATATGCAACTTTTCCAAAATTATGTGCATCAAAATTTGTACATTCACTTGCTGCTATGCTATAAGCTTTGATCATAGATGAAATTTATTGTAATTTCATTCTTTACGGTGTAGTGTATCATATTAACAGAACAACTATTTGCATTAAAACGTTTTTGTAGTTGCTATGTACTTTTCAAATTTGTAATTTTTCTTAATGTAGCTGTCTTGAGAGTGATGTTATATTCAGAATTGTTTCTATTGCATATGTTTAGTGTATGTCAGATTTATTTGTTTTTCATTTCAAACAAATCAGCTGTAAATGTTTATAGTGGTTATTCTAAATTTAGCATAATAATTCATGCTAGCTATTTTTAGTTTATTTTGTTATGTTTCAGAATTAATTATTTTTAAAATTTGTTCTAACAGGCATCAAAGTGGCAAAAGGATTTCATTTAAGTACTGGTTATGGTTTTTACTTCTAACGGATACTTAATTTTTCATGCAATCCATAAGTGGAGTTAATTATTCCATCTCTGTACTTATGGCTACTCTTTCATTGAATGACACATAAAGTATCTTTATTTATTTATTTATTTATTTGTGTGTGTGTGTGTAAATATTCAGCTTTATTTAAAAAAAAAAAAAAATAGCTAACTTTTTATCACACAGCTTATCTTTTAAAGTGGTAAAATTTGGGGGATTGAATTATATGATGTATGTAATTTTTATTGAATTGTCTTCAGGAACTGCAGTCATACTGCCTATAAATGTTTGCAAAATTCATTCAGTTATATTTTTGTACTTTAGTCTTGAAGTCTCAATTTTATTTCTGAATTCCTTGAAATGCTGTATGTAAGTTGTATTGTTCAGTTTAACAGAAATCTGCTCAATGATATTTTGATGATAATTTTTTTTAATCATATTCACTGCATGTTCTAAATTTAATTGAAAAAAAATGTAGATCAAGAAATTCTTATTCCCAGTAGAAGGCTGTATACAAGAAAAGTGTGTTCTCATTTTCTACATTTTGTTAACTACTTTTCTTTTCCTTTTTTTAAAAAATATTTAATCTGCTAAAGTTCTTGTAATTAATGAAGTAATTTTAAAAAAAATTGCATGGTAATTTTGTTATGTTTTTGTTGTTCTTTGTGGAAGGCCCTTTATGATAATAAAATGAATATCTGGAAGAAGATGAAGTCAGAAAAATATATTGCAACAGTAACTTCTTTTGCTACTGCCCCAGTGCATTGTCTGTATGTATTGTAAATGTATTAAAAATAATTAACTCCAAAATATTTTACTTAACCAGTTTTCAGGACCCAGAAAAATTGTATTGAAAAATAATTTTTTTAAATATAGATTTCTGGTGATAATTTTCTATTTTGCCATGCTTCGAGTTTAGCTGGCATAAATGCATATTTTTTAGCATAGTAGGTGCTACTGAATTGTATTTTATATATAATTTTATAGAATTTCATATAGTCCTTTAGTTTTTTTCCCCACTTCTTCAGGTTTACTAAGCATGATTTATCTGAAAGGATATTTTTGTTTTCTAAAAGATATGCATCTTGCTCATTCTGTTATCCAGATAATGCTGTAAGATTAGTCTTATTTAATTTTATTTAGTTGTTATTTGAGAGTACAAGTAGTATAACTGAGATTTCTCTATGCAAGCGTTAAATAAAATACATAAACTATAAAAAAACTAGTAATACAAATTATAGTTTATAACATAAACAAGTATTTCTCAAACATTTTTTAAATGGGAACTACATTTATAAATTAGAATGTTCTGTAAGCCACCTTTCTAATATCCCCTTTAAAAACAATTCTTTCAACGTATGTTATTACCAGTGTACTTATATTTATAAAATACAGTTATGTAAAATTCATTTTATTTTTTATTAAGTTAATAGAAGATAATTTATCTTGTTCTTAATAATTCAGGGTTATCCGAAGTTGTATAATCTTATTAATTAAAATTTAAATAAATGTTGGTGTTCAGAATGAAGTGGATGAGCCTGCTGAATCTCTTATAGCTCTTTTGTGTTTGGGTATATCTTGATAAGAAGCACCACAGTGCTTTAAATCGCTCTTTTGTTGAGACTAGAGTGGTAAGTCTGTAAATAGGGTGACCTATAATAAATTTGATATCTGTTTTCAGAAAAACGCAATAGACAATTTCCATGTGTAATTTCAAAACACTGAGATTTTCAGCTGTAGTTTGGTATATGCAGTAGTAATATGGATTTTATTTTTTGCCTTTTTCTGAAGTCTTACGAGGACCACTCTTTGTCCATGCGACCACAGAATGAGAAATTCTGGCGTAGACTAATGATATAGATTGTGTTAAACAGTGTATAATTAACATTTAATATCAACATAAAAAATGGCTGAATGTATTTTTGGCGTGGAAATTGATTTTCCTTCTTCAGAAAAGTAATAGTTCATACTATATAGATATGGAAATTTCTTAAACTGCAATAATGCCATTCTTTAAAGTAAAAATATAAAACCTAGAATAAAAGTGTTAAATCCTCAATAGAAAATGGATAGTGAAAAAACATTTTAATCCCTAAATAAATTAGGAATATTTTTCTGTTCTTTAGATAGATGGGAAAACTATGGGGAAATTTTTGGCTAGAGGAAATTTATAAATTTCTTTCAGATCTATGTTCAATTTCTTTGATATAAAATTTGGAAGCTTTTTAAGTCTAGCCACTGTGCAGTGATACTACAAATAACTAGATATACTATAAATTTTGAAGGAAATTAGTGGAATCTGTTGGGATTCAAGATGAGGAAGTCCTCCATAGGGCATGTCATCTGAAGTAGGTAGTTGTTGAAGGCTTTTCTGTGTTTGAAACACACTAGGTATGCACAACAAATTTTGTTGATAGAAGAACTAGGAAGTTAAACTCATTAGTAACTAAAATATAACTAAACTAATTATAAATAGAAATTCAAAAATGCAAGTAATGAAATTAATCCTGTGCCTCCTGTCAAAGACATGCAATCCACTGCTTGCTCTATTACACTGGCTATATATTCAGATACCAATGTAGTCTTTTCCTACTAGAGGATTTTATTTGTTTGTATTATTTTCCTAATAACAGATGCCTTGTGATCAAATATGAGTGTAACAATTCCAGCATTGCTCCCAATCTTTATAACAGCAACAGAACTCTTTATTTGCAATATTTTTAAACCTCTCATCACAGCAGATTGAATGTTATCAGTTATTTTTAAGTAATGTACTTTAATGTAGATTTTTGACTGTGAAGACTAAAAGGGGGAAAAAACAGAGCCATGTCAGGGCTGTGCAATGAATGGAAAATCTTCCCCTATTTTCTTGGGATAAAATGCTCTTGTAGGTAACGATGTGTAGCTTAGTACCTAGTCGTGGTGGTGGAAACATGTGTTTGCAATTTCATGACAAGCATGCATAATTCTTTTTCTTAATTGCTTAACTACCTTGTAACTACTTGGATCTGTATGAGTCACATTGTTCTCAGTTTTTGAAGTTGTAGGATGGCATGTACTTTGGTTATCCTCAACTTTCTCCTTCCACTTATGAATGCCTTGTGTCACCTTAAAATTTTGACTCAATAGCAAACACGATCCTCATATTATATACACAGCTACACCATTTAAATACCAGATTTCCGAAATTTTATTGTTTAATTAAGCTTAAGACTTCTGTATGTTTTGCGTATGACATCATTAAAAAATGATTACATACTTTGCTAATGTACAAAGATGTGGCTATTCTCCCTTTATCTGCTTTGATCCTATATTTTTCCTTTCCTGGTTCTTATATACTGAGCAGGAAAGGAGGAAAAAGTCATTCTCCCTTTTCCTACTTTAATCCCATGCTTTCCTTCCCTCACCCTGATATGCTGAGCCCCCCCCCCAAAAAAAAAGAAACAGTCGCATTACTTTGGGGCCAGACAGTATCCTTTGTTTTCCTGTGTGATTTTAAGATCTATGAGTTTCATTATGACTATATACAAATTAAAAATGCTTTTTATATGGCTGATCTTGAGCAGCTAAATTGTGTTCAAACTCCAGTACTTTAATTTCCATAATTATTATTTAGTATGTTAACTTCTACTGTGTCCAAAGATTGTTAAGTTGATAACAGTTTTATTTCCATCTGGAACTCTGTACATTTCACTTTACATATGCAAAGTGATGATAAAGTTTTATTTTCTGGAAAATTATGTAAGCTGTCCATTGTTGTTTGCCATATTCACTTTTTGAAATGTCAGAAATGGACATATATATGTGTGTGTGTCATATTTTAAGTGCGTAGACGCCGCTGGTACTTTTAGCATTCGACAGTCACAGTGGCTGGGAGTGAAAGGCAAGGGGATGAAGATAACCAAATTGGATTTTGAGGAATCACCAATCTTTATTTTCACAAATATTAATGAATGAGATAATGTTTTTGTATATGTTAAATTCAAAAATCCTCTGGGTAGATATTTATTCAATCGTAATTAAATACGATAATTTTTATGTACACTGGTTTTAATGTAAGACATAAGCATCTTGGAAAGGAAAGCAAAGCAGCGGGGATATGTTAGCAGGGGAGAAGTGACGAAAAGGAATGAATGGCATAATTGCTTGCGAAGAGTATTTATACGAAGTAGGTGCAGAAGTATAACTAAACTGGTTATACTTCTTCTTGGTTAATTTTAGGTTGTTATGTAATGTGGAAGGATCTCGACTTTGGAAGAACAGATGATTTAGAATAGTTAATTTTGAGGTTGCCAATTGTTTCTTAGTGCAGCCATCATATTTTGTTATATCTTACATATATATGTATATGTGTGTGTAATGAAAATAAGCATCATTTGTGGTGATGGAATGAACCTTTTGACGAAGAGAGATTGCTGGCAGTTGTAATAGTTGAGATATTTAGGAGACTAACAGTTGACATCTTTGACCGACGACCAGGTAGTGATAGCATAACTGCGTACTAGAAGGGTGAATGATTTGTAGAAAAAGGGGCTGAGTTAATACATATTTATTCTTGAGAGACATTTTTCCCATGTAACTACATTGCAGTAGTGAATAAGCACACCAGGATTTATCTGTGACATAGTTACATTTCTGAAACAATAGATTAAAACAAGCAGCAATCAGACAATGTTTCGAAAGCAAAAAGGGGGGGTCGACCAAAGACTGAGATAATATGCAAAATATAAAATATCTACATTTCTAATAATAAATTAACAATAGTTTTTTCACTGCTTCAGCATGCTCTAAGAGTTAAAAGGCTGCTCTGAATTTATTATTGGAAAGGTAGATATTTTATATTTGGCTGTTGTTAGTTTATTATTAGACAGGTACTGTCCAACCACATATTCCAGATTTATGTAAACATCCCGTTTGGGGCGGAAGTGGGCATATCTATCAGTGATGTGGGGATGAGTGCAGAAGCCCAGTAGTTTAGTAAAAGATTCCTCTTCAACCTCCGAGAGGGAAAAATATCCGTGCTTTTCACCCACACCCCTTCAATTAAACTGACCCATCTTGGCTGTCAGCCAAACTGCTCTCGCTAGTATGGTTAGACAGTAGATATTTTATATATTAGAGGGGAGCATGCTAAAGGACAGTTGTTAATTTATTATTATAAATGTAGGTATTTTATATTTTACATAGTCATGGATAATTGTAGGGCTCTTATTCGACGCCGTAATTTAGTGATGTGGAAAAAGTCTGTCTCAAGATTGTTCAAAAATAAATTATGTATTAACTCGGGGCATGTTTGTCTGCAAATCATTCATCCTTTTATTACGCAGTTAGGCTTTCACCACCTGGTCATTAGTCAAAGATGTCAACTGTGTAACTATCTCAACTACTGCAATGACTGCCAGAAATATCTTTTGATCAAAAGGTCCATTCCATCACCACTAATTATGCTCAATTTCATTGCAGTGAAGTGACTAGGATATTTTAGTGCATCGCTAAACTCAATTGGATTTTGACAGTCTTGGTCAAAAATCTCATCATTACAAACATATAGTAATCCCAAACACAGTTTAATTTGCCTACTTTATGTAAATTTTGCTTGTGCATCTGAAATGCACATATATATTGTAAACCAAAATGCAGTTTTCTTTGTGCCTTTATGTACATTATGCTTGCTTCATTACATTGATTTTGAAATCTCTTGTTTTCGTGTATGAAATAGTTATCTTTTAAAATGAGGATTCTAAATTGTTACAACTATTCCTGCTCAATTTGAAGGAATTTTTGTAATATTTTTAAATGAATCTTGTAGAAAAATAGAGTGTATGTTGTGACTTTGTCCGACAGTTACATTTGATCAATTCTATGAATTCTTGGATAAGGGAATGTTCAGGTAGTGGGTGGTATAGCTATAACAATTTTTATAATTATAAGGTGTAAAAGTCATTAACTTATACATACCCTGGGTAACAGCATTAAAACTATAGCCACATCATCTGAATGTTCTCTAAAATGCAAGAGTTGCATCTGTTGTTGAATCAAGCCATGTGAAACCTTGTAGGTAGCAGTGCGAATATTTGTGCAGCTCCATCCCAATTCTGAAAGAGAATCTCTTGAAGGATGGATTAGAAGTTCATCCCGCCACCAAACCACTGTAGAAGATTTGTAATATATTTTAAGTGCCTCCATGTCACAAAGCCACTATATACTTACAAACATTCGAACTTGTTCCAGGGTTCGGACAGCTTTCCTTGAATGAAAAGTGGTAACAAATAATATAAATTGGTAAAACATTT
The DNA here is from genome assembly GCA_000611955.2 of Stegodyphus mimosarum. NCBI lineage: Eukaryota > Metazoa > Arthropoda > Arachnida > Araneae > Eresidae > Stegodyphus > Stegodyphus mimosarum. The sequence goes on from KK115527.1 coordinate 552,910, forward strand.
GATTTGAAGATTATTTTGTCTGCTTATATTTCTAGTGTGGATTATCATGCACTGGCCAAACTAAAAGAGCATTGAAATTCCACATCAAGGAGTACTGATCATACATTTGAAAAAGAAATAAGCTATCTTCGATAACTAATCATGGTTATGCAGTCTCAGTTTTAACTTCTGTAAAACTAGCCATGAAGCTTCTTCAGTTGGTGAATTGGACTTTTCTAAAGCTTTTCACATTAACAAAAATTTATTCTCTTTAGTTAATGAAATTAATTCTAATCCAATTCTTTCTAATGTTTTCAAAATTCAGATATCTAACTTTTTCACGTTCCATAACTATTTTCCTCCACAGATGGGGTTTGTTACATTTCTTTTTCCCTTTGCTTTCTTTTATTTTCCACAAAAAATACTTGTTCGTGGAGAAGAGGAACCTATGTCTTGTTGCCCTCAAAATCAGTAGTTTTATTCAAAATCTTCACCAAATTAAGTTTGCTTTAAGGTTTCTAATTGTTATACAAACAAGAAATTTAATATACATATATTGCATTTTCTCCAAATTAATGAAATTTAGAAAAAGCTGGTTTCTTTGGTGTATAAATGCCTGAACAAGGTTCTTGTCATGGGTATTAACGGTTCCTCTTTCATTTGGTAACAAGTCTTATCCTGTAGTCAAGCACACACATTTCAGAAATTGTAGCTGACATTTGGCTCTTAATTTCACCTCATGGTGTATAATGATCCTTAAATCAAGAGCTTTGTATTTCTCTCTGTAAAAACTATTGTAAGACATTCTGTTTTTACAGTTAAGTTTGTAACTATTTATTTATTTTAGATTGACAGAAATTTGAACATTGGTTGTTGGCCTGGAAAGCTAAGTCACTTTTATTTTAAATGCGAATGATAAATGTTTAGTTTAAGCATTTTAAGTGTGTATGCACATACGCATATTATATTTACTTTTTTCTTTTGTTTTTTACCTATTAGCATTTCAGTATATGTTATTCAGGCATGGTATTTTTATGTATATTTTTATATCTTTTTATGGTTTTACGTGATATGCAGAGGTGGTACACCATTTACAGTAATGAAGATTTTAAGTGTATTTGTGCATATTTTTTATTAGTTTTAATTGCAGTATTATGTGTTTTATTGAGGTAAACGGATATCTTTATATTGGGTAGTATCTTTTCAGTGTTAAATAATGATTTCATTAAAAAAATGGTATTCTATAAAAATCTCATACAGATTCTTCAATAATGCAATTTTTTTTTGGTAGTGTTTGTGTAGTGTGAAAAATTACTGTTGGAAAGTGTTAACAGTTTTTTATAAGATGTAATTCTTCCAACACGCTGCTGTTTTAATTTCGTTCGGATAAGATTTTTATTGCTCGCATTTAACAAAAATTTCTGTTACAAGAATTAGTTTTACTTATTGACGACTAGTTTTTTTTTATTGTTACAAATATAATTCCTCTTTTACATGTAAACATACATACACAGTGCACTAAATTTTACATCATTGAAAATAAATGCTTTGGTTTTTTATTCATTTAAAAATCAATCCCCAGTTGGGGATCGTGGCACGTTACATGTAAATAATTGCATACGAGTAATTTTCTTATGAATGCCATGTGATAATACATTCTTCATCTAATCCAACATTAGGCTTTACACATTGTTTCCGTCCCCCCTTTTTTTTTACAAACCACACATTTCCTCTTTTTTCCATTTAATGTTCTTTCTAAATAATATAATTTAGAATTTTTCTCACGTCTTCTGGTATGCGTTTCAGTGAATTCGCACTGTAGGATGGTCTTTTGCTATTTTTCAGATCAGATAGAGTGTAAATTCAAATAGAATCTAGCAACTACTTTTCTGAAATTTAGGAAAGGTATTTTTTTTATTAGCAGCGCAATTATATTGTATGAGCATTAAGAAGGGTCATATCCACTGTAGGAGTAAAAAGAGGGAAGTACCAGTTCTAGAATCTAATTTTTATTCTATACTTTTGTATATTCTAAACAATTTGCAGTGGCGGAGTTATTTCTCAGTTCTAGACCATCTTTGCATATGTCCCTAAGGAAAACTTCCAGACAATTTGATAGCACCCTACCAGTGTTGTTACCTTTCCTAACAAGACCAAATATTGCATTTATTTCTTCAAATCTGTAATCAAAAAGTCCCACCAAATTCTTTCTTGGTTTCCTTATCTGTATTTATAGGACATCTATTTATCCTATTATATCTTGCCATCCTCTTGCAGGTGTACTTCTTTCTTCTAGATTTTTCACCAGATCAAAACTTGGGAAAAAATTATTGAAATAAAAGCAGTGTTCTTCTGGTTTGTCTATAGTTGCTAACTTACTCAATTATAACCGGCATGCCTAATCGATATGTATCTTTTTTTGAACCACTGCTTAGTTGACCTTCATATATTTCAGCATTGGAACAATAACCAGTCACACTACAAAACATTTTCCATTGCTTGAAACCAAAGCAAATAAATAAATTGTTTCAAAAAATGACTACTATAATGCACTGTTTTTTCATCAATAAGAAGGAATATTTCTCTATAAGAAAAAATAAGAGAAGAAAAGTATATAGGAAAAAATATTTCATTTTAGTTATCAAATATTCACTTATCAAATAGGCAGATGTAATAAAGCATCATTAACAAGCCAATTTTTGAAATAAATGTTTAAAATCAAACTAAAAATTTTAACTACATACATTAAGTTTAGAGTATGATTATGCACATAACTTTAAACGAAAAATCAGAAATTAGGATGGAAGTAACATTAAAAACATTCTTGATCCCCTAATGGAGACCACGGCAGAGAAGGGTAAATTTATAAAAAAAAAATATAGGGAGAATAATTGGTTGTAAAATACATTTATTTAGCTTTAGTGCTGGTATAAAACTTTTTTCAAGTCAGCAATACGTAAGCATGTTCTTTTAGAACTGATCTGGATGCATAAATATTTGTTATGTAATTAGATCTATATATAAATGTTCAATTACTATTTGACTGTTAACTGAACTCTCAGTTGTATTTAGCTGCAACATTTAGCTGATGAGTAAATACAGCATCATTTATAATGTTTTGTTGGCTCACCAATCTACAAACATGCACACCTCATTATCATATTTGAACATGTGCAAGGGGTATTTCACATCCCTATATCATTTCATATACTGTTTACATAGGTTTAATAATACTTTTTGATGATATTCTAATTATAGCAAAATAAGAGCGTTTTTTATGAAAATCGTGCTTATTTCTATTTCAAGCATTCTGAAGAAACAGATGTGATATATTCTTGGCAAATATTGTTGTTATAGTTGTAACAAACTGCTTTAGTTTTCTGTTTGTTCATAGGGTTTCAAAAGTGTTTCCTTTTTATGGTTTAATTTTTCCAGAGCATTCCTCCCTTTCACAATATTTAAATTATCCTCTTTGTATTATGTTCAGTGAGGTCAAATACCATATTTTGATTAAATAGTTTCTTTTCTTTTTTTTTTTAATTTTAAAAGTGGTGGGTTGATAGAAGGCATGCTCATGTATTTATTTTAGCAACATTCAATATTGAAAGTATGATGACCACTGTTCGCCTGTTGGAAATTCTAGGGGAACTATATATTGTAACCAATTCACCTATGGCGTCTGTATCTCCTTTTATAAAAGCTGATAATTTCATGCGATTTCTCTTCATTTAATTCTACAGTTTTTACTTTCTGGTATTTCCTTAAATGTGCCAACATTTTTTTATTTATTTGTTATTATTATTTTAAAGTTTGTGAAAGTCATATGATGTATATAATTTGCAAAGCATCATATGTTCAAAGTTATGCTATTTACTCATGAGCCACGTTGCTTTTACACTTAAAGTGATGTTAACTTTGTGAAGTCTCCCTAGATGAGTATTTCGCAAATGCACATATTTTTCATATTATTTTGCCATTTGTTACTGGATTGCCAGTTTGCTTCTGAATAGCTCCATTTTTTTCATCATTTGTAATATATTTATTATGTCATATATATTTTTTCACATTCATTCACAGAGTTTTGAAAAGTTCTCGAATTGGCACTGGTTTATTCGAACCTCTTTTATTTCGTTGTGTTTTTATAATGTTGAAGAGCATGTATCTAATTATAAACAGAAAATATTTATGTGGCACAACTCTATTGAATGCTTGTATGCCAATGCAATCTATTGCTCATAAAGCTTGGACATTTATATGAAATGACATGTTTAATGTACATAAATACAGTAAACTAATAAATGCTTTTATTTTGTGTTTTTTTAATGACATGTTTAATATCTGTCTCACATGTGAATTTCTCCATAATTTTTTTATATGGATATACGTACAGTATTTAATAATTCCAGCACCTTGAAAAAGGACCATGCATTTTAGGGAGTTATTTCATTTGTTAGGTACCTCTATGAGGTATTTCTCCTGCCTTTTTCGCATGCCTTCGTGGTGCAGTGGTCAGCATGCTCGACGCGTAACCGAGAGGTCCGTGGTTCGATTCCCGGCGAAGGCGTTGCCTATTTTTCATGTCTCCTGCTTCGAAATAACCTAATGTCTCTACACTGGCGCCCGAACTAAAAAAGGCGGTGGATGATGATTCTCCACCACCGGGATTTGGCGATTGGGTTTCCAAAAGCTCAGTCGCCCTTTAAAAGGGGGAGTATATAAGGTATTTCTCCCGCCTTCTTTGCATGCCTTCGTGGTGTAGTGGTCAGCACGCTCGACGCGTAACCGAGAAGTCCGTGGTTCGGTTCCCTGCGAAGGCGTTGCTCAATTTTCATGTCTCCTGCTTCGAAATAACCTAAGGTCTCTACACCTCAAATTTATTGGTAATTTCAATGTAGTAATTTTAGTTTTAACTCTTTTATTCAATCGGATCTTTTCTCTCTAACCATGTAATTGTTTTGTGGTTTTCTGTGAAAAACGCCATTATTTTCATTCATAATACAGTTAACAACATTACTTGACAAATAATTTTAATGATCATTCTTATTGAATTCATTAGAAATCTCATCGTCAGACTCATTCATACTTAATCTGTTGAAACTTCTACTAACAAAGTTTTGCAGACATTTTGTTTGATGTGTTAAAACTCAAAAAGCAAGAAGACAACTTCCTATTTTTGCCATTTGCACTGAAATCAAACACCAGATGGGGAACATATAAGGGATGCTATACATCCTAAGGGCTAAGTTATGAAAAACAGTGGGAAAAAAATTTACTGGTGCCCTTCCCCTTTCTAGAATGTATGAATTTTGGGGTAACACAATTTAAAGCAATTTTCTGTCTAGTGTGTTATTACACTTTGCATGTGTTCATTGGTTAAATATCATATTTATGGGACTGGAGATGAATTATTTCTTTCCATTCCCCACCTCCAGTGTTGTTCATAGCTTCTGCAAGATATGAAGTTAATAGCTGTTCTGAGTTGTGCTCTTTTAGTGTGGCTTATCCTGGGCATCTTTGGTTGCATAAATGCTATATATATTTATTTTTATGGTAGCTTTTATTTGCATGATTATTTAATAATTTATTTTTATTTGCATGGTTATTCAATTGGCAGAAGTATCAGAATAGTTTATTCACTGAAAAGATTTGAAGTGTTTTTTTTTTTTTCGTTGCACAGAAAATATACTGATTTTGCAAGAATGGAAAGTTATCTCAACCTTTTAATTCTTAGAAAAATATAAAGCCACTGTGTAATGAGTTTTTTACGTAATTGCTGATGATTTCTTTAATTTACTGCTTTAGTGAACTCTTCTGATTTGCTATTAATACTTATGCTTTAACCAATATATGGACTTTCTGTATGACATACTTGATAGATTTTTACTGTGGTGAGGAATTTAAGTGGAATATGGCATTTAGTGCAAGGTTAAGATGTTAAATTCTTTCTTGTATGAGCAAAAACTCAAAATTTGTGTTAAGTACATTTACCAGTACCAGCTGCAAGAAAATGGCTCATTTTAGTCTTTATTTCCGTTAATTAAAAGGCTTGTTTCCTGAAGTCCCTGTAAAAAATTAAGAAATATTTAAAAACTCTAATATTAGAAATATATGGGGGTGTATTTTTAGTATTAGTAGAAATACATAAATAAAAAATAATTTTTAAGTTATTTTTATTCCGTTAATTTCAGCTAGAAACTCTGCTGTGAATTTTTTGTATTTTTCATATATTGACACTGCTGTAAATTAACAGATTAATTTAAATTCATTGGATCTAAAAAAAGCTGTTCTTTATTTTAAGGGAAATCTTTAGCATTATGAATTTTAATGCGTAGTTTTAAAATGTTATATATTAATGTTGTAATTTAGTAACCTCCAAAAGCATGCTTTGTGACTTGATGTGCCATCCATATATTTCAATGCAAGGTTCTTAAGTTGGTATTTGAAGCTGTAGTCATTAAAAATAAGTTCAAAAGTTCATTTTATGGAGCCATATAGAGGTATTTTAACGATTAGTATGCCAGTTCTTTACTATAAAGTGTATGCAAGTAACAAAATTACATATATTAAGTAATAATTATAGTTATTTATTCAAGATACTTTAGATCACAATTTTGTAAACATTAGTGGAAAATGTCATATCCTTTCATTGTAATAGGAACTGATTAAGCATGAAAAA